>JARFJB010002298.1:0-600000 GCA_036346205.1 Vesta saturnalis | reverse complement strand
AAAAACATATTACCAACACATAAAAAAAACACAACTCAAACCAAGTAGGTAACTGGGATAATATAACTAGTGTTATGATTATCAATGATGATAGCTCAAGTTAAAACCAATGTAAATTGAACCAGTGCAATGTTGAAAACGTTTTAACGAGTGGTATCATCGATGATTAATCATAACATGTGTTATATTTGGTAAGAGAATATAATGAACGTTAATAGAAAATATATTTTTTTAAAGTCTACAATTTTTAACATGAAAAACATATTACCAAAAAAAAAAAAACACACTCAAATCAAGTAGGTAACTAACTAAAATTGAAATTTCTAACAAAAACGTTTCGATTTAACACAACAAATGCCTAAAATGTTCACCATTAACAGCGGCGCAATGCCCCAATCTGTCATAAAAGCCACCAATAGAATTACGTAATTAATTAGGCGGTAATAATTGTGCTTCGTCGATTATTCTTTATTGTAGTGCTTGCAGATTATCGGGTCTGTTTCTGTGCACGTTAGATTTTAAATGACCCCATAAGAAAAATTCTAAGATCATGGAGGCAATTCTACAGTCCCTCCTCACCTACCCAACGATTCGGAAAGACTTCATCTAAATATCTCTACACATTTAGAGAGTAGTGGGGTGGTGCCCCATCTTGTTGTGAAACCACAGATCAACATTTGGAAATTGTTCTTGACAAGCTGGAATAATTTGCTCCTGCAATAATTGTAAATACTGGTTGCCAGTTAAATGTCATTTATAAAAATAGGACCAATAATGCGATCAAGGCAAATCCCTGCCCAAACATAAATTTTTTGTCTTTGGGTACGCTGTTGGATCATCCAGTGGGGATTTTCAGCCGACTAGTACCGACAGTTATGTCTATTTACCCTTCCGTTTAAATAAAATGTGGCCTCATCCGAAAAGAGTATGCTGCCGAGGAAGTTTGAATGATTATTAATGCACTCCATCATAAGCTCACAAAATTCCACACGTCGGTCATAATCAGTATACTATGTATGGAACCTTTACTTAAGTGGTGGTGGAGAGCTGGCTGACCCGTTGAAGTGTGTGGATTTTCTGTGATCTCTAACAATACCTCTAACGTTACATCTCCGTTTCTTTCCACGTTTGGTGGACCTGATTTTGGAAGATCCTTGACATAACCTCTTTCCCTAAATTTCTTTACTATTTTGCTGACTGCCGATTGAGTAATTGGTGCTCGATTCGGATAAACTTCATTAAGAAGTTCACGGACTTCTTGCTGTGTCCTCTTACGGTCTCCATAACCGACCATTATTAAAATCTGGATTCTCTGCGTTTCTGATAAATGCAATATAGTATTGCACTAGCACTACTTTCACAGATACACATAAATTTAGTGGTTTTTATTTGTGAAAAAAGGTTGTTTTATGTGAAAAAAGCTTAGTTGCTAGCTTTTGTACAAAAATTAGAATATTAAAGATAGATTGTCACTTCTCTGAATGTTACCTACCTACTTGATTTGAGTTGTGTTTTTTATGTGTTTTTGTTGGTAATAAAATTTGTGTTTTTCAACTCTCAATAATTTTTTTCTCAAAAATTGTCTTATGTAAGATATCAAATTATTTATACTGTCATTTTGACAATTGCAAGGGGAATAAACGCGTGAAACAAAATTATGTGGTTACGATTTTAAAAAACTTCCGAAGACGTCATATCTCAATATTGACAACCAAAATATGTTCTCTGACATATGCACAAGTGTGCATTATTTTGTCAAACAGCTTTTGTGATAAAATGTATGGTTACAGCAGCAGAACCATTACTCCATACATTTTGGGCACCCAGTATATTACATTTTTTTAACTTTCAATATAAACAAACTCTTAATATGAATGCTGTGATTTAGAGCTTCAAGCTATAGACATTTTTAAACAATATTAAAATATGACTTTTTTCTTTAATAATTGTCATCCTGAAATGGGTAAGTTTGGCCTACCGTGCTAAAGCACCCAGGAACACAGGAGGATGGATAACGAGATACTTATTGAATTGCCAAGAGATGCCTATGAATGGCTACCTTAAATTTTTTGATATCATAAGTGAGAGGAAAACAGGAACGAGGGAGATCATTCCAGAGTTTAGAAGCCATGTAGAAGAATGTAGATTGCACCTGTGTGGTATGACAAGTTGAGATTTGTATTGCATATTGATAATGTGAATTAGCGAACCGAGTATTACTAGCAAAGGTGGGTGAGATGGTACCAAAGAATGTAATTCAGCAGCACAATCGCCATTTAATACTGTAATAGAAAGAAAGAACTTCCATGCTCAAGGGACTGTATGTCAGAGGTTAAGGGCAGGTCATGTACAAGCCTAATCGCTCTTTTTTGAATACGGTCAACAATATCGAGAGCACCAACCCAGAGGTGAGAATTATATTCTAGATGAAGTCGAATTTGGGCCTTATACAGAAGAAAGAGTTGTCGAGGGGTAAAGTACTGCTTAGATCCGTTCAAAAAGCCTATTTTAAATGATCGACCTTTTTTTGGCCGATACAAGGCAACACTGAGCTTTATTAGCAATAAATTTAACTAGATTATTACTTCTCCATTCAAGGATACTTTGATGTCTTTGTTGACTGAAATTGCCACTTCAACTTTACAGTCCTAATTTGAGATAGAAGGTGGATTACCACAATCAACTAAAATTCATTCTTGTTAAACTGAAGTTGTGCTTCATCTGACACATCAAATAAAAGAATCTGAGAAAGATACCTTTACCAGAAAAAGAGTCTATACAATCTTCCTTCAAATTTCTATGTCAAGTTAGCTACTTTAATAAAATAATAGCTACCAACTCAGCAGTATTTTGATTTTATTTTTATTTTCTATTTTCCTTTTTGAAGTTTTTGCAGAACATAAGAACTGACCTTAACTTAGTAAGACTAATATCAAAAATTGTTATCGTACTATTTAAATTTGCACTAGTGGATAGATTTTTACATACCTAAGATAAAATTGGCAGCTGAGCAAATTAATAAACATTTAAAAATATTATTAATTTTATTAAATACATAAATAAAAAATTTACCTTGAGTAGGGTTTGAACTTACGATATGTACTTTGCTAGAGTACCGTTCTAACCTACTGAGCTATCGAAATACAAGCTCCAATCAATGTAAATTTTGTCTTTGTGTATGTAGAACTTATTCGTTCATAACAAAACTTATAATAATAATAACCATTCACTACAAAGAGTCATAGTAGACTACTGTCACAGCTAAAGTGAACATATTGCTAGTGCAACAAAAGTAATTTTTATGAAGATAAAGTTTTATTCTATTTAACGACACAAAAAAGATAATAGTTATTTATGTATTAAGGGCACGGGTGTTTAAAACCGGTGGTACATAGAACGTTTTATTCTATTTTAGTTTCTAGAACTTTAGTATCTCCGGCAAGTTTGTGTTAGTTGTGCCGATGCAAAGTTTAGTGCTGTAGGTAGTAGGCTATTTATATTAATGTTGTTAAGGATATTGTGTACTTTTTATTGCTATAAATAGTAATGTATGATTTTCCATAACGTTAATAAATGTTCAATACTGAAGCATGTTTGTATAATTAGTGCAATTGTTGCTTATCAATTTTTGTTAACTCTGTGCCATAAGGGCCAATTTATGCCCGCATTTGAGTGCTTATAAACAAGATTATCATTCTAAAATAGAATAAAATATTGTAGGCACTTAATAATTAATAGGATATCCATTATTAGCTATCACTTTTTGATACCGACTCATTATTGATGAAATTAAATTTGATATTATAGTAATCTGCATATTCGTATAAACCACCTTAATTGTATCAATTAATGCCTGTTTGTCGGAAAATGTCCGAATCTGACTTTAACCTGTTCCTACCGATTCTCAATGGGATTGAAATCCGGTGATTGTGCCGGTCACTGCAGAACTTGAACATTACCTTTTTACTCTCGTATAAGGCGTGATGTGTGTTTTGGGTCATTGTCTTGTTGGAACACAAATCATAAGGGCATTTCCCACTCATAATGTGGCATAACGTTTTGGAGTTTGTTCCTATATACTAATCGATCTATAATACCCTCTATAAAGTGCAATGGACATACTCCGTTCAAAGGAAAACAGTCCCATAAAAATACAGTGCCTTGTCCGTTATTTATTGTTGGTGTAACGTACTTTGGATTGAACCGTATATTAACCCAACGTCTTACACGTCTCATTCTAAATAATAGGATTGATTATACACACAACAGATTATTAATTTATTAAATAAAAATAAAATTAATAATAATTTTTAATTACACAACAGATTGTCAATCCTTATGGGATGAACTGTTACCTTATTTACATAGTTTAATTACGTTTAATAAATGTCTCTGCTATGACGAATTATTTCGCCTAATCCTCATTGCGAACCATCTTGTCTTATGTCACAGATGTTGAAAGTTTGTACTTACCATTATTTCAGTGCCATTATGGTGTTTCATATAACCACAAGTATCTAATAGTTTTTGTGTTGTTTGCTACTCTGAGGTTATTGTTTATTTATTGAATCTATATATATATATATATATATATATATATATAACTATTCTTGTAAGTATACATACATTGTATGGGCTATGTATACCTGAAAATGGAACGCATCAAAGGATTTACATGTTTATAGGCAACCGACATTACAGAACAATATTCCACGAAAATTAAATTAGATAATTTTTACTATGAAGGACGTTATGTTTGTGGTTGTACAATGTTACAGGATCGTAAAAGTTCAACAGTGAAAGTGCATTTCTTCATAAAATTTAACATTATTAGGATATCAAACATTTTTAATCTAACAGTTATTTACAAAATACTACAATATCACAAGACTAAGGGCTTAAAGCTAAGTATTTACAATAAGTGCTTGAAATGACCACCTTCAACTTCTCAACAAAAACTTAAAACGATTTTGAAAAGCACACACAGCATTTCTAATGAAGTCAGGATGTAATTCGTTATACCTGCTGCCTATACGTTCTTTTAATTCATCTAAATTTTGTATTGGCACAAGTCTGCAGAGTGTGGAGGCCAAGGGAAGGGGCCGTACCTCCCTATCCATCAACTGGGAAACATAGGATATTTAACTTCACTTCTTCAGTTAACACATGACTAATTTTAAATCTTTTGTTGTGGAAATTTATTATACAACCTTCTGATTTGAATCTTCTAACAATTTGTTAAACTGTTCGAATGCAAGGAATGGGTCGTGCTGCATATTTTGATGAAAACAGGTCTGACACAGTTCTTAGACTATTACGAGTTTGATACCATATTAACGTTTCAATTTTTTCTTCTTTGTTGTACATGTCTTAAATAAAGCTTTAATAAATTAAATGACTATTTTCAATTTAATGTTTCTTAATAAAGAAATTTACTTTAATCTCACACTCAAACTAAGTGCTATCAATTTGACAATAATTTGATAGTTAAATTTAAAATCTAGGATCCCATAAACATCAAAATAACCTCTAAACAACTTCCCACGAGTGTTCTGAAAAAATCTAGTAAGAATCTTTAATATTAAAATCTTAAAATAATTTTGTGTTTAGTTACAAATAAATGCACATATCCTTTAGGTTCCAAATATCAGACATGCTGCATTTAATTAATTTAAAGTTCCATTGATAATATTTTATTAAATGTAACATCTTACTAATAAGAATAGTAATAACTATCAAACTGACTTTTCGTGGAATATTGTTTTGTTTAGAAGTCGAAGGCGGTCATTTCGAGCACTTATTGTACATACTTAGCCCTAAGCCCTTAGTATTGTTGATATTGTAAATAACCGTTCGATAAAAAATGTTTGATATTCTAATAATGTTAAATCTTATGAAGAAATGCACTTTCACGGTTGAGCTTTTACGATCCTGTAAAATTGCACAACCACAAACATAACCACCTTCATAGTTATAATTATCTAACTTAATTTTCGTGGAAAACTGTTCTGTCATGTGGCCATACAATGTATGTATACTTAAAAGAAAAACTCCCTGTATGTATGTATGTATGTATGTATGTATGTATGTATGTATGTATGTATTATATATATATATATATATATATATATATATATATATATATATATATATATATATATATATATATATATATATATATATATATATATATATAGTAGCTAACATAAGTCCTTAAAAACTACGTTTTTGTGATAGTTTATTTACAAAACAAACCTTTTGTTTCACTGCCTTGCATGTTTATGTAGGTAGCACCAGAGAAAATTGTTTTGATTATGCAAGTTTGTAGTCATTAAAAAAACAGAAATTGAATCGATTTTATTTGTGTTTGTATTTATAACAGATGTAAAAATTTGTATAAATCTTCGAAGTTGTTCACTCTTGAGTATGAAAAAAATGTTAACAAAATAGGTAATTGTTGCATAAAAAAAATTCTTTTTATGTAGGTTCCGATTTTACAGAAAAAATTTGCAACCTTAATTTGCACCTGGTGTATAATTGAAACAAATATATCGTATACCTTTCCACATCGCCACATTCTTAACATTAAAATAAAAAAATATCTATTGTATATGCAAAGAGTATATAAATACCTAGCGCAGGTAGAATTCGTCTTTCTGCATATCTTCACGTTGTACTGTAAAATGTAGTAAATTTCATCATTTTTTAATCAGCATTAATGTTTATTAAGTCAGTCAGTCGCTTTTTGAAATGTGAACAGTCACACCTTGAAAATAAAAAATATGGTCACCATTACTTTCCCCAACATTTTTCACCTTCACATTAATTCGTAATAATGACACCAACTCACCATTGCTTATGCTTTGTATAACATTGCAATGAATTAAACTGCATTACATTTATGTCGCTGCGGAAAGTATTTACAAAATTTCAGAACACTAACTGCTTTTTGTATCTATTATTTTTATATAAATCATAGAGTAATAAGGGAACGTATTTTTATGTATCTATCATTACTTTTCAGCAAAACATGCCTGGAAATATTTGTCATTACTACAAATATATTTCTTGCTATTTGGATACTATCAGTCTATCGCAAACACTGTACCACTATAACTCACACTGCAATAGATACCCATGATTTGCTTTTTATTATTTTATCATTCTCGATTTTATTGTATCCCTAACAGTATTTTCAATTGCAGGAAATGTAAATTTACTTTTCACCAAAGAAAAAAAATTGGAAAAATATAATATCTTATATAATAAAATTGCAGTTATACCAGAAATTGCATCAGTCAGTGACCAAGTAATTCTGTGTACATCAACGTAATATGAGCAATAATGCGGCAATATTATGTAAGTTATTTATATTTATGAAAATAAAACAAAACTAATAAAATACATTCGTCTATGATAATAATAAGCTTCTCGTTATTCTAATTTGAATCACACAAATGACCGGGTCACATAGACCCAAATACAGTGAGTGTAACAAATGCATTTAAAAACTAATTAAGATTTTCTAATATCAGTCTAGGTACACCGTTATTAGAGTAATGAAATAAAAGTCATGCAGTGGCAACGAAATATTTAAATAAATTAACAAATTATGCATATTAGAAGAACGCGATTGGGTCGTATTGACCCGAACACAATAGGAGGGTTAAAGATGACAAATCAGAACACCATCTAACAGTCGAAGGCTAACAATGAAAAAGCCAGCCAAAAAACACATTTAACAAAATTTAATGAAGTTATGATGTAAGTGTAAAGTTGTAAAAAATTGCAATTTAAAAATGATAGAAGCATTCACAAATATAAACACGACATCCTTTAATATAATCTTTAACAATTTTAATAGATATTACTACTGAGGAGGATAACTGTAAGTGTTACCAAAACGTTTAGATTGTATAATATAAAAATACACCATTAAAAAAACCCAAAAAAGATAAGTATTTTATTAAGTATATTAATGGTGAAAGTTTACATTTTCATATTCCTATAGTGATATCCGAAATACATACTTTTTCAATAGAGTCTAAAAAAAGTAGAAGATTGATTCATATTGCAGATATATCGCCCAACACCTTTCAGAGAAAATGGCGATGAAAGTGTTGTCATGCAATGGCCTCTGCAATAAGAACTGCTGTTGCAACTAATGAATTAAAATCAGAAACTACTCTTGATACAGCAGAGTTTCTTCAAAATTTGTTTGATTGCCTTAATAGCAAAATGAGATTTTCTTCAAACTCTTATTCACACAGACTTGCCAAGGATAATAAACCTTATCAAATTTTGCAAAACAGCTTACAAAATTCCATTTTTAACACTCAACTTCAAGAGCGAACATCTACATAGAGAGGCAACGGAGGAAACTTTTGTATAGAAACTTGTGACCTTATATTTAGCACGTCTACCTAGGTCCGGGAAATTTGGCACCATTTCTGGGACACCCTGTATATGTATATATGTGTATATGTGTGTATGTGTATATGTGTATATGTGTGTATGTGTATATGTGTATATGTGCATATGTGCATACGTGCATATGTGCATATGTGCATGTGCACCATCATCATTTATTACTCAACAGATTTTCATCCAATTTGTACAATTTGTGTGCAAACAATTTGTTAGTGATGTATACAACAAACATTAAAATGGTTTCACAAAAAGATAATTTGATCGTTAACAAGTGAAATAATAATAATAATACATAAAAAACTACATTGTAAGCTATTCTGTATTCAGTGTTTTTAACATACTTTTGAATTCAATAAGTCTGGTGCAAAATAGATCAGCATTCAGGCAGAGTTTATTGTAGAGGCAGAGTTTATTGTAGAAAAAACACATTTTATAAATAGGATTATTTCTAAAATTATTCACCTTTACGTCTGGAATGTAAAATAAATTTGAGTCTCTTAGCTGTCATAGAGGTACATTGAACATAATTAAGTGTACATCGATTGGGACTTGAATCTCGATAGCACAGTTGGTTAGCACGGTACTCTAGAAAAGTACAGGTCGTAGGTTCAAATCCTACTCGAGGTAAACTTTTTATTCATGTATTTAATAAAATTAATAATAATTTTTAATAATTAAGTTTAAGTTACTTGAATCATTTAATAAATTTGTTAGCAGTTTAAAGAGATGTAAAAGTATGTTTTTTTATTCTGCGTGAATTCAATGAAGGTACATCAAATTCAAAATTATTATTAATTTTATTAAATACATAAATAAAAAGTTTACCACGCGTAGGATTTGAACCTATTCGTTCATAACAAAAACTTGTAATAAATTAATACATCAAATTTGATTAACAGATCTAAATATGGGTAATTACGAGTTGGAAATTGTTTATGTTTCATAAAGTACACGTATTTTAAGAATTTTCCTTGTATTTTTTCGATACTGCTAATTTGGTGCATATAGAATAGAGACCAGATCAGGCTAATGTATTCAAATTTAAAGGGATTAAATTAAATTATAATTCAATCAATATTAGAAACATTTTTAGTTGCGAATAATAAGGCCAATAAGTTTCAAACTTTTGTTAATTATAGAATTTATGTGCACATTGAAACTTAAGTTACTGTCGAAGACGACCCCAAGGTCCTTAAAGGACGTGCTACGCCTAACCAAATCGCTATTTAATTTATAATTGTACTCTAGAGGTGTCTTCTTATTAGTAAACGATACTATTTCACATTTTTTTGTATTAATGGTCAGTTTATTTTGGGCACACCGCTCAAAGATGTTATCGAGATCACTCTGTAAGTTACCAGCACAATTTATGTTAGGTATCTCACTGAAAATTTTTATATCATGGCTAAAAGTAATTTATGACTAGTGATAACTGACGTGATGTCATTAATAAACAGTGTAAACAATAATGGCCCAAGTACGGATCCTTGAGGCATGCCACTACTCTGAGAGTACATCTCTGATTGAAATCCATTATACTGAACAAATTGAAACCGATTATATAGATAAGAGGATATAAGAGTAGTTGCAGATACAGAAAAGTTAAATGAATGAAGTTTATTTATTAAAATGTCGTGTTGTATGGTGTCAAATGCTTTGCTCAGATCTAAATAGAGAACATCACATTGTGAACGTTTATTTAAACAGGCAATAAAATGAGTGACAAAGCATACATTTGTTGTAGTAGATCTACCTTTTATAAAACCGTGATGATGTATTGACAGAAACGTACTTGCTTGATTGTAAATGCTATCAAATAATATATGTACATATATTCAAAAACCTTAGAAAAATTGCTAAGTATAGAAATTGGGCGGTAATTTTTAATTTTGACAGCGATCAGTTTTTTTAAATATAGGTTGCACTCTAGAAATTTTCCATAGATTAGGGAACACCGAGGTTTTTACAATTACATTAAATATGCAAACTAGGGAATCAGCTAAGATATGAATGCAATCCTTTAACAACACTGCTGGTATGAGATCAGGGTCACAATTAAAAGTAGATGGAAGACGTTTACATGCATTAATGACAACCTGTGAAGTTATTTGTGGTAAGGCAACAACGTCATTATTACACTTGTTATAGTCATACGAAGTATTAACTAAAGGATTGATGGAAGCATCTATCCACGTTAACACTAGCAAAGTAACTTGCAAATGCATTCGTATAATCAATGATACTACGTAAATGTTTTTCGTGAAATTAATACGTCACAACCCAAATCTAAAATTAACTTATTTTTATACCGCCATCTATTAAACCTGGGTGCCGGAATAGTGACATCTATTTTCTGTGGACGCCCAAGTGTTAACAATTTTTTGTTAGGCTTTGCTGATGTGTTGTGTGTATAATCAACGATAATACTTTTTCCCAGTCCAATTCAAGTTTTGTGCAAAATCCAAGCCTCGTACAAATATTTCTTTCCGAAACCAATGGTTTCTTAGCTGGATGTCTGCTGAAACAGCCTGGATATCATAGTTACACAGTTTCCCTCTAAGAAGGCCTTTACCACCATTTCCTGTATTTCTGTACAAAATGGTTTACCCAT
This sequence comes from Vesta saturnalis, assembly GCA_036346205.1. Lineage (NCBI taxonomy): Eukaryota > Metazoa > Arthropoda > Insecta > Coleoptera > Lampyridae > Vesta > Vesta saturnalis. The sequence continues at coordinate 588,959 of JARFJB010002298.1, read as the reverse complement.
TGTATATTTATTTTTATTTTTGAAATTATTTTTAATGTTACTTACTTTTCTTTGGACAAAATCAAAAAGGTGCTTTACTTTTGATGAGTTAATAACATACACAATTAAATAAATTAACTCGAAAATGTAATTTTACCTTTGACAACAGCCTACTATGTTCCTTTAAACTAAGGGGTTTTTAATTTATGTAGCTAACAATTTTATCTTAGATATATGAAAATTTGATTTAAGTCTAAAAGTCGCTTTGTATGACCTTTACTTATCATCATACCCGCGCATCACAGAAGAGTTATTTGTTCTGTCTCTGACAAGGGCATTGTTGACATCAAAAAGAGAAGCTCTAGTCTTCAAGAAAGTTGAAAATGAAATACATTCAAAAAAAACTAATTGAGCTCCAGCCTCCACGAAATTTGGGAGAGAAATGAACATTGAAAAGTTAAAATAAAGTAAACCATTTCATACAACGAAGAAATGTTACTTAAGAAAACCTAATGTTTTTGGATTAACTTTGTTATTATAAATACAATTAAGTGGACATTTATTTTACAACATGAAGCAAAATACAATGAAAAATTGAATTGAGAATCCAATCATTAACTGTCAATTAATAAACACACGTTAGGTTGACAAAATAAAAAAAACATGTGTTTAACCTTTTTCAAAAAGCTATCCACTGATATTGTTATTGTAAACACAATTACTTCGACATTTATTTTACGACAACATGAAACAAAATTTATTTTTATGAAAAATTGAATTCAAATTAATTTCTTTTCGTTTCGGTATTACAGCGCCATTAATATTATGAACTCAACTTTTCATAAAAATAAATTTTCTTTCATGTTGTAAAATAAATGTCGAAGTAATTGTATTTACAATAACAATATCAATAATATTGTACAATTTACAACAACAATATCAGTGGATAGCTTTTTGAAAAAATTTAGTCGCAATGGATCCCTTCACAGGAAACATTTTTACAAAAACAGTGATCCTTACGTCGTTGCTCGCCTTGTATTTCGATTGCATTACCAATTACATAATATCAATTAGTGCCCAAATGTTAATTTAATTAAGTATTTCGAAACAACCGGTGTGACCGTAAATCAGAAACAAACCGGACGACCACGGAGAAGAAGGAGCTAAGAGAATACCGCGCAAGTAAACGCATCTGTAAGAGACGATCCGAGCTTGTCAACGCACAAACGTTCAGATGCTTTGAGGATACCCCGTACGTCTTGATGCCGGATTATGAAATTGAAATTAGATTTCAAACTGTATCCATATAGATTACAGTTAGTGCAAGAATTAATAGACAATGAATTAATTTTAAGAAAAATATTCGTTGAAACAATCTTTGAACGGTTCACCAACTTCAGTAACATTTTCTTCTCAGACAAAGCCCACTTCCACCCCAATGGACAAAACTGCAAATTCTGGAACAGATAAAATCCTCAATCAAAACACCAGAGACGTTTGCACTCTCCCAAGGTGACAGTGTGGATATCAATGTCTTCAAAGGGCATTATCAGCCTACACTTCTTTGAAAATACAAGAGGTCATTTAGTAACAGTTAATTCTGCAGAATATGTGAAAATGCTATGAGATTTTTTCAACCAAAGCTGCAACAGTTTGATGGATAAAAAACCTGACAACAAATTCTACTTTTTTAACCTCTAAAAAGTATACAAAATTTCTTGGCTCAGAGCTAAGAACAGTCTCAATCAAGCACCTTAAAAAATAAATAAATAAATAAATCAAAGCCTTTAATAAAAAGTAAAAAAACTCTTCATTGGCCAATGATCTTCAACAGCTGAACATATTTTTTGAGTCATAGCTAAGAACACTCGATCTACTTGCTTTTTAAACAAAAAAAAACAAATCAAAATCGGTTCCACCGTGTGGGAGCTACGATGCTACAGACAGATACACACATTAAACTTCTAACGCTTTTGTTTTTCGCCGGGGGTTAAAAATTAATAGCTATTGACCAACACTTGAGTAGAGGTGTAATTAAATTTGTAAGATAAAATGTCTTTAATTTAAATGTGATTTTAATTGTAGAGCTTATTTTTAAATATAAGATATTCTGAATTTTAAATCATATATACGTTTAGAATTTATACTAAATATAGTCAGCAGTTTCACTGATGTTTTATAGCTGCCCTTGTATCAATAACATTAACTTTTCAAAATTGTTGGTTAACACTCTAGGTGCTGATCTTGAATAGATAAACGATTTTCCGTACTGATATGATTACCATTCAAGATGAAATTACTCCAGCAGTAGAAAGTAGGCACTAAACAAACCACAAATTCTCTGCGAAAATTCATTAACAAGATACTAGAACAATAATTGTTCTCAACAATTATAATTTTTCGATGTAGAAAATCCACTTAACGCGAAAGTGATTACAACGATAATTTTCATTTTTGTCAACCGGAACATGAATGGGAATTTTATCTCCACATGGTAAACGGCATTTTCTATTCCGAGTTCTCAAATTAACTCCGACCTTCTACGGAAGCAAACCTAATCCTCGAAACTCTTCAACAAATCTCAAAAAACGCCTTCAATGATCTGCACAAACAAAAATTAAGGTGCAATTAATTACTTTTGCTTATCACAAAAACAAAACCGCTGATCCCATGAGATAGCAAATAAAATCTCATCCGATAGACAAACTTAAAATCAGATGACCATTCACAATCTCGATCGACTCTTCATTAGGACATCTCTATAATACACAAATTAAAAAAAAACCAAATGTGACCATCTAAGACTTTTTTTTCCACTGTGATAATTGCAAAATCATAAAAACAAATTTAATAAGTTTAATCAAAATACTGCCAATATGGGTTGCGATAATGCTACAGCCTTTTCCTTAATGGAATAATCATATAAGAAGTTTAAAATTTGACTTTACTGCGTTTGTACTTAACCTTTGTCAGCAATGCAGGGTTAGGACAACATTTAACGTTCATATTGTATAATAAAACTTACCAAAGTTTCACGTAAATAATTGAGATCTTTTTCGGAACTTAATTCTGGTAACCCTGTAGAAATCATCATTGCACATAAAGACAACATTAAACCTCCATGTTTACGTAAAATCATAAATGCCTACAATTATTTGATGGAATAATTATTACAAATAAATTATGTAACAAACCTTTTCGCAAAATTCTTGAAATACCTTAAATTCTAAACTACTTTTTTGTCCTTTATTTATTACATGTACAAAATCGTGGGTTAAGACAAAAGGCACACGTTCTCGTTTGAATCCAAATTTTTCTTTAAAATGACCTAATATATGACCAAAATCTATATGAAATAATTGGCCAGTTTTCTTAATCATTATGTTATCAGAATGACGATCTGCTATTCCTAATACGTATGTAGCAACACAGTAACCAGCACACGATAATGTAAATTCATTTATCGCTTTATTTAATGCCGTTTCTGTAGTATTATGGTCTTTTAACCAAGCTATAAGAAACAAATCAGAAAATTAATGTCCGTAATTGTTATATAGTTACCTAATAAAGAGCCTTTATTAAAAGCCGAAGTCGCTGAAAATAATCCCTTTTCTTTTTGAATATTTGCTATCGTTTCAGCATTTAAAACCACTTCAATCATACCTACTTTATATTCCATTGATATGCAATTATATGGATTTAATCTAAAATGAACTGTTAACTATATAGGTAGTTAGTAGTACAGAGTGGCAACCTTAAATCTAGTCCTTCTTGTTTCCAGAGTTTATCCATAATGCGTAACATTTGTAACGTTAACATATCTTGCCGAAGATCATCTCCATTTTTAAATATAATATAAATGTCATCACCAAGAAGGTCTCGATTTTCAAAAACTATCCATAAAGGCCTCATTTTACTATCCATAAATTTACACTTTTCGATTCTACGAGTTGCCATTAGATTCAGAGCATAAAACACAAAAAGAAACTTACTTCAGCTTACTGCACTTAAAACTAGGATCTAAAGGGCTTCGAATGTGTGCGATGCTATTCTCATTTAAATATTCGACAAAGCTAGCTCTAGCTTTATCTTTATCTCTTTTACTACGTACAATTTCACTACTTTTTTTAAATCGTTCTAAACATTCTAATTGTTTTGCTAAACCTGGAATATGTTCTCTACTACCTCTACAATAAGCTTCTAAAATTAATCCAAAACGTACAGATACAGATGGCACCTGCATTTCGGATCTGAAAATATGAGATTAGTATAAAATTATAATATAACTTCTTATTTTTACCGCAGATGCCAAAACAAATAATGGCCAATTTTTTGGTTTTTTAAAGCTCGTTGCAATAAAAATTTAACTAAATCACAGTCAAGGTACAGTTCATGTTTAAGTGCTTGCACTAATTGTAGTAGGTACAAAAGTAAATCTTCATCACTGAAAAAAATTAAATAAACAACATCGTAAAAATTAAGTTTTTATTTGTGCTAGTATGTTCGTAAAGAATGTGAAAAAATCCAAAGTATGATACACTAATAGTTTTAGAGATTTTAACGCACAAGTAGGAAAAGACCAAATGAAAGCAGTAGCTGGGCAAAATACAAAACATGAAGAAACTAATGATAGTGGAAACAAGAAAACTAATGATAGTGGAAACAAGATTTGCAATCTAGCAGCTGCAATGAGCCTATACCTAGCTAGCACTAAATTTCCTTATCCAAAAAAACACAAAATAGCATGACACCACCCTAACGGAATAAGAAAAAGCCAGATTGATTATGTATTAGTAACAAAAGACACGATTAAAAACATATATGATGTTAGATCATAGAGAGGAGCGACTGCAGACACAAACCATATACTAGTAATTGCAACTATGAAAGAAAAGAAAAACATAGCACAAGATAACATTAAAAATAACAAGAAACGCACATGGAACACAGAAAGAATTAAGGACGCAAAAATACAACAAGAACTGCAAAAAAGAACAACACAGAAACTTCAACCAGAAAGAACTGATAACAACACAAACAGAGTAGTAGAAAATTGAAGTAACATAAAAACAAACATCCTGGCAACAGCAGAATAAAGAATAGGAAAAAAAAAAACTAGATAAGAGTAAAGAATGGTATGATCAAGAATGTGCAGAAGCATGCGAAACAAAAAACCAAAAATGGATAAAATGGTTACAAACGAAAAACAGAAGAAGACAGACAATTACATAAGGAAGCAAGCACGATAGCAAGAAATAAGTGCAAAAGTAAAAAAAAAAGAATGGAACGAAAATAAATTACAGAACATGCAAAAAATGAATACAGGAATAGAAATACAAGAAAGTTCTATCAAAAAATAAGACAAGAGAAGCGAAACTACAAAATAAAGGTAAGAGGTTTCAACGATGAAAAAGGCGAAACAAAATATACACAAATTGAAATACCTACAACAGATATGGAAACAGTATTTCGAAAAATATCTCAACAGTAAAACGCACACAAAAATGAATATACTAGCAAACATAACTGTAGATCCAATAATACATGAACCAACTTTAAAAGTAAAGAGACTAATAAGAAATTAAAAAAATTTTAAAACATCTGAAAGTGACGATATAATCAGAGAACTTATTAAAAATGGAGGGGAAAAGCTGCATGAGGAGATACACAAATTAATATGTCAAATATGGAAAGATGAATACATGCTAGAAGAGTGGAGAAAAGGTATAATAACCACAATCCACAAAAAAGGAGATATGAAATAGTGCATAATAATCAAGGAATACAGCTATTATGTAACCTACAAAATCCTCTCAAATCTAATAAAAAACTAAATTACAAGAATATGTGGATGACAAGATTATCAGGTTTTAGACCAGGAGGTCTAATACACAGCAAGTCCCGGTCTAAATTCATTTAAAGTTCAAGGGTTTAGTTTTTGGAGAAAATTGGTAAAATTTTGTATATAGGGTGGCCCTAAAATTAGTTACGACCACCAACTTGATTTTGTCAAATGGAAACATCTGTTTTTTATTTAATTTTCTGAATCTGCTTTTAATTCTGAGTAAATCTCATGTGCAATGTCCTACACCTATAGTCAACAGATCTGAGATATTTACGACAAAAAAAATATTGTTTTTATAAAACTATCAAGAACACTTGCAAAATAATCGTATCCAAGGTAATCCATAAACAATAGATACATGTTTTCATTTCATTGTGTATGTCAATTTATTTCAAACATCGAATTTCAAGATTTGTCCTTTCCAAAATGGTGTATGATGAAACATTTCCTTGTAGGTGGATAGGAATGAGAAGACATATCTAATGGCCTGCTAGGTCACCCGACCTAAACCCGTTGCATTTCTTCCTCTCAAATCAAAAGTATATGTTGATAGGCCAAACAATCTGGAGATACTGAAAGAGAAAATAAGAAGAGAAGTGCGTGCCATAACTCCAGAAGTGGTTGAAAACGTGCAAAGAGAGTTTATTCATCGCCTTGGCTATTGTCAAGCCGCAAATGGTGAGAATTCACAGCAGATTCAGAAAATGAAATAAAAAACAGGCGTTTTCATTTGACAAAACCAAGTTGGAGGTCGTAACTTCTTTTTGGGCCACCCTATATATAAAATTTTACCACTAAAAAAACCGCAGTCAAAAATAAAAATCGATGTGACCGAACGTTTCTCCAAAAACTAAACCCTTGAACTTTAAATGAATTTAGACATACCTTCTGGGGCTCACTGTATATATAGCGGCCCACTTCGTTAGAAATATAATATATTAGGAAAACTTTGGGTATAGGGTCTAAAACGGATTGATAATTAAAAAAAATGTTAAATTTCATTATTATTCAATTATTCGATATTTCGAAATAATTTTATTTCTCCATCGAGACTATATCTAAAATTTTACTTATGTTAGAATTACAAAGTTTCATAATAGTCTTAAAACTTACAATTTCTTACATTTTACTTATACTTAACTCACATAGTCCGCATTCATCCCAAGTTACATTTTAGCAAATACACACCATTCATTATTATTGTAAGTTTTAAGACTGTTATAAAACTGTAATTCTGACTTAAGTAAAATTTTAGATTTAGCCCGATGAAGAAATAGAATTATTTTGAAATATCGACTCTAATAATGGAATTTTAAATTTTTTTAAATTATCAGTCTATTTTAGACCCTATACCCAAAGTTTTCCTAATATATTGTGTATATATGTATACAGGGTGGCACTACGCTGTGTGGGTTATTAAAAATACAGTTTGTAATAGATAATTTTAAGATTAATGCACTAGGTACTCAAAAAAGGTAGCTTATTAAATTCCTTATTTTTTTTTCTGTTTTCAACGATATAAAGTTTTTTATATCTAATTTTAGTAATAATCCGAAAAACTTCAAAAGCTAAAAAATCATTTAATTAAATACATCGTTATGGTTACGATAAAACAATTGAAAATCGTTAAAAATAAAAAAAGAATGACGGGAAACATTCTAATTTTAAAGTAATTCTACAATTACTAACACAATTAAGGATCAAAACAACGATTCAAACTGACCGTCGTTACGTTGTACGCAAAATTGACAACGTTTAATAATGTGTTGAACTTTTTGTAAAGTGGCTTTTCTCACAGCCGTAGAAATTTTTTCTTTTAAATTATTTATATTATTTGATTTTTTTGTACACCTTGTCTTTTATTGTTCCCCACAAAAAGAAATCTAATGGAGTAAGATCCGGTGATCTCAGGGGCCAAAAAATTGTACCACGTGTTGCAATTCTATTTGGAAATCTTTCATACCGGTAATTCATAACTCTAAATCAAGTTATGTGTTGGAGCTCCATCTTGATGAAAATATTGCAGATTGTGAATTGTAATCATAAGTACATTATCCACAATTTCTTCCAAATTGGTAATTAAAAATCTTTCGTAGACTTTTGCGTTCAAATTTTCGTTGTAGAAATAAGGCCCAAGATTTTTGTACCAAGAATTCCACACCAAACATTTACAGAAAACACTTGTTGATTGATCCCGCCTTTCTACTGTGAGATGTGGATTTTCTGCAGACCAAAACACCTGGTTTTTCCTATTAAAAATTCCATTGTTAGTGAATTTTGCTTCATCGGTAAAAAGGATTTTATACGAAAAATTTTGATCTAACACAAAATTTCGAATAAACCAATTAGAATATTCTAGTCTACTCTGTAAATCAGTTGGATATAAAGTATTTCCTACTTGGTGGGGATAAGGCTTTCGTCCATATTTCTTTAAAATTAATCTAGATTCTTCTGTAGAAACACAACACAATGTTAAATTTTTGTGGTGCATCCTTTGGTTTGGTAAACGATCTATACATTTCAAAATTTTTTCCATATTACCAAAAATACGCTTATTCGGTTAACGTTCCATATAAGTTTGAACGTATAACTCGGAAGCTCTGTCTGAATCACGTTCGCATGAATAGTAGCAAAACAACATGTCATTTCTTTCTTCAGTAGAATACATTTTAGAAATTCTTCTAAACGCACTTCTACAGTAATTATCAAAGCAAAACGAACTTATTAAGATTCATAAATGCAATAAATAAACATAATGATATTTGACAATGTGTTAGATTATTGTTTTTACTGGACGATTAAAATTAGATATACAAAACTTTATATCGTTGAAATCTGAAAAACATAAGGAATTTAATAAGCTAACTTCGCTTATGGTTGCTATTTAAAAAAAGGTAAGTTATGGTCAAAAAGCAGTGATTAAAAAATCTTTTTGAGTAGTGCATCTAAAAATTATCTATGAAAAATTTCTTTAAGATTTGACTGTATTTTTAATAATTAATGAGCCAGCGTTGATTAAAATTTTAACGATTTTCAGTTTTTCTCAAATAAATCGGAAACTTGGCAACAATGGTCAATTTTCTTGCCGAGTTCTAAATCTTCATATAATTCTGCTCAACTTTGAATATACAACATAGTGAGATTTTGGCCACCCTGTACGCGCGCGCACGCACACACGCGCGCGCACACGCTCACACCCACCCACACACAGCACGCACGCACGCACCCACCCACACTGACACACACACATATATATATATATATATATATATATATATATATATATATATATATATATATATATATATATATATATGCCCAATGAATACGACACTACATATATTTTTCATACACTTCAAACAAGCATTTGATAAAGTGAAACAAGATAACATAATAAAGGAAATGATATACAGGGGAATCCACAAAAAATAATAAACCTAGTTAAAATGACCATAGACAACACAACTGCAGTAGTGAAAGTAGGAAATATAAGAACAGAAAACTTTGAGATAAAGGAATGAGTTAAGCAAGGAGACACCTTATCAGCCCTATTCTTCAATGTAACACTAGATAATGCAATTAAAAGAGCAAAAGTACAAGGTACAATTAATGTCAAAAATGCACAAATCATTGTTTATGCAGATGATGTCGCAATCATAAGTAGAACAAAAGAAGGAATGATAAACGCCGCAATAAGACCAGAAAAGGAAACAAAAAAATGGGTTTAGAAATTAATAGTGAGAAAACAAAATACTTGAAATACAGTAACTGCAGCAGTGAAGAAACTATAAGAGTGGGGAATCATGAGACAAAAAGTGTACATAATTTTAAATATTTAGGCATAATGGTATATAACAGAAAAAAGAAGATAAATGAAAAAACGAAACAAAGAATACAAGATACTTACAGAAGCTACTGTACAAATAAAAAATATACCAAAAGTAAACACTCAAGTATATATGCATCGGAGACGTGGACAATGACAAGAACAGAAGAACTAATAGTTTTTGAAAGAAAAATAATGAGACGAATTGGATGAATTTCGAGATAAGCGAACAAGTGCAAGGAGAAGACATCGTCAACTATATAAAATCCCAACAAATAAAATGGTTAGGTCACATAAAAAGTTTCTGATTATATATATATATATATATATATATATATATATATATATATATATATATATATATATATATATATATATATATATATATATATACATACACACTGCCCTGCAAAAATTTGGACTCACTTGGAAAAGTCGTTTTTTTTTGTATTTATCACTTTAATTATTGTTCTCAGACAGTTTTATATAACGTATTTGTTTGAAATTACATTTTATAAATGAGTTATAAACATTTACCTGTGATATTTTTTTAATTTTTTGTAGCAAAAATCGAAAAAATCGATCTAGCCGTTTTTCATCAATATGTTGGCCTTTCGATTTGATGATGGCCCCACAAATTCTGGAATTCTTTCCACCAATTTCTGAAGCCTGTTACAGACATTCCCACAAGTGAGATTCGCTGGTTGAACGCAGTTTTCGCACCTCTCTGTCCAACTCATCCCACAACAGCTCGATGGGATTTGCATCCGGCGATTGTGGTGGCCGTTCCATGAATTTAAGGGTGCATGCAGCTTCGCCAAAGTATTCAGTGATAATCTTCTTTCCACATTTTCCCGTCGATTGTCACCAAAGCGCCGACACCATTGTAGCAGAAACACCCCCATACCATCACACGGCCACCACCAAACTTAACTGTTGGCTTTACACATTGAGGTTGTATATCAGATTTTCTGCGGCAGTACGTTCGCCGTTTGCTACCAAAAATTTCGAATTGGACTCATCGGTCCATAACACCAGTTTCCATTGTTTGATGGACCAATTTTTGTTTTTTGCCCATTTGAGTCGTTTACGAACGTTTGCCGATTGAAACAATGGTATTTTGGCAGCGACCCGTCCATACAAACCTACATCATGCAACCGACATGTGATTGGCTTCGGTAGCGTTTGATTAATCTCGGCTCTACTTAACACTTGTATATGTAAATCATCACTTTGTATCGTCTTTTGGGTCGGTCAGAGCGTTTCCTGTCGAAAAACGATTTGGTTTCAGGGATTCTCTCAAATGTTGTACGGACTCCTTTCTGTGAAACTACCACTATTTGTGCAATTTTCCGCTGCGAATGGTCCGTTTTATTCAAAATTACTCTCTCACCATGATTTTCTTTCGATATTTGCTTTGCTCTTGCCATTTTCACGATTTGGATACAATTTTGAAGCAGCAATATTGTTAAAAATCTTGTGCAATTGTATTTCAAGTGTCAAACTGTCAAAATTTAAGGTTATTTTTCTGACAATCGACGACAGATGAGGTTTGAAGTCATTGGCGCACATTTTACAGTGCCGATAAATTGATTAAAAATCGATTCTAGTTTAAAAAAATAATTAAAGTAATTCAAGGTGATAATTTTTAATATTGTAAATTTTTCAATATTTTAAAAATTGACATATTTCGATACAATAAATAAATGAGAAGTGAAAGAAAACGCTTAAAAGTTATATACAAATATGTTATATAAAAGAGTCTGAAAACAATAATTAAAGTGATAAATACAAAAAAATGATTTTTCCAAGTGAGTCCAAACTTTTGCAGGTCAGTATATTATATATATATATATATATATATATATATATATATATATATATATATATATATATATATATATATATATATATATATATATATATATATATATGTGTAATTAAAAAATTACTAATCTTACCTAATATCAGCCAGGCATTTAACTGCAAAACTACGAACTTCATGATCAGCATATGCATAATCCAGTAATTCTAAAGATTTTTCTACAGACAATAATGGCCATTCTTGTAATAACGATATCACTTCACTAACAGCATTACGATCCTCCCATTCAATGCACTGAAGAATTTTAGGTAAAATATCGAACTTGTTGAAGCCAATATCGTTTTAAGCTCCATATTTTTTCCTATCTTGATCGTGCATTTCATATAAAGAATCTGTTTCAAAAGTAATTTTCTAAATTTTGAATATCATGTTTAGTTGTACTTGATAATATAGCACCACCGTCCTCTTTTTCGGTGCTATCATTAGCGTAATTAATCATTGCTTCTACACTAGGATATAAAATTGTTTGTTGTTCTTGACCAAATCTAAAATAATATATGTAATAACAAATCATTTCCATAATAACCTAATCTTACCTGTCAAATATTAATGTTAAGGCAGTTGCATATTTAGTGTTTGGATTACTAACAACAGTTCCTAAAGGATGGAAAACATCGTCATTTATCATGTCTTCTGCATAAGTCCACATGTATAACGTCATAGCACCACTTTTAAGATGATTACGAAGTCAAACACAGTTGTATTTCCCCATACAATTGGATACATTTCTTTTTTGACCTTTCTAATTCTCTTAGTTTTATTTCCTTTTAATTCTTTGTTACTTCAAAACAACAAAACATAATTTCGCGTTTTAGGAATATTGCACACTTTAATATCAAACTTTAACGTTTCAGAAATCACAGTAAGTCATTAAGACCGTAAGAGCCTTTGCTGACCGAATAGCATTTACTATGAATATTTTCTCAATATGAAGCGCTCAATTTTTGTTGTAAATCAAAAGTTCATTAAAATTACTAAATAATATGTATCTTCTTCATTGTATTATTTTAGTTAATATTTAAAAACGACAAGTCGATATCTACCAAACCATATATCATTATAATTGGAGAAAACGGTATACTGAAAATGCGAAAATATACAGGGTCATCCATTTAAAAACCATCGATGACGTCATATCTCGCACATTGGCGTGCTGCTGCAAATCTAGTACGCCACTGAATAGATTATAAAATTTACATTAACTTTTGAAGGTCTTTTTTGATAGAATCAATATTTTAGCCAGAAATAAGGGGTTTCACATTTCCAACCTATATATATATATATATATATATATATATATATATATATATATATATATATATATATATATATATATATATATATATATATATATAACAACACATGCATACACACTGCCCTGCAAAATTTGGACTCACTTGGAAAAGTCGTTTTTGTTGTATTTATCACTTTAATTATTGTTCTCAGACAGTTTTATATAACGTATTTGTTTGAAATTACATTTTATAAATGAGTTATAAACATTTACCTGTGATATTTTTTAATTTTTGTAGTAAAAATCAAAAAATCGATCTAGCCGTTTTTCATCAATATGTTGGCCTTTCGATTTGATGATGGCCCCACAAATTCTGGCATTCTTTCCACCAATTTCTGAAGCCTGTTACAGACATTCCCACAAGTGAGATTCGCTGGTTGAACGCAGTTTTCGCACCTCTGTCCAAGCTCATCCCACAACAGCTTGATGGGATTTGCATCCGGCGATTGTGGTGGCCGTTCCATGAATTTAAGGGTGCATGCAGCTTCGCCAAAGTATTCAGTGATAATCTTCTTTCCACATTTTCCCGTCGATTGTCACCAAGGCGCCGACACCATTGTAGCAGAAACACCCCATACCATCACACGCCACCACCAAACTTAACTGTTGGCTTTACACATTGAGGTTGTATATCAGATTTTCTGCGGCAGTACGTTCGCCGTTTGCTACCAAAAATTTCGAATTGGACTCATCGGTCCATAACACCAGTTTCCATTGTTTGATGGACCAATTTTTGTTTTTTGCCCATTTGAGTCGTTTACGAACGTTTGCCGATTGAAACAATGGTATTTTGGCAGCGACCCGTCCATACAAACCTACATCATGCAACCGACATGTGATTGGCTTCGGTAGCGTTTGATTGATCTCGGCTCTACTTAACACTTGTATATGTAAATCATCACTTTGTATCGTCTTTTGGGTCGGTCAGAGCGTTTCCTGTCGAAAAACGATTTGGTTTCAGGGATTCTCTCAAATGTTGTACGGACTCCTTTCTGTGAAACTACCACTATTTGTGCAATTTTCCGCTGCGAATGGTCCGTTTTATTCAAAATTACTCTCTCACCATGATTTTCTTTCGATATTTGCTTTGCTCTTGCCATTTTCACGATTTGGATACAATTTTGAAGCAGCAATATTGTTAAAAATCTTGTGCAATTGTATTTCAAGTGTCAAACTGTCAAAATTTAAGGTTATTTTTCTGACAATCGACGACAGATGAGGTTTGAAGTCATTGGCGCACATTTTACAGTGCCGATAAATTGATTAAAAATCGATTCTAGTTTAAAAAATAATTAAAGTAATTCAAGGTGATAATTTTAATATTGTAAATTTTTCAATATTTTAAAAATTGACATATTTCGATACAATAAATAAATGAGAAGTAAAGAAAACGCTTAAAAGTTATATACAAATATGTTATATAAAAGAGTCTGAAAACAATAATTAAAGTGATAAATACAAAAAATGATTTTTCCAAGTGAGTCCAAACTTTTGCAGGTCAGTATTATATATATATATATATATATATATATATATATATATATATATATATATATATATATATATATATATATATATATATATATATATATATATGTGTAATTAAAAATTACTAATCTTACCTAATATCAGCCAGGCATTTAACTGCAAAACTACGAACTTCATGATCAGCATATGCATAATCCAGTAATTCTAAAGATTTTTCTACAGACAATAATGGCCATTCTTGTAATAACGATATCACTTCACTAACAGCATTACGATCCTCCCATTCAATGCACTGAAGAATTTTAGGTAAAATATCGGGAACTTGTTGAAGCCAATATCGTTTTAAGCTCCATATTTTTTTCCTATCTTGATCGTGCATTTCATATAAAGAATCTGTTTCCAAAAGTAATTTTTCTAAATTTTGAATATCATGTTTAGTTGTACTTGATAATATAGCACCACCGTCCTCTTTTTCGGTGCTATCATTAGCGTAATTAATCATTGCTTCTACACTAGGATATAAAATTGTTTGTTGTTCTTGACCAAATCTAAAATAATATATGTAATAACAAATCATTTCCATAATAACCTAATCTTACCTGTCAAATATTAATGTTAAGGCAGTTGCATATTTAGTGTTTGGATTACTAACAACAGTTCCTAAAGGATGGAAAACATCGTCATTTATCATGTCTTCTGCATAAGTCCACATGTATAACGTCATAGCACCACTTTTAAGATGATTACGGAAGTCAAACACAGTTGTATTTCCCCATACAATTGGATACATTTCTTTATTTGACAATTCTCTAATTCTCTTAGTTTTATTTCCTTTTGAATTCTTTGTTACTTCATAAACAACAAAACATAATTTCGCGTTTTTAGGAATATTGCACACTTTAATATCAAACTTTAACGTTTCATCTAATAAGCATTCACATTTTTCTGTTACAAGTTTTTCTTGTGTTTTTTGAGGTTGGCACAATGATTTTCCACCATGAAATAAACCAACTTGTATACCAATCTATAAAAAATCATTATCATTAGCTTAGACATAATTAGGATAATGCTTGGTTACTTCTGAACCACAGCACACAAATGACGTGTGCATTCGAAATTCAAATACCAACTCTTAAACACTGCACCTCTGAGTAGACACAATTTTATAGTTGAGATACACAGATGTGTATATCTTTGTTTTACTGACATAATTTTAAAATTTTACAAAGCCACTCGAGACTCCAGGTCCCCTGTTAATTGTGGTCGAAAGGTAAGCTTATTATTTTATTTAACTCACACTGTATGTTGTATGCGTCAAAATTTGTAATCGATCTTTGATCACTTCTACAAGTCCAATCGCCTTGAAACTTTCTAAAATTATGTATTCCCGATGACAATACAATCTTTTAGCATTTACAGTTCATAAAAATGCTTAATTAAACTATAATTAACATAAATATCTTTCATATGAGAAACTAATAAGAACGACATTTTACAAAGACAACGGCCATACCAAGTTAAAAGAACCGGTTCAAAAATAACATAGGAAAGACACACAAACAACAGGATAATAACACAATGCAGACGATGTCAGGAATGGGGACAAGAAACTAGCAACTGCTACGCTGAACCCAAATGTGTTAAGTGTGTAGAGGATCATCTAACCAGTGAATGAACAAAACCCAGAGACATTCCAGCAAAATGTGCAAATTGCAATCAAGACCATCCCGCCAACAGTACGAACTGCGTAGTTTACCAAAAGAAAATAGAAAAAATTGAAGAAGCTCAGAAAGCACGGCTCTCTTCAAGAACGGGTTACACATACACAGCCGAAAAATTTCCAGAAATACAAAAATTCAAGGATGCACCACCACCCAAAACTAACGCATGAGAGACAAAAAGAAATAACGAAAAAATCAATAGTTCGTCACACCGACAAACACAACTCAACCCTCAACAGCAGCAGTTTAACGAACTTTATATTAACACTTAACAATTATGGATAATATATCATTAGTGACGTGAACTCAAACTCATTAAAACACAAACTTGAAAATCTTAAAGTGTTCTTAAATACTCACAAGGCAAATATAATACTAATCAACGAAACAAAACTTAACGCTAACAAAAAATACCAAATACTTCGAAGAGATAGGGATGACGATGCCGGTGATGTCGCAGTGGTAATTAAAAACGATATACCGTATCAAAAAATAAAAATTTCCGTCAACAGCACAGAATGTCTAGGCATTAAACTGCCCAACAACACAATAATCATATCTGCGTACCATAAACCGATTAACATAACAACTGCAGACCTTAATATATTTTTTGGTACAGGGAACAAAGTATTAGTATTGGCGACTTAACTGCAAAAATTATGCTCTGGGGGTGAAAGACCAATAATCGCAATGGAATAACGGTAGCCGAGCATGCAGATAGGAACAAGCACGTAATAATATATACTGACACACCCGCACACTATCCGGACAACGACACCACACCAAGCACAATAGACATCATAATAAACAGGAACGTAACCGAACTAATTGAACTCCAATTACTGGCTGAACCTCTCGATAATATATCTCCCGCGAAAGTTTGCTACTGTTGGAATCAGCAGGATGGGGCGGGCACCTGCACATAATTCCAGAAGAGTTAGAGAGTATCTTTCAGTACGATTTCCAGAAAAGGTCATTGATACCTATTCAGACACCTTGGCCAGGGCGTTCCCAGATGTAACCACGCTCGAGTTTTTTCTTGTAGGGGTTCATTAAAACTATGTCATAATTGCGAGAGGTGTCTTATGATTCATACTTTACCGAATAGCAAAATAAATTACTTTCAGCATGTCCCTAATACAAATCTCAATAACGTAGGTCGATGATATATATTGTTAACAGTTTATTTACCATGTCAAATTTAACCTGCAATTTCCGACGCTTCAACAGATTATTTCGTTCTTTATTTTTCTTACTTACGTGTTTTCATAATATAACAGTTTTTTTCAAAACTATCCGTAACATTTTTGTTGCATCCAAGGTAAGATTGTCTAATTTAATCAATCTTTGAAAACAATCTTTATATAATTTGCAGTTTGCCATGTCTTTAAAGGGTAAATCTCTTAAAAGTCAAACTCAACTGATGTGGATGAATGTATTACGATATTTTGAAGGGGAACGTGATCGTAATCCTGCCCCATTCGGATGTCCGGGAGGGCAGGGCCCAAGCGACCTTGGTCATCGAAAGTATCAACTTTCTGATTCACTACTGCAACATCCGCGGTATCAGGTCTAATCTTAATGCTATTCACCAACATCTTGAACAATTACAACCTGATATATTGTTTCTATCTGAAACACAAGTCTCCTCTGAAAGCTCCGAGTCACCCGACTTGCAATTTCCTCAATACCATCTTCACTCTAACTTTCGATATAAAGGAGGCGTATGTGCGTACATCAAGAACAGAATTGCTTGCAAAAGGGTTTCTTCCTTAGAAAATAAAAATTTTGACGTGATTTGGTTTAAACATTCTGGTCCTAATTTTGTGAAATTCTACTGTTGCATTTATAGGTCCCCTAATGACAGCAACTTTCAAGACTTCTTCGATTACCTTAGTACGAAAGTTGACTATCTCCTGTCTCAGTTTCCATCTTGCGATATCTCATTTGTAGGCGATTTCAATGTTCATAACTCTAGTTGGCTTCAATTTTCATCTATTACAAATCCCGCTGGGTATAGTGCAGAAACATTTGCTATTTCATGTGATCTCACACAAATGATTTCTGAACCCACAAGAATCCCTGATAACCCTAACCATACTCCACATCTTCTAGATCTTTTTCTTACATCAAACCCTCATGTTTATAAAACTTCCGTTCTTTCGCCTTTAGGTCTTTCCGACCATTGTCTAATAAAAATCATTTCTACTGTACCTAATTCCACTGTTGTTCGCAAAACCGATAGAACCTTGTGGTGTTTTAAGTCAGCTCGATGGAGTGATTTACGGGATTTCTTTGCAACCTTTCCATGGCGTGAATATTGTTTTAAGTCGTCCTCTTCTTCGGACATCGCTCTTTCAGTATCTGAAGTCATCCTCATGGGAATGGAGTTATACATTCCGAAAAAACAGTACCGTGTAGGTCATTCACGTTCCCAACCCTGGTTCAATAAGGCTTGTTCTGATGCAATATCTTTAAAAATAAATGTTACATTAAATGGAAATCTAATAAATCGGTTGACAGTCATGTAGAATACGTTGGTGCTAGAAATATCTGCAAAGTGTCATCACTAAAACTAAAAAGTTGTTCGAACAACGAAAATGCAATGAACTAGCTACATCTCCTTTAGGCAGTCGTAAATTTTGGTCTTTAGCAAAAGCCATTAGTAAAAACTTTCGAACATCTTCATTTCCCCTGACATCTATTGACGGATCGGTAGTTGCTGATTCTGTAGACAAAGCCAACGTTTTTGTGGATTTGTTTGCATCAAACTCGTGTCTCAATGATTCTGGAAAAGATGTGCCCTAGTCAACTCTTCTTCATACGTTATGAAACCAATTCATTTTCGGTACAAGCTCTTGGAATCGATCATCAGTAGGCTTGATCTCAATAAGGCGACTGGCCCAGACGGTATCCCAGCTATTGTCTTAAAGAAATGTTCCCCGAACTAGTACCAGTCCTATCTAAGCTCTATACGATCTCTATATCTTCTGGGAATTCCCTTCATCATGGAAGTTAGCAAATGTTCAACCTATTCCCAAAAAGGTGATAAGACCGATCCCTCAAATTACAGACCAATTGCCATCACTTCCATTTTGTCTAAAATCAAGGAAAAGCCATCAATCAGCAACTGCTCACGTTCCTCGAAACTAACAAACTCCTTAGTGACCACCAATATGGGTTTATGCAAAGTCGTTCAACAGGCGATCTTCTTTCATATGTGACCCAAGTTTGGAACAATACAGTAGAGCAGTCCGGTGAAACAGTTGTAGTCGCTTTAGATATCTCAAAGGCATTTGGCCAAGTTTGGCATAAGTGTTTACTTGCCAAACTCACCTCGTTTGGGTTAAATGATACGCTCATCAATTTGGTTTCTAGTTTCCTTGATAAAAGACGAATACGTGTCGTAGTTGATGGCTTTTTTTCAAAAGAAGTTAGCATTAACGCGGGCGTACCACAGGGATCTGTTATAGCGCCTACACTTTTTCTGCTGTACATAAACGACCTTATTTCTTCAACAACTAACCCCATCCATTGCTTTGCTGTAGTTCATCTCAGTCTACTCATAGTGATAATCCACCTTCTATGTCAAATCAAGAAATTAAAGCTGAAATGGCAAATTCAATCAACAAAGACATTCAACGTATTCTCGAATGGGGAAGCAATAATCTAGTTAAATGTAATGCTAACAAAACTCAGTGTTGCCTTATGTCCGCCAAAAAAGATCGATCATTTCCTGTTGTAAGTATGAATGGCTCAGTTCTTAAGTTTTCAGACTCTATTACTCTGTTGGGTATGACTGTACCTTCAAATCTCTCATGGGTTGACCATCTTCTATAAGCTACCAAAACAGCTGCTCGTAAAATAGGCTTTTGTACAGATCTAAGCAGTACTTTACCTCTCGACAACTCCTTCTGCTGTATAAGGCCCAAATTCGGCCTCATCTGGAATATAATTCTCACCTTTGGGTTAGTGCTCCAATACGCTCTCGATATCGTTGATCGTATTCAAAAGAGAGCAATTAGGCTTATAAATGACACGTCCTTAACTTCTCACATACAGTCCCTTGGGCAGTTCTTTCTTTGTATTATCGTTATTACAACGGCTATTGTGCTGGTGAATTACATTCTTTGATACCATCTCCGGCTATCTTTGCGAGAAACACCCGGTTCGCTCATTCACATCATCAGTATGCAGTACAAATCTCCACTTGTCGTACCAAACGGGCGCAATCCACATTTTTCTACACGGCTTCTAAACTCTGGAATGATCTCCCTAGTTCCTGTTTTCCTCAAACTTATGATATGAGAAAATTTAAGGTAGCGGTTCATAGGCATCTATTGGCAATTCATTATCCCTCTATCCATCCTCCTAAGTGTTCCTGAGTGCTTTAGCACGATAGGCCTTATTTAGCCTGTTCAGGTCCACAATCACAAAAAAAAAGGGCCAAATATAAAATTGACTTCTATTATACAGATTTGATATTATTTCCATATTTCTCCAATATGAAATATAATTTATATTTTAGAGAACGGCAGAAGCATGTGGAGTTACTGAAAAAACTGTAATGCATACCAAAGCACGACTTGCTAAATGCCAAGAAGCAGGTAAATCTGTACCAGATTCTCCTCAAAAAACGAGAACACGACAAAAAAAGCAATCGACTAATGTCTATGATTACGTTACAGATGTAATTAAATGAAAAGTGTATTACATGCACTCTAAATGTAGGTAATGGAATACCAATTATTTATAGATTCTATAAGAAATCTGATTTTTCGTATTACCTGTCACTATGAAGTCCTTAGTAAAGGAATTGAATCGTTTAACGTAACAGGTTTGACGAAATTGCTACATTCAATGTGTTTTGATTTCAGAAAGGACGATCCAATAAGAGGCTTATTTGAACAGGAACAACGTTTCTAAGAAATTATTTTAAAAACAAAGAAGACGCTACATACAATCCTGTATTTTTGGATGAAACATGGATATTAAGTAGAGGCTCTTCAAAAAGTACATGGCATGACAAGGATGTTAGAAGTTCGAGAAGAAAATCACTTGGTGAAGGAAAATGGTAAGTTTAAAATAATGATAATTGGTCAATGTGAACTATTTATGATTTTAGTTTTACGTATTAAGTGCTGGCAATTCTGATGGGTTTACTCCCAATTGATCTTTAGTTTTTTCCGCAAAAGAACAATTATCCAATTACCATGATAACATGAATGCTGAAATGTTCAGGAAACGGTTTGAACAACAATTACTACCAAATTTAGAGAAGCCTAGCGTTATAATATTAGACACTGCATCATATCATTCAACATTAATTGAAAAGATACCAACATATAGCTGGAAAAAAGACCAATTAATTGAATTTTTAAACAAACACAACATAAATTATTCTCCTGATGCTAAAAGTGGAATTATTAGAACTAGCAAAACAAAAAAAAATATCGAAAAAATATTTAATTGATCAACTAGCAGAAGAATAGGGGCATAAAGTATTACGTTTACCAACGTTCAGTTCAATGCAATAGAATTGGTATGGGGTAATTGCAAAGAATTTTGTAATAAAAACATTGCCCAGAGTGGTTTTTCTAACGAAAGTGTAGTAGCAATGTGGGAAAACTCCTTAAAAAGAATCGATGCTAACTATTGGCCAAAATGCATTGAACATGCTGAAAAAGCAAATGCAGGAATGGTGGGATGTCCAAAAGCAGTTTGATGTTGTCCAAGAACTGATCATTATTACCATTAACCAATTTTCAAGCGACTACAGTGATTCTGATGTTACTTCGTAGAAAGATATCTTGCAAGATTAAATTTCTCTACTTCATTTCTTTATAAATAGAGTTGTTCTATTTAACTTTGTTTCACACAGATTAAATCAAACAAAAATAGTTTTTACATAAAGTTACTCTAATATTTGATGCTATAATTATTACCAACGAGTAGCTTTTGAGTACTAAAATTACTTAGAATTATATTTCCCACTAACTACAGCTGTAAAATACTTCGAAATTTGCAGTAAAATCAGATCCATTGACCAGTCAATGTGATTCATTGTATAACCTACATTTTATACAAATACAGCACTCAAAATATACTTATTTACCTCTTTATTCAAAGTGAATTGCTTCATTTCCAAAAGATAACATGTATATTATGTATTTGAAGTTGCGCAAATTATCAGCTGTTCAAACTGCTTACTGAAGACACGCAAGAAACAAGGCTAGACGATGTTTTAAAAATCTTAAACCGTATGTATCTCAGCGATGAATCATAAGACACCTCTCACAATTATGACTATATACCCACAACATTTTGAAACCGAACAACTGAGGAGGTTAGTATTAGAAGCATTTACTAGTATTACCCCAAAATTGCTGACCAGGGTTTTAAAATCTACTGTGAAAAGGTGGTATTTCTGTCCGAACAACAATGGAAATTTGTTTGAACACATTTCATTGTTTTGTTCATATTCACTTGTTTTTTATTTTTTAGGTCTTCTGTTAATTTACTTTTATATGATCCTTGTGTTTTTATTAAATTAGTACATCTATTTAGTCATTGGATTGTTATTAAATACTTAAATGATATAAACTGTTAATAGATATAGGTACTATTAATTCTTAAAAAGTAAAAAACATGTCGAGGTCCATAATAAGAATATTCTTGATTAAGGCTGTAATAAGGATTAAAATGCAATTAAACCAAAATGTGCTATAAACATTGGATTCGGAATAAAAAGCAATTTAATAACCTGATATCAGAAT
Organism: Vesta saturnalis; assembly: GCA_036346205.1. Lineage (NCBI taxonomy): Eukaryota > Metazoa > Arthropoda > Insecta > Coleoptera > Lampyridae > Vesta > Vesta saturnalis. The sequence continues at coordinate 566,145 of JARFJB010002298.1, read as the reverse complement.
ACCAGGGCCATATTTAAAAAAATTACGTTGATGATGGTTCCGCAAAGAAAAAGGTCGGATTAAAAAGCTAATTCTGCCACCTTAAAGGGCATTAAAAGTTGCTGTAGAGAAGTGTCGTCGGTTTTGTAAAATCCAAAAATAAAATTTTTTCAAAATTAAAAAACCAAAAATTTTTTGAGGGATCTCAAAACGCCATTTTCTTAGGCACTTGATTACGCAGTTTTTCTCTCATTTAACCAAATATGTATCTCTTACCGTTTCCAAGATCCCCATAGTGGCCCTCATTATCGTGGGCAGAGTATATGCATGGTGGGATTAAGGTTGGAGGCGGTCAGGATAGGATCAGAAGGAATACAGTTAGAGTTCTGAGGGGGAGGATACTACCCCAGCATTCGCCTAATTAGCCGCTCATGATATGCGTATCACAGTGATGAAGCCGCTATATGTGTATGAGGAAAACCCCATGAAAAAAACTCAGACGAGGTAGACGGTAACCGGGATCGAACCCATTACCTCCCGAACGCTAAGCAGACTGTATTACAACAGATCCAACTAGCTTGGTAAATAGGAAAATAGTGCAATTATATAGAAATGTATTTAATTACACATATGACATTCAAATGGAAGAATTTTTACTATGAATAATAGTAGTTTATTATAATTTGGGTAATGAAAAATTGATAGGAATACTTCTATTATAGTTGACGGCCGAACATGCAAGTTTTGTTGTTTTTACACATGTTATATGACGAAGACTGAAAGAAATTTGTTATATATAACCCCCGCGTGGTGAACTAAAACATACACTGTACGTTAAAACGTAGGTTCAATTTAAGTGTATGTGTTAGAAGATGATGCAAATATGCATCCGCATGTCTTTACATAAATGGCAAACATGGACTTAAAATCATTTACACAGCGGTACTTCAAATTTTTTACTTATACCGTTTTTAAAATATGAATTGAATGATTCTCATTTATTTAAAATATGCATAAATAAATTCATTATGACGATATAAACAATTAAGTTCCTAAAGTTACATAGACAATTAAAAACCAATTTCTGATGAGCCCGAATACTTACATAAAATATTAATACACAATTTATATAAAATCATTATACTATCTAATTGTTTACGGTTTATTCCTTAATTGGCAACCTTCAACAAGTCACTTAAATTTCAAATTATGAGAATTATGTTCAGTTATTTTTGTAACTTTGAACTATAATTGTACCAAAAAAAAAAAAAATTCCAGTTAAGAAAAATGAAATTCGAAGATTTTGTTGGTTTTGAAGAGCATTTCAAATTTCAATTTTACACAAAAAAGATGAACTTGACTTCACAAAATTCCAAAACTGAAATTGAATTTTAAAATGTGCATAAGTACTTTCATTATGACGATATAAACTTTCAAGTACGTAAAAGTACCTAAACAATTAAAAACCAATTAAATTTCTAGGTCAATTTTGGAATACATGGGTATAAGATTTGCATTACAACTTTCTTTTTCTTTAAATTCATACAATTAATAATTAGGAATAGTATAAATTAAACGAGAAAAATAAATTTTCTTTAGTTGTGTATAAGTTGTCATTTTTGTGCTTGAATAAAATTTAAAATGTTCGTAAAGTTTTTAAACGAACGTTGAAAGGAGTTAATTTATAATGGTTCACTTCTGCCCAGAAAGAGATAACTTTGGCATTTTGGGCAATGTTGCTTGGCAGCGTTCCAAAGAACATCCAGTGCTTTAAAAGTTTGTGATAAAACAATTAGAAAGATTGTTTTGAGCAAACGGACGGGCAATCCATTACCTACAACAATTAAGAGATCCCGTACAAAATTCAAAAGTGAAGATATGCCCAAAGGATTAAAACATACAATAAGAGATATTGTATATGACATGTATGCCAGAAAGGAACATGTCACAATGTCATAATAACGGATTATTGGAAGCATCATGTACAACTATAAGAAATATTGTACATAGCATCGGGTTTAAATATAAAAAGGAGTGCAACCGCAGAGCACTTTGTGAAAAGAGAGATGTGGTATTTACACAAGTCCAATTTTTTTTTTAAATACGTTCAAAATAGGCCCCTTCCCGTCATGTTTCTAGATGAAACTTGGATAACAATCTTGGCAAAATCATACTCCAGCCTGTGAAAAATACACAATGTTCTTCCACTGAGAAAAGATATATCATCCTACATCCCGGTAATTCAAATGGTTTCATTGAAGGTGCAAGTTTAATATTCGCTGCAAAATCAAAGTCAGCTGATTATCACGACAGTATGGATGCAACAGTCTTCCAGAAGTGGTTAAAGGAACAGCTGTTACCAAAGTTAAAAGAACCATTTATAATCATGATGGATAATGCATCATATCATTCCCGTCTTGTGGAACGGATGTCATCTTCTAGTTCGAAAAAAGTTGATTTACAAAACTTGCTAAAAAATAAAAATATACCTTTTTGTGAAAGTAAGCTAAGAGTAGATCTGTCAAATCTTGCCAAGCAACATAAAGGTGAAAAATGCTATGTAGTTGTTAACATTATTCTATAAAATGAGCATTCTATTCTCAGCTTACCTCCATACAATTGTTAATTCAATCCCATTGAAAACATTTGCAAATCATTTTATGGTAAAAACATTGATAGAGATGGATATTCTGATGATAATGTACTGAAAGTGAGAGGAGTCTTTGAAATAGTGTGATGCTGATAATTAGAAAAAAACAGTTTTGCATACCCAAAAACATATTTTGAATGGGTGGTCACGTGAAAAACTGTTCTAGATGTAACGGTGGAACCGCAGGTAATTTCTGTCAGTGGGAGTGATACTGAAGTAAAGTTCGTCGTTTTGTGTAAAATTGAAATTTAAAACGCCTTTCGAAAGCAAAAAAAACCTTCAAATTTCAATATTCTTCACTGAAATTCTTTTTTTTTTGTATACAATTATAGTTAAAAGTTACAAAAATAACTGAAAATAATAACAAATTGTTATTAATTTTATTAAATACATAAATAAGTTTACATCGAGTAGGAAAGAGAAGGAAAAGGCCACATATTTCATTCCCTTCCCAAGGGGTAGGGTGGGCTACTTGAGCTTTCCAATCTCCTTCAGCCACAATCATGGATTCCCAGCATACATACATACATTACGTATATATACGTGGTGGGATTAAGGATGGGTGTGGTCATAAGAGGATCCGAAGGAACGGAGTTAGGGTTCTGAGCGGGAAAATACTACTCCAGCATTCGCCTAATGGTGTGCATAAACGCAGTGACCATGCCGCTACATGTGTATGAAAAAACCTGATACAGGGTAGACGGTTAAGGGGAATCGAATTACCTCTCGAATGCTAAGCAGATCGTTCACCACTACTCTACTAGCTTGGCTCGAGTAGGATTTGAACCTAAGACATGTACTTTGCTAGAGTACCGCTTTAACCAACTGAGCTATCGAGATACAAGCCCCAATCAATGTAAACTTTGTCTTTATGTATGTAGAACTGACATAAATTCTAAATATTTGATTACAGTCAAATTACTTATATTAATGGAATGTGAGCCTGCAATATCACAAGGATTCAGATATACCAAAGCAACTTGACTAATGTTAAATTATAAGTTTTGTTAATAACAAAACTTATAATAACTGAAAATAGTAATTGTCAATTTGTAAAAAATATCATAATTTAAAATTTAAGAGGGTTGTTGAAGGTTCTGAATTAAGGAATACACCGTAAGCAATTAGATAGTAAAACGATTTTATATAAATTGTATATTAATATTTTATGTAGGCACTCCGGCTCATTGGAAATTATTCTTTAATTGTATGGTACTTTTAGAAACTTAATTGTTTATTTATATCCTCCTAATGAAATTATTTATGCATATTTTAAATAAATCAGAATTATTCAATTTGATTTAGTTAACTTTGTAACATTTTAAAAGCGATATAAGTAAAAAAATTCGAAGTACCGCTGTATAAATGGTTTTAAGTCGATATCTGCCACATACGGGGTGGCCCAACGAGGGGGGTGGAAGATTGTACAAAGGCAAAATATGTTAAAGGGATGATTTTTGGACCACGGGTAGATATCAGTAGGTACGACAATTTAAAAATATTTTTAATCATACTGAGTTTTTCATGTTAGACCAAAATAAACTTATATTTTTTAATGAAACACCCTATATATTATTATATTTTGGAAAGCCCATAAAATACGCTTTCATTTGATACCAAATTGTATAGTTCTATCTCCATTGGTTTTAGAGATATTCAATCGTTTTTCGAAAAAATTATCCCACTTGCGGCCGCCGCCACTGATTTGTTAGGCGACTTTTGTGTATTTTAAAATGACAAAAAAATTTTGGTGGTACTGCAGTATTTTGAAATATCTTAATTTTTAGATTTTTTTTAATAATATATCGTATCACTGATTGTAATGTCATTCGATTCTTTGTTTGTAATTCTTTCTTTTTCATCAAGCATGTCTTATACCTAATGATTTTGCAAATGTTTTCAGTTTATTTGTGTAACTGTGATTGTAACACAAAAAGACTGGAAATAGAGGTATTAAGTTGGCCATGGGGTTGTAATTTCTCACTAAAAAATTGTTCAAGTAAAAACAAGAGTTAATATAACGATTACAAACTGATTTAATGAATTATTTTAAATTTAACAGATTTTTTGAACAAAATTAATGCATACAACATTCTTGCTTCTAGGCAAATTTAAATCAGTCCTTAGTAAAATTTGTGAAGTACTCAATTTGGTTATGTTCAGATCAACGATTTTTTTTTACGCGTTTTTGTAAATGTGGACGTATGGAATTGTAGTTTCACGCAAAAATTTTTTTAATCAAGTTGTATTAATTTATAAAAGAAACTTTGGCGTTCTTAAAGTTGCATTCACAACCTCGAATTAATGTTTATAATAAAGAAGTGAAATTGTAACGTCAATTTACTCAATTTGAATCATTCGCAATACATGAAATTAATAGGTGAAATTACTGTTATTTAACACAACAACATTAAACATAACCTTTTAGTACAATTTATTTAGTTTATGATTGTATTACCTTGACCTTATTATGGAAAATGCTAACGAAGCTGTAGAGGAGAATTTCATACACTATAACACAATACCCATATCTTTATGATAACGGGCAAGCGCAGTTTAAATACGCAGCTGAAAACGAAGGCATGCAAATAGGTAGCCTTTGGAATAACAGGTATGTAACATTGTTCAATTTGTAAATGCTGTGCACCTAATTTTACTACTTCAGGAGACGAAGCTGCCACATATTTTAAGAGTTTGAAAAGTATGTACTGAAATCGGGAGAAAGACTGAAAGAAGTGGAGCAGGTGCTTGTGATGATGAGAAATGGCCTTTATTTAAATCATTGATGTTCTTGGATGAAGTTATACGGCAAAGAAAGTAAGCAAGTAAAAGTCTTGATATAATAAGTTTTATAATGTGGAATGTTTCTGTGTCAGAACTATTAGTAACACAATTCAGAAGAATGTATTTGACGAATCTAAAAACCAATTAGATTTGGCAATCACCAGTAGTAAAGGGAATGTGGGTGTAACACAATTGCAAAAATTATCAAGTGCTCCTTCTACATCTACTGCATCACCAGTAAGTGATGTTACAATCGAACTGGACGAAGGTTTAAGCCAATTAGACTTTTGGGAGGATAATGTACTATCACCTGCAAGTAGTGTAGGTTAGTGCACCCGCCGATATAATTACAATGGACACTCGGAAGAAGCGAAAAGAAACGCCATCTGTCTCCAAGTAAGTACTTTCAACTACACTGTTGAATATGCCGAACTGGTATTATATGGTGCTCTTATCCTAACATGTTTGCCGTCCATGGACCCCATACAATTAGGTAAATTCCAACAGGTTTGAAAACCATTGCTTATTTCTTGCCATTCTATTTTGGTAGGTGGTTGCAATACTCGTGGTTGTAAAATAATCCATAATGCGTCACAAGTTTCATTGATGATCATACATGCTGTAGATTTTCCTATTCGATAACTGAATGCTAGGGTGGGAATACTGTCCCCACTAGCCAAATGTCTACATAAAAAATGAGATAAGTAATTATACATCAAAGTAGGACGTATTTACCGAAGTGTTAGAGCCAAACGTGCTCCAGGCGAAATTGGCTCCCGAAAACTATTTTTCGCTATTGAAGGACCTATCCATGTTAACAACAAATCAAACTGAGCGGTAGTAAGTCTTGTGTAGTTAAAAAATTGCTCCGGATCCTGTAACCGCATTTCTTGTATGAGATTGTGGTAATCTCCCTGATTTCTACGATTTCTGTTTATCGGTCTTACCCACCACCTTCTCGTTTTTCTTTTATTTAAACGTAAGTATAGGAGGCCTAATCCTAATGCGGCAAGATACCTTTTTCTGTTCTCCATATTCATTGTAGAGTCAACAATATCTAAACGCGAAGGTATGATGAGGTTCTGTTTATGTCATATAAATGCACGCATGTGTACTTGAGTTCATTTCCGTTAAATTAATCTGCTAAAGTTTGGAGTTTGCAAACTTTTGCGTTACATATTAAGTATGAGGATTCATTTTCAAATATTGTGAATGCTTTCCTCTAAAAGCTTTAGGTTAAACGTTTACGCTAACTTTGGATTATTAATTCTGCGTATTAATTTTAAGGTTGTGAATGCAACTTAAATATCTATCACTTATAAAGTTTCGAGATACTCTTAATTCTACAGTAAAAATTTGAATCTTTGAAAGTACTTTTAGTTTATTTTTTTATCTATTGGCATTACCAAATTTATCTTAATATTGTAAATTGCATTGTTTTCAGTAAATTAGGCTGGTCAAAATAACTGTAAATATGTATTATTTTTATATGCAAAACTGTGTAATAAAATTAACAAATACAAATTACAACAAAACAAAAACAATAAAATGAAAAAGAAAAAATGTCGGCCATGTGATATTTTGAAAAGCATTTCTAAAATTCTTTCCTTCATAATATTTTCTGGTGTGGTTGGAATTTCTTTATACACATAAACTTTCAGGTGGCCAAGAAATGGATCCTCTCTATCTATCCACTGATTTTCTTTCCAGTGGTTTAAAAATGTTCGTAATTGTGACCATATAATTGTTGATGAAGTTCTATATGGTATCCATGGTGTTTATGGACTTTAATATATTTTTACGCTAGATTTTTTTATATCAGTCATACATTATATTTGTGAAGTACTTACATGAGGATTTTCTTGGATTGCAAGTAAAACTGTAAGTTGGTTTTCATTATTAGCCACTGCTTTATTAGCTACTTTCTGTTTTTAAAATTTAATACTACCTGTTTCTTCAAATCTTTTAAAAGATCTTGAAACGCCTTAGGTCATGGCTTTTTTTCAGCATCGGGATATTTTGCTGCATAAATTCTACTTTTGCCAATTTTTTAACATTCTCCAAGAATAAAAACCATTTCCCGAATATTTAGAGTCATTTTCGACACTTTGAATAAATTAAAACACAAATTAAGTTTAAACTGAATAGAACCAATCATTACAAACAATTTTTCATTTTTCAACGTAATATTGTTATGAAACTTTTATTTTTAATTGCGAGTTTAAACATTAATTCCAAATAATCTTTGTTATTTGATCAGTAACCAGTTTAAATTTACAAAAAGACATAGAAAATGGAAAAGTTGATTTGTACATAATCAAATTGAGTACTTCAGAAATTTTACAAAGGACTGTGTAAGAGTAAGCACCAATTTTGTTAAATTTAGAATAATTTAATTCAGTCAATTTGTGGTTGTCATATTAGTGTTTAAGACTGGTTTATAATGGATTTTAACTTGAACTTATGCTGTAACTGTTAAAATTTAGCAATATAAAAAGTAGCCGTCTGTTCATAATAGCATGGAATAAGCTGTTAACTTATGACGGTACGCAAAAATTGCCAAAACCAATCACGTTATTTCATATCACGTGATCCCGAAAAATACGGAAGATGGCTGATATATACTTAAATCGTTATTCATTTTCTTATGTTTATTCAAAGCTACTATTTTAGTAGATAAGTTGATAAAAATTGTTGTAAATTAGATATTTTAGTTTTCATTTTACCATGGATATAAAATTGATATCATTGGTAGAGAAATTTCCACATTTATTTAATAAAACAGAAAAACTGTATAAAGATAAACTGGCGGTAGAAAACTCATGGTGTTATATAGCCAATGACTTGAAAAATAACTACAAACATTCTGCAAACAGCCACATCCGTCTCTGAATTATTCATACTTAAACAACAATTTAGTTAATAATATAATAAAATGTTCTATTTCGTATATCAAACAAAACGAGGTTATGTTACTAATAAATCAGCTATGAAACCATGACATAATCTGATTGGTCGAATGTATTCTGTAACCGTAAGACATGTTTGCATTGTGAACCGTATCACCTAAGTTTACGACAACGTTAACAGAACAATAAAATAGTGGAATAAGTTACCGGTCATTATAAACCAACTCATGTTTTTACTTGGAAAAATTTTTTAGCATTAAAAAGTACGCCAAAGTTTCTTTTATAAATTAATACTTGATTAAAAAATTTGTTATAAGCAAAATTCAGGTTGTAAAATAATCAAATTGAGTTCAAAAAAGTCTATTCAATTTAAAATAATTCATTAAATCAATTTGTAATTAATATATTAACTTTTGCTTTTACTTGAAAAATTTCTTTAGTAAGAAATTACAATCACATGGCCAACTCAATACCTTTATTTTAGTCTTTTTGTATTACAATCGCAATTTCATAAATAAACTGAAAATATTTTGAAAATTATTAGCTTGATGAAAAAGAAATAATATCAAACGAGGCATCGAATGACATGAACAGCATGGGGGAGGGGTCATTTAAAAAAAGTCGTATCTACAAACAGTGACACGCCCTGTATATTATTAAAAAAAAATCTGAAAATTAAGCAATTTCAAAATACTATTGGACCACAAACCATTTTCTGCCATTTTAAAATAAACAAGTCACTTAACAAATCAGTAGCGGCAGCTGCAAGTTGGGTATTTTTTTTGCATATTTTATGGGCTTCCCAAAAATGGGTGTTCTATTTAAAAAAGTATAAGTTTAGTTTGCTCCAATAACATGAAACACCTTGCATGATCAAAAATATTTTTAAAATGTACTGCCTATTGATATCTACCAGTGGTCCAAAAATCATTTCTCTAACTTATTTCGTCTTTATACAATCTTCCACCCCCTACTCGTTTGGCCACCCTGTATGTAAAGACATGTCGATGCACATTTGCATCTTCTATACTTAGATTGAACGTACATTTTAATGTATAGTGTAGGTTTTAGTTCACCCGGGAAGTTATACACAACAAATTTCTTTCCATCTTTGCCATATAATGTGTAAAAACAACAAAGCTGCATGTTCAACTGTAGTCCTTGAATAAAAGCACTAATCTGATATCGAAATTCTCTCATAATTTCAACTATATTAAATGTGTAGTTGCAGGTGTTTCTCTGAAAAATATATTTTATGGTATATGATTATGAATGCGGGTAAAACCATCACTGTTCCTCATTGAAATCAACATTTTATTGGTTAAACATCCTCATATTTTATATCTGGTGTTCATTCTAAAAACACAGATTAGTTAACAGAGCATTTGATGCTGCAAAATTTATTGATAAACAAAAAATTGACAGTGTCTTTAAAACCAATGTTCTTAATATGGTATGAATTGTAGTTTTGAATTTACTCAACGTGTGCCTTACAGCACAGAACACAATAAAATATCTCACAATGATATACGTCAAACACACGAACCAAGTATATAACGTAACACAACCTTTGTGTTTTGACAACTCATTTTAGAAATTTCTAATAAGACATTAGCAAAAATGCTTCCCTAACTAGGCTTACTAGATTGCACAAAAATCATAAATAATTACCTCAACATTTCGTTTAGTATCACAGTTAAGTCCACTAATCGTACATAGGGTAATGGCAAAATTTTCATCTATACCCCACGATGATTTGTGTTTGCCTCTTTTTCTTAGTGTTAAGGTTGAAAAAGAAGTTCTAGGTTTCTTATTGTCTAAATTATTTATTTTTTCATATTCATTTTTTACTAATACTAAAAATAAACCTTTAATCAAGTAAACATTATATATTGAAATACGTACTTGGAACATTTTGCACAGATGTGGTAACTACAGTTGGTGTTATATCTCTAAACAAGGAATCTTGAATATACTGAAAATTTATAATCGGATGATCTCCAACTAAATATTCATCACGACCACAAACTTTTAAAACATAATCGTAGGGACTTTCACCCCTAGTATTTAATATATTAGAACGTTTTGCTAAAATTACTTCTAAGTAATTTTGTTGGTGTTGTTGAATGTGGAATATTAAATGTAAATGTTACCTAAAATAGTTCTTAATAAATTCACAATTAAAGTGAAACATTAACATACATCTGTCGATTCAAATTTAGATATTATAACGACATTTCGACTCCGGCAAATAGTATCAGCAAGAGATGTACTGACAGGAGCTATACTTGGTGCAAATTGATAATATAAACGTTCCTCCCAGGTACGCTTAGACCTATCTTGAGCAACTTCATCACCTAACTTTCTCATTTTAAAACGAAAATCATTTATTTCTGGACTACTTAGAGCATCAAACTCTTGCAAGCCTAAAATTTTGCTTATGAACAATAATTAATGAAATATTGAATGTACAAACGTTTGCCAATAAGATGACCAATTTGTACATTAAGAGAGTTATCAGCTTTATCTCCCACACATTCAGTAATTCTTAAAACTGCACCAGTGGGCCTTATATCACATAACCGTCTATTTTCATCCGTAAGTTCTTCCAATTCCGCCATGCTATTAATGCACATAAATATGTACACAGACATATCATGTAATGTTCCATACAGTGGATATTTAGTGGCTTCATCCCAGAGCTCTTCTTTAATTTCTGCAAGTGTAGAATTGTGACTCGTCTCAAGTACAATCATGACACCATTAGGCATTAAACAAGTTAAATGAGTAGGGTCCGTAGGACCAGTAAGCCAAAATTCGTAAGTAAACTCTTTTGGTACTGGAACCATTTTTGTTTAGATTACAAAACTGTTTAACTGCCACATAATCTCTATGAAACTTTGTTGTAAACACAAACAACTTTATTATTCATTGGAATGTTGTTGATTCATCTTTTTAATATTATTGCCCTCCCAGGAAGCATGATTGTTTATATTTTTTGATTAAGTAAATATTTGTTTGAAAAAATTTTTTTTTATTATAATACATAAATAAAATAGGAATTATTATTTATGCTTAAATCCATGTAATTATAACACAATTTGCTCTTTAACCACTAGTCTGTTTTCTGTTCATTGACTCCCTAAAATACAACATGCTCGCCAACTGCTAAACGATAAAAATCTCCAATCTATAATGGTATGTAATTTAATTTAAAAATGAACTAGAATTCTCGTTAAATACATTAATTTTTGTTAGTGATTATCAATGATGAACAAGCAAATCCAAATTCCATTTTTGTGATTTTGAATATAAGCCACAAAATAATTCTGTGATGTAACCTAAAGGTTTTTGTCACGGAAAGTTGTATTAATAAAATGTATTATTAGCTCAACTAAAGTTTTTAAAAAAATTTTATGTTGTTACGACGCCTTATGTAATTATTTTATTCATAATTAGTTTGTAACATACCGCTTTTCTAACCCTTTAAAGGTTGAAAAGTCAAAAGTGAATGATTTTACGGGTTTACTTTAAGCGGTTAGTATTAACAAAAAAAAGGAGATAGTAGTGAGATGAAGTGGTCAGTAATGGACCACTTTCCAACCTGTGGGGGAGCTACTATCGATTTAAACTATCAATGTCAAATTGACAACTTGCTAATTTTAATAAAGGGTCAAGAGTATGCAACCGTTTATTCTCAGGTGCGTAGATGGTGAGTGAACGCAAGCAAACAAAAAAACACGTTTTATTTAATAAACATGTTTAATAAGTGAATTATTGATAACAAGTAACCACAAAACCAATAGAAAAATAATAAGCATAGCATTTATGGCTTCTCATTAAAGTAAAAATTAAAAGTGGCATTGTCACGACCTTCAATATTAAACGAGATGCCGTGATGGATGTGTTCCAAAATTTTTTGATTTGAACTGCATAATATTGCTTCTTCTTTAATTGTGAATAAAATCGTATACAAACCTCGGCAAAAGTACCATTCCCATGTCTCGACAAGTAGTTCACCTCGAGGCTTCGTCTCTCAGTGAACTATAGGTACTTCTCTCGACAGGAATGGGCAACTTTCCGCCTCGGTATGTAATATACTATTATGCACGATTATGTTATAATATGATAATTATAAGCAAATTATTATTACTGTAAATATCTCACTTATTGCATTTGAAACTAACTAAACCAAAACGTGAAATGAATTATCATTTTGTCATACCTGCTTTTGTACTCGTTTTCATGGTAACGCACCAATACCTATCATAACTGAGAAGTACACTTCTTTGAAAACAATTAAGGTTATAATTCATTTTAAATCGCTCTTTCTCTTTCTCGTCTCTCGGAAAATTATATATATATATATATATATATATATATATATATATATATATATATATATATATATATATATATATATTGGGGTGTGAAAGTTGATGTTGAATATAATTATTATTAAATTTAATAAATATCTACTTGGGGATAAGGTTCAATTTGAATTTAGTAGGTAAATAAAAATAAAACCATTAAACTTTTTCATTATTATTAAATTGAAATGTTAACGTGAAATCTTAAAATTTTATTTCACACAAGGAAATATTCCTGTGTATAATTTAATAGTTCTTTACAATTATTTGTTTTAACGTATACCAGACTTCTATGGAATTTGAAACAAGTACGCATGCATTGCGTCCTTGTTAAATTACATATGTGGAGCTTGTCAAAATTCCAAACAACGATCTTTTCTTAGTAAGTACAGTTTTACTTTAATTATTATATTTATGATCACACTTGTTCATTACCTTTCCAGATATTGATACACGTCGTCGCACAACAATTATACAGAAATTAAAAAAAAATACATACATACAGGACATCAAAAGAATAATCAATGCAATCTATTTGGTTATGATAATAAAATAAACTCACATGTATTTTCGAAATTTCCATTACATGGTCACCTTAAGCTTGTTCCATGTTAACCTTGGATGTAAACTTCATTCCATCTAACGATTATACTGCCTTCCTGTAGAAAATGGTACTGCTTAATTTCCATAAATTTCATCCGGCTTCACTAACTTGTGGTAAATCTTCTTTGCGGTTAATACGTTACACTTTGGTAATATGCTTATTTCATTTTATAGTAGCACTTTTATTTTATTTGGATATTTCAATATTTATTAATTTTTCGAATTAATCTTGTGAATTATTCTTTCATAGACTTTCATAATTGCTAACACTTTCATTTTAGATACCGATTTGAAGTTAAAATTGTTTTATAACCTCAATTACTTTTGAGAAAAAATAAACATCACATCCAAAATAACAGACGAATTTTATTAAATAATAAAAAAATGCACATCACCCGATGTTGAACAAAATTTCGAAATGAAACAAAACAATAGTGTCGAATATTATAACCGGTAACCTTAGTTTTTAAAATTTTATTTATATCGATTGTTTCTGAAATCTCAGACTACGTTGCTCGCGGTTCACTTCCGATAATGTTAACGAAAATTTTAACTTACATGTTTACAAATGCACTATTCGCACTATGACTTGTTAGCCACAAAAAAATAGAAGAGAAGAGAGTGAGAAATCAGGAGCAATTCCTTTTATACTTTCTCATAGCTACCATAACTTTCAATTTTTTTTACATTACATACAAAAGATCCTGGCATTCGATTGGTCTAAACAAAAAAATTAATTTAACTAAAACATAAATTATGCCATAACTTTTTCAATTCAATTCGGATTTGCTTTTTAAATACATTTTTGAACTCAGGACAAATTTCTGCATAAATAGACACCTCACATGCTATAATTCGCTTCATGAATTTATATTTTGAAAATTTTATACCTAAATTTACTAATATCTAATAAATATTGTATTTTACAACTAAACTGATGACATATTCAGCTTCTACATAAAAAACTGTATAAGAATACACTTATCTCTACCCATTTTACATAGTTTTAGCAAAATTTCTACTTTAATACCTTAATTTTATGTACTTAACCTAACTTTTCTAAATTTATGTTTAAACTACATATTTAAAGTTAATTTCTTTGTACAAATAAGGAAACCTATTATTATATGCTTTTATAATTTATTCTGAACTTATTTTGCCCTAAATAAGCTATAACTTTGTAAACTTCTTAAGTATTGTACTTAACCTAACTTTATATAATTTAATTTAAACTTGCGTTTTAAACATTTATATCACTTATAATGTTTATCTATTATGTTCCTATATATGTCTCTAACGCAATCACTGTTTATCTGTACTTTATAGTTTCTAATTTTGTATTTTCACACTTTCATATTGTTATCATATTTTGCACACAAATTGTATTTATATGTTTAATATCACATTGCACATGTAATGTTCAAGTGCTTAGGTATGTTTGTACGGCACTTTAACTTAGTCTATGATCTACCAACATAACGTCTTCGTACCATAACCCTTTTTATAGTTCGCAGAGTATCAATTGTATCAATTACAGAGTATCAATTGTATCAATTACTATACATGTTCTACACATTACAATTATTGTACTTCATGTAATCAATATCTGTTATGTGTTTAATGGCTTAATTATATTGATTTATATGTGAAATTTTTTATTTATCTTTAACGAAATTGATCTTACACACTAATATGCACCGTGTTGACCTTTTTAACATGCTACTGGTATAGCTCAATGCTTTTATGAATACAACATCATTTGCAAACCCCATAAAGCCTGTTTTGTTATATAAAAACCATATTTTTATATTCGTATATTACATTTTCTCATAACAAAGTGTATAACTTCTTCAACTCTGTTTGAACTTGCCTACGATATAATATTTGAACTCGATACAATCTAATATTATTTATAACATCGTATATATATATATATAATATATATATATATATATATATATATATATATATATATAATGCTGAGTACATAGTGTCAAATGATAGCTAATAAAATTCCACAATTTTACTTAAATGGTAAAGTGTAATGCACTATTTACAGGATGTGCCAAACATATTAAAAATATTAAAATCTTTGGTGATAAGCTGTCCGAGTGTCGTGCTAGTGATAGTGTCATACAACCGGACGATAACGGGTATGTTGACAATTATTTAATTACCAGTAGATTATTCGAATTGGAAATAAAATGTTTAAAAGAACTTATAATTGAAAAAGATAAACTGATTATAAATCAAGATGTAACAATTCGGTCACTTCAAAATCAAGTTGTACTGTTAAACAAAATGCAATCTGTTGACGTTAAGATTAGCGATAATAATACCAAAGGATATTATAATACAATTATGAGTGAAAATAAACGTGATTTAAATTGTATAATATAAAAACCGCATATTAATAATGCGTTCAATATTATATCTAGTAATCAAGACATTAAGACTTCAAAAACGACCAGTATGCAAAAACCGCCACCTAAAGACTCCACAGAGTCTGCAGTTAGTAACAGTATTTCTACTTACGCGAGTGTTTTGAAACAGGAAGAAGTTAATACGGGTGCCATTTCTAATGAATGGAAAACTGTTTATAAAAGGTAAGAAAGATTAATGCTCCCGTTGTGGGCACTAATGATCAAGATTATTCTTGCACCTTAAAAGCCGCTGTCCAGAGCGTACATACACTTATATAAGTTGGATCCTTCCACTACGGAAAAGACCCTCCTGAGTTACCTTCAACAAATGTTTCTCGATGTTTCTTGTGATAAACTTGGGTCTAAACATCTTTTAAAGTGTCCGTTAATTTGATATGCTTAGAAAAATCATGGATCCCGCAATCTGACCTAGTGAACATGTGTCAATCGTTTTTTTCGAAGAACAAAGAACCCCGCAACATTTTAACAGATGGCTTAAGTAATAATGTGGGTGATGGCAGGCGCCTGCTAATTTTTCTTGTTAATATTCAATCAGTGGTAAATAAACTAAGTGCATTTGAAGCATTTATCTGTGATAAAGACTATGACGTCATCTGTGTTAGTGAACATTGGTTTATCAATCGTGATCAGATGGAGTCTCTCAAATTGGGATCATGGTCAATAAAGTCCTTTTATTGTAGATCTGGTACTATACATATGGTGTTTTAATTTTGTGTAAATCTGGTCTGACAGCTGCACCTGTAAAATATATTAATGACTTAAGTATCGCAATTCATTGTGAATTGTGTTGCGTTTAGATTAATTCTAATACTGATGTTATATGCGTATATAGATCACCATTAGGCGACTTTATAATAACATAGAACTGATGCTTGATAAATTAACTCATTTTAATGTTGTGCTTCTAGGTGATTTTAATGTGCACTTCGGTAAGGATACAGAGTCACGTACCTATTTTTGTTCATTCTTAAAGTCCAATGGTTTTGTCCAAACAGTTTTCTCCGCTACTTGTGGCGATAACTGCTTGGATAACATATTTATTAATTTTTCAATTAATAATTATAATGTTAATACCCTTGATATTGGCTTAAAGGATCACCTTGGTCAACATATAGTACTAAAAATTATGACGTACCTAGCAGAAACTCTTATGAGGCTAAGTTACAACGCCCGCTAGCTCGAAAGAATATACCTGTTTTTCAATATGTTATCGGATTGTGATTGGGAAAATGTCATTTAAAATTATCTAAATGATAGCAATAAGTGTTTTACTAATTTTCTATCCCTATTTTCCAATTGTGATTTGACTTGCTTTCCAGAAGTCAAATTTAAAACAAAGAAGAATGTAACATTAACTGGTTTTCAATTAAACTACGCAAGTTAATAGAACAGCTTCAATTAATTTGTAAATTATATGCTCAGTACTGTACGAATAATTTATATTTAATCAGAAAACTCTCCGTGCTTTTATGCCAAGGAGATAAAATTAGCGAAAACTGAAACTAAAGATAGGTTTATCAAAAATGCAAATAATCCTATTAACGCAATGTGGTCAATAATAAATTATCACAGAAATTTGGTTATCAAACCTCATTGTAATTTATCAGCAAACCAGTTCAATGCTTATTTTGCCAACAATACATCTGAAATTTTGGCTAATCTCCCGAGCTCTGATATTGATTCTACCAGTCATTGTAACTTTAATTTCTCTATCGAGAATGGTTTTCAGTTCCAAACGGTCTCTGAAGTAGAAGTCTGTAATGCCTTAAAAACTTTAAAAAGTAATAACTCCAAAGATATTTATAGTTTTAGTGTTACTTTCATAAAACGCAATATTAGATTATTTGTTAAACCATTGACAATACCAACCAACCTTATCATTAGCACTGGCGTCTTCCCTGAGTCTCGCAAATTTGCCTTGGTTTCACCATTTTTCAAGAAAGCTAATGATATAAATGAATTGGGTAGTTACAGTCCTATTTCAAAGTTACCAGTTTTTCGCAAAATTCTAAATAAACAAATGTATTTTACTCTGATCGTTGACCGTAGTGATGGCTAGTTGCTAATTAATGACCTACAGTCATGATGTTGTTTTTTATATGAATTTTTGAAAAATTGTCCTTGGTTAATTTTTAGATCTATGCTCTTTTAACCCTAAACGTATTGTGAATGGTTCGCTTTCACCAAGATATGTTGGTTTACCCTTTGATTAGCTAAATTAATTGTTATATTATTAATTATGTCGGTGTTTACTTCTAAATATTGGGTATTGCTTGGTTTCTGTTAGAAGGTGATTGATTTCCCCCAAAAATATCATTGGGCCTGGTTAATTGGTTGTATTTTTAGATTTACAAGAATTCATCAACTTTCGGTCAGTGACTTTGAAGAAGGCATTAAACATTAGGGTTTCCAGGAACTAGTTCTATTTGTAGATTTCTTGAAATCACAATTTCGGGTTCAATCAATAAACTTTGGGTTTGTAGAGGTCCATCAACTTTAGGGTTTCCCATTCATTTATAAGAATTTTAGTATGATATTCCTTGAGGTCAATGAACTTTGATCTAGACAGCACCGCGAAGTATGACCACATCACATAACCTTGAGACATGGCAACACTGTAGAGTGTACCAGAACAGCACAGTTATACTACTAATCGCTAATAACAATGTGTACCTGCCACCGCCTGTTTATTATAACTGCTATGTCTGCAAAATATAATGAGGAGCATCTACCTGGCGTTACCACATCCTTCCTTTGAAAGCTTCCTCAGCATTTTTTCTTATTAAGCATGTAGCAGAAACATCATTTCTGCTTAGTTTCTTTATTTAAGCTTATAGATCAGGCATTTTTGCTTAGCAATGCAGCAGTTGAATTTACATAAAGGAATAAATATCAGAACAGGTAACACCAATTAAAATATGCTGGTTTGGTTTACTTTGAATATATAAATCGTCCTATACATTGTCAAAACGAATAACTTTTTTTAATACTGGTAGGTCAAATACTACCTTACATTAATTGCATACAATTTTTGTTTTATTTTTATTGCAATTTTCATGATATGTATATTGCACGACGTGGGAGTAATGTATCAGACATAAGTCGGACTCCACGTGCTACACCTGTAGCATTTACCTAAATGAAAATAAACTTGGAATTTGCACTGGATAAATGAATGTTTTGCATTCACTACGGAAGCATGTATCCTGAGAAGTTCAGAAATACCCTGAATTGCCCATGTGAAATCGTGAGAAATCCTGGGAAATTGTGTCCATCTTTTCGGATGGTGCGAAGAATGTTTTTTAATTTGATATTAATGAAAATGTTAAAACTTTAAAAGTATTCGTCTGACATACTATTAATTTAGAAAATTTTAATCTAAGTTTTACATCTGGGTTTTACTACAAACTTCAATTTTAATAAATGAAGACATAAACAAGCAGCGAAAATTTTGTAAAAATTAAAACTGACAAATTTCATAAACTAGAAAACAGCTGGTAATCTTCAAACGACTGAACAGATTTTCTTGAATAATAACTAAAGATACTGTCGATTAAGTCACTTTTCAAACAAAAAAAAAACTAAATCAATTCTTCTTCGTTTAGATGATGATACACACGTTAAAATTATAACATCTGTTTTCGTATTAAAATTATTGTCCTTAATTACTATCTATCTTATAACGGTAAAAAGGGAGTTGATTCAAATTTCACTTTTTGCAATAATCTTTTAATTAATGTTTATTAAAGACTGTCTAGTGGTCTAATATAATTTGTCATTTATTGACCAAGCTATTTTACAATGGTTACTAGTGAACCATTATTATAGTTATTCGTGTAGTATTCTATGCTGCCTTTGTTATCAGCCGGTATCACAACTGTTCCATTCTCCGCGTTTCGCTTTCTGCCAGAATATACAACTCTACAAAATTGAGAGTTAAATACTTTTTTTATTTGTATGCAGATTAAACTTCAAGTGTTAAACTCAGATATGTTTTAATACTATTGTTGCTAGATATTTGCAGTGCACGTTTATAAAAGCTACTACAGAAACATGTTTAAAGAAATTAAAATCTTTATTATGCTAGTAAGCACGTATTCTACCACATTTTCGTATATCCATCGTTTCGATGTAACAAATTTGCATTTCCAATTTATTACAATTAACAAAATTTTTATGACAGTGTTTCAGATAAAACAGTCAAATTACTAGATTCTTGCCGAGCTTTCACAAAATATATTTGCTTCGTCAGGATCTACAAACAACTTAATAATAGGCAAAACAGAAATATAAAATAGATAAACTAAGTAACTGACAGAATAATTATAAATGTTAAAAGCCAAATTCTAACAGTTATTGTTACATGCTAATAGGTAACGTATGTAATAAGAATTTTGAACCACACACGCACGCACCTACACACACACACACACACTGTAATCGCAGTAGATCGGAAGTAACAGATTAAGGAAGGGACCGGTAGTTCAGTGGAATAAAGGGGGTGGGCGTGTTTGTAATTTTTGCGTTCAGGATAGCTCGTAATACACAATAAGGGTAAGTCCTAAATTATATGGGCGCCAGAATATTTATAAATGTTAATATAGGGGTCGTAATACCTAAATACGAATGGTTCAAAACTAAATTCCAAACAAACAAAAAAATTCTTTACTTTTTGTCACAAACCAGGTAAATAAGTGAATTGACAGTTTCGGTCGGAAGTTTCCTATAAGTCTTCAACATTTTTGCACGTGTTTGCAATGACGTGCTAAAAGACTAGCTTATCGGTCAACCATCTTATTTAGTCTATATTTACATTACCTTATATCTTAAAACACAATTATATCTGTAAAAAAATACAAAACAGCAAACACTCTAGTTGAGAACTTTCACAAATCGTTATGTTAAAGCTTTCATTAAAAAATAAATAAATAAATAAACAAACGTTGTCGCTGTAAAGTTGCATAAACCAAAATTCTCATAAAATAAATAAACCACTCGGTAACTTGAACGTAATCAAAATATCTAATCTTTTAATTTGATACTCCGTTGACAAAGAATGAGGTCACATATACGTCTACACTCAGTACGAAATAATATTCCTAAAATTCATTATCACTTTCGTATATTATGAGAATGATGTAAATTAAAATAAACAATTAGAGTATTGATACAGATGTTAAAACATGTTCAGTTTGTAAAATCTATTAGTTAAATCGGATGATCCTTGCAAAGTTAAAATTCCATAATCATATGCTTTAGTACCTTAATTTTAATAAACACCTTAAAGGAATAATAACGTTTCAATCATAAATTTGACAAATTCTTATAGCATATAATACAAATATCACACAGAATGTAGTGATACGAATCGCGGGTGAATGCACTTTAATCTCAAACGCCTAAAGGGGTTTTATGCAAAAATATAAGCAAGAGAAAACGTATTCATCGGCCTGACAAATACAATTAAAAAGGAACAGTTTATTAAAATTACCAACAAAACAAAATGTGTGGAAGTAATTACCTTAGTTTACATCAATTGACCACTCTGAAGACCCTTTCCTTTGCACAGCGGTAATTTAATTTTCGCGTAATTGACCTCCTTGGAAATTGAACGGTGGCACCGACACGCTTGAATCTCCCTTGACACAGCTCCCAATACAGCAATTACTAAAGCCTACTCCTATTTGCAATAAATCTAAACATCGCCAAACAAAGTAAAATTTGTAACTAAATTAGTGCTTCCAAAATTTCTACTGGATTATATCCAAATTTTCAATACACTAATACGACAAAGCACAGAATTTCCTCCTGCAATCCCTACATTTTAAATATCCTAAAGTTCGAGAAAAAAATCTACGGTAAATTTTAACCATGTGACACTCCTCTCACCAATGTTTTTTCCCAAAAAACATCCCAAAACTAAGCACAACTCTAACAAAACAAACTAAAACTAGGAACGATACTAAACCTAAGAACAAACTAATCTACAAACAACCCTAAGATACACGCACAAACATACAGGGGCCCTCAAAACGTGAAGATCCGTCAAAATTTCACGGTCGAATTTTTCTATGATTGCAATACTTTCCTATACTAAACTTCGTATAGTATACTGCAATGTGAAAAAGGAACGATTTACCTAAAAATAAGAACACCTTATGCTTATCAATTTTTTTATTAAATATGCACTTGTCTACACAGTGCTAACAAATAAAAGAAACTCGAACAAAAATAAATGAAATAGAAAATGTGAAACGCAAAACACTAAAAAGAAGAAACATACAATGTCTGAACCAAACACGTTCGGGTATGCTCTGCACTAAAGTGAAGACGATAGGTTATGTGACGATTAAGTTCATTGCTAGGTTATATTTTATACATAAACGGTTGCCATTATGAAACATAAATTTGCCAAATATATTCAGAATGGCCAATATCAAAAAGATAAAATTGTAAACCAGTCCGCTATAATGCATAATGTCTATTAATTTTGGCCCCGAAAATACAACACACGGAAACACATATTACTAACTTGCCCACAATCTTTTCAGAAAGCAATTGATAACGGTAATACATTCCCCTAAAACAAAAGTCTACAAAACTTCATTAAAATTGGTACAGCCTTTTCCGAGTTTATGGAACCCGCCTTTTATTTTTCCTTCTACTTTTTCATACAAATAACGCTAAAATATTCCCCACGCCAAAAAGCCCTAAATACCGAATTTTATTAAAATTGGTTCAGACATTCCTAAGTTTAGCGATATCCCCTCCCCTCTTTATTAATTTTCCACTACTCTTCATATAAATAACGCTAAAACATTTTGCATGCCGTTCCAATTGTATCGATGACCTCCCCATCTTTTTTAATAGAAAAAAAACTGATAAAAACATAGTCTCGACAAAGCAAATATAGTATGAATATTACTTCAATCGGTCAACTCTAGAAGTTACCCGATCACTGACGGACGCACTAACGATTATTAATTAATTGTTCAAAAACACTTTATAAATAAATATTTTAGAATGCAGGCGATGGTTTGCATAGAAACTAATTTGACACTACTAATTACGTAATGTATTATTAAATATTTACATTGCATGAACTAACCGTTGAAATGTTACACCAGTTTATTTTTTAGCCACACCCCTTCTACTACTACAGGAATGTACCACATACGACCCCATTTTTAACCATGGAATCGAAATTATAAATTTAAAGCAAATTAAGTATTAAATTAATTAAATAAAATTGAACAAATTAATTAAATAAGATTGAAACTGTATTATCGATATTTTATAGAAGCGAACGGCTTTAGATTTTCTTAAGTTAGCATCTATATGGAGTGCTGGAAAAGTGGCGTATTAACTCTACGGTACGTTGTTAAGGGCTTTTCCCTGAATGTGAGAAAAATAGTAAAAAAATTCTCTGTCTTGTATGTTTGACAATATTGAAGTTCAAAGTGGGGATCTTGAAATACTGATATTTAGTACTGTAGCTATTAAAAATAATTATTTCCAGCTGATTTATACAAACAACCAATCCTACAGTTCTGGGAATTACTAGTATAACTATTCTGGTAAGTATGCTTACTCTTTGTTCAGCCCTCACTGTTTTCTTCGTTTCCTGAAAATTTGCTTTTTGACAATTTTGATGTAAGTTGTAGCTAATACTAATAAAGATATCGATTACCAAAATTTTTTTGTATACCTATACTATTTTTATTATATTTTGAAAACCCTCCGTACGGAACTAGATGAAGAGCCAACCTTCAAAATAAAAAAAAATTGAAGTTGTTACCTCTTTATATGCGGGCCGGACTGCCCTTAAGCTTAATAAAGCATTACAACCATGGAAACACAACCTTATAACCTTTACTTACGCATGCAGTTACAAGCCAACGTTGCCAACTTTTTTTATTTTTAAACCACTGTATTAGAATAACTATTACCCAAAGAATTTTTTCTGTTTTTTTCATGCTCAGGAAATCTAGTAGTGAATAGTTAAAACGTCACTTTTCAGCACCCTGTATATGTCTATTAAGATCTATCTGGCATGAAGGTTTAACCATCCATCTGACATAGATTATTTTTTTGTGATGAACGTGTGAAAAAAGACGTTAAAAAAATTATTATTAAAATTATTTTATTTCTTTTAATTTCCAGTTTGTAGGTTGGAAGGTCGAGCGTTGTTCCACAACAGATATTTAGTTTTATACAAAAATATCAACTACAGTTACAATACCTTAAAATAACAGATTTTATGAACAGTATTCTTGATGATGTAGGCGATAGATCAAGACTACGGTCAATTAATTGTTTATTCGCAATCATATTGTAACTTAACTTAACCTTCACGCCATTCCCTTGCGGGGTAGGCAAAACAATGCCTGCTTCTTATTTATTTTTCATTTACAATCTTTCTCCATGCTTTCCTATCTCCGCATACCTCCCTAGCTTCCGCAAGATTCATACATAGTCTCTGACATGCCCTTTTGTTTTTAACACTCCTTATCTTTCTTTCCTTTATCATAGATTCTACTACATTCAGCCAAGTTTTACGCGGATTACCAAGGCCGGCCTTTCCCCTAACCTCACCCACATATATTTGTTTCGTTAATCTTGCGTTGTTCATTCTCTCAATGTGACCAAACCGACGTAATGTACAACTTTTATATCTATCCATCATCGTCTTTTCCTCATCACACTCCGTCATTATGCATTCATTTTTTATCTTGTCCCTTCTCGTTTTACCACATGCGCTTCTCAGGAATCTCATACCCACAGCATTTATTTTTCTTTCGTGCTTTTTTTGACATACCCATGTCTCACTTCCATACAGTACTGACGGGACGAATACGCCACTATAGATTGCTCGTTTCGCAGCTAGGCTCATGCTTTCATTTCTCATTATCGTCCACATACTTCCAATTACTTTTCTTCCAGCATTGACCCTTCGTCCAATCTCGCTCTCAATTGTACCATCTGCAGTAAACATTCTACCAAGATATACCATTTCGTTCACTTGCTCTACAGTTTCATCTTGCAGAGTAAATACTCTACTCTCCTCTCCACCTTCCCGATTGAACACCACAATGTTCGATCACCTGCTGGAGAGCAACTATCTGATCGACACATCCTCTCCCTGGCATGAAGCCACCTTGCACATTCCAAATCTTAGTTTGTGTAGTTTCTCGTACTCTATCAATCAGTATTCTTCAAAATGCTTTACCAGGCACGCTGAGCAAGCTTATTCCTCTGTAGTTCTTACAATCACTCTTGTTCCCCTTACCCTTATACAATGGTGCAATGATCGCGCTCTTCCAATCACTCGGCACTTTTCCGTACATAATGCATACATTGAATAATTCACACAATCTTCGTATACGGTTTGCACCACCATACTTGAGCATTTCACCAGTGATTTCATCTACGCCTGCTCCCTTGCCGTTTTTTAACCTTCCTACCGTTTTCTCCACCTCATTTATTCCAATATCCTTCTCAGTTTCATTCATCATTTCTTCTATATTCTGCTTATTTAACCGTTCAGTCTTACTTTCCTCACTACTGTACACTTTTCCGAAATATTCTTGCCAGCATTTCCTCACTTCACAATCGTCCCATACTATTTCGTTTCGTTTTGGCCCACGTTTTGTATTTTTTACCCATTTCCAGAAGAGTTTTTTGTTTCCCTCAAAATCGCTCTGCATTTTCTCTTCTTCCACAGCCATCACTTCCTCTTTACTTATTCTCACTGCCTCCTTCGCTTATTTATTTATTAATTTGTACACCTCATACAATCGCTTCTTCTCAGTCTCATTTTTGCAGCAATCATTGCCATGTACGCATCTTTTTCTTACTTACTGCCTTTTTACCGACTCGTTCCACCAAGCACATTTTTTCTGTCTACCTACAATCACTCTTCCACATATTCGCACGGCACAATTGACAACAGAGTTTTTCAAGCTTATCCATGCACTTTCAACGTCAGTGTCTTTTATTTGTTCGTTCCACACTGTTTCATTCACATTCAACTCTTTACTCACAGCATCTGCGTATTTCATTCTCGCACCATTATCCACTAGTTTGTCAACCCTAATTCTGGACGTTCGCACTACGTTTGATTTCCTTCTCCAGACCCACTTTTGCCCTAAACACACTCTCGATACAATCAAAAAGTGGTCCGATCCATACTCCGCTCGCGCATTACTTTTGTGTCTTTCACCAGGTTTCTAAGTCGTTCATCATACACTATCAAGTCTATCATACTTTTAGATTCACCTCTTTGCCATGTATACATATGCACATTTTTATGTTTAAACCACGTATTGGATACAAACAGGCTTCTCTCCACACAGATGTTCAGCAGGTGTTCACCGTTTTCATTGACTCTTCGGTTTCCGAACTTTCCTAGAACGCGTTCACTATGTTCTCTCTGTACACCCACCCATCCGTTCATATCCCCCACTATAATCACTCTTTCGTTTGGCTTACATACGTTCAACACGTTCTCTACTTCATTCCAGAAGTTCTCACGCTCCTGGTCTCTTTCTCCATTCACCGGTGCGTAGCATGCAATAAGAAAATTCTTCGAAACTCCACTTTCATTCTAATCCATATTACCGGGGGAGATACCAATTCGTACTGTTTAACACATCTTTTCGCTCTTTCACTCATGATCATCCCAACTCCTTTTGCGCCATGCACTTCCGTCTCAACTCCTGATCATAGTGCCAGGCTGCCATCCTCCATCTCCACAGCATCCTTTCCTGTGCGCTTTGTCTCCGATACACACAGAATATCAAGGTGTCTTTCAGACATTACATTCGCAATTTCAAATTCTTTACCATTTATACCTCTAACATTCCACGTACCGACTCGCCATTCATTCCTTGCACAGTCGTCAGCAACGGAGCCTGTCTGTTTCGACCTTGACCGCCCCTTGTAGCCAGGTCGATCCGAGGCAGTTGTTTTGTTTTCTTGAGTAATACCATAGCGATCAGACCGGTTACTAGCCAAATCGTGCCCCGGACGATGTAGCATTCCCTACTAACGGTATCGTCCTACTACCGGACAGTTATTTATCTACTGTCGCGACATAATAGATAGATATAAAGAATAGATCGTATACTTACGAGAATCTCAAAATGATAGATATACACACACCACGCGTTTAGCATCGTCTAGCGCGATTCCTGGTCGAACTCTCACCGGATTTGCTGGTATTTATTAGCGACCAACCACGATTCAATTATTATTTATCATTACTGCTCTATTTTTGCTTCGAGTTCCTGGTTATTTCAATGTCCTTCTACTTATTTATCAAATCAGTATTTATTATTGTCGACGAAATGATTCAACTTAAATAAATATTTATTTATTTTATGATTAATTTATTGCAAATGTTTAGCTTTTCGAGTTAATTAGTTAAAAGGTTTCACGTGTCCTTTAATATTTATAGTTAAAGTTTTAACAATCAGTGTTTATTATTGTCACGTATTCGTAAATACTGTAGCAATAAACGTTATTTAGCTATTTCAACTAAGAGTTATATTGTTAGATTGCAACAATGTTTGACGTTATTAATAGTTCAAATCCTTAGACAAAAGTGTTCAAACGTTTGCTTTATTTATTGATTTAGAAGTTCATTTAAGATTATTAACTGAAACACCGAAATAAGCTAATTATTTAACTTAGAAGTACGATATCTTTTCGTTTAAATTTACTGTAGCAATCTAAACGTTAAATTTAGCGCCTATTTCAACTAAAGAGCCTTTTACTGGTTAGATTATCATTATAAAAAAGTAAACTTTTAGAGTACAACTTCTTTAAATTTCTTATTTATTAAACGAATATTGAAAAGGAAGTGAAGTATGTTAATTATTTAACTTGAAACTATGCACTCTATTTAATTTACTCGAGTCATATAATATGCTATTTACTATTTAAATTTTATTATTAAAATTTTTATCCTTGTAAGTTAGGGTTAATTAATTTTAGATCAACAAAATTAGTCATTAATTTATTTACATTTGAGCTAAATAATTAATGTACAGGGTGGCTAACGAAAATATTGTAAAAATATTGTAATCTGTCAATTTCATGACAGCAGCTGCGAACTAGATTATTACTGAAACTAGCCGAGAATAATGAAACTAGCCGGATTGGAAAACTATCATAAACCTCATAATCATTCCAATTAATTAAATTATGTGCTGTTATTTGATATTATTTATTAACCAACGACGTACAACATATTTAAAAACTAACTAACCATAAAAAAAACATTAAGAAACTTTCCTAACTCTAAGTTAGGAGTAACACGTCGTAACATTATTAACTTTTTAGGTTTTTTCGACAAAACGGACTTTTCTGAAATTTTGACAGTTATAATTTTATGTATTCATTTTCGCGCCCAGCTTACTTTGCTTTATATTTGTTACACAGGATATTTATTAAGCAGAATGTTTAGTAAATTGTTATTTTTACATTAGATGATTGCGAATAAACTAGTATACAAACCTTGCAGGAAGGCTTTATTACCGCCTCGCGTTTTAACTAATCTTGAGCTTCGCTCTCGATCAGTTAACGAAAGCTCGGTTGTAACACAATATAGGAAAGAACCAGTACGAGCTTTCTTCGCAATTACCATTTATTTCCGTGGGACAATGTGTTCTCACGCATCACCCATTGCGCAACGTCAAAACATGAAAGTGCAAGTATTTGACGTTTAAAATGTTAATTTAATAGGTTAGGTTAGTGTCACGGCGACGTCAAATTATGAAAAAGCTGATAAAATATAAAATTTAAGTTAGGTTATAGTAGTAGCCGTGACATTTAAGGCGTTTCTACCCAATAAGCAAAAATGCATTTAAAAAACCAAACAGATACGAGACGCGTGGGGACAAATTTTCGCTAGAGTGCAATTGTATTACCCCTATATTGTGGTTGCAATGAAGCTCTATCTTGCGCGGTTTGTAATATACTGTTAAAAATACTGTTATAAATAAAACGTTATTAGGTAATCGATTGTACATAAATTAATTTGACATTATTAATTATGACAAATTCACAGTGAATGGGTATATGTGAATAACATGTCAATGTAAAGAACTAACCTTTAAAATGTTACACCTGTTTATTTTTTTTCCACAACGCTTCTACTACTACATGAATCTAGCACACTCGACCCCTTTTTTTATAATTAGAATGGAAACATTAAATGTGTATATTAATTTATTGAAATACAACGCACTATAATTTACGGATTTGATATACCGATATGGCGAAGGCAATACTTTTTTCTTTTTGGTATGTGGTCACCCCACATATGAAAATATGCTGATATATCCGTCACTTGTGTTTTAGAACTGGATTGACAGCTGTGAGTTAACTTTAAAGTTAAGCATTTTAAACATAGAACATTTTAATATACGTTTAACAAAATTTGAATAGAATGGGCCTAAGTGTCACAAAGGAGTGGAAAAAGTAACTTTTTTAAAATATAGTCTTTACTTTTCAATCAACAACAAATCATTGCAAGCGAAATGCAAGTAGTGCAAAAGTAGCCGTAGTATTGCAATGTGAAACTTGGTTGAAAAGCTGAAATAAATTCTTTTTATTTATTGACTAAAATTTGTAAATACTTATAACTTCTTGTTTTATTTTCAAATTTTTCGTTTTCCAGTAGAATACTTTCTAATGGCCACAATACTTGATTATCTGAAATTTATAATTTTAAATTTATGAGTTCCTGAACGGATTCAAAATGGCTGCTATTTGCGTTTCTTTTCTAGGATTTTACATGTAAATGGTAATTGTAGTTCAAATTTATTTGTATGTGCTTCGTGGAATGCGGCGATAAACTATTTAAGTTGGTACTTTTTTCAGCGAGGGTGGGGGTATTTATAAAACTTAACCTAAATTGAAAATATGTTTCTAATATATTCAATTTAGTTAAAAATAAACTTTTAAATATGTTTGAACATTCTGAAAAGGTTCCACAGCTTTATAAAATATCTTCTAAATGTGTTCAGCAAATAATCGAGAACGGTGTTAGCTTAAAAGAAATTGTTTATAACCAAAAGAGGCACATTGTAGAATCATGCTGTAATTAATGCTTCAGATATTACATAAGTATGCTTGTAGAGTATAAAATCTGTATATGCGTTAGTAACAAAAACATTACAACATTATTCGGATATAAATAAAATAATTGAAGAAACTGAATTATTAAAGAAAGAGACACGTTTTAATCCTTGGTTGGCACGAGTACTAATAACACAACTATTGTGGTCTGAAAATGGGCTTAAAGGGACTTGTAGGCCAATTACAACTATACTTTCTTATTACTCTGTTATGGAAAAGTGTTTATCATCGAGTGACCTTAAAGAACCTTCAAAGAAAGGTTAGTGTATTTTTTAAAATGGTTTTTATCTAGGATTATATCGTTACATTTTAGTCTGCAAACCTCGTTATGCAAGGATTAACACTTTAGCATTAACTATAAATGAAGCTATTACTGGTTTTAACAACGAAGGGTGGGAATTTGTGGACCACACCAGTAATGACTATAACAAATTCCTTGAAAAGGTGATTTCTTTGGAAAATTATCAATTTATGTTAGACTTTCATATCAAAGAATTATTAATATTTCCATATAAAACAGAGCTCTTTAATCATGGAACTTATAAATGTAAATCAATTTTTCTACAAGATAAGGTAACCTTCTTAACTTATTCTAAGTTAACAATATAAGCTTGATCTGTAGGCTAGCTGTATTCCAGTTCATTTATTAAATCCAACTCCTGGAAGTGTGGTATTAGATATGTGTGCAGCTCCTGGCTTGAAAACAACTTTTCTTGCTGAGCGTATACAAAATCAAGGTGTAGTTTATGCAGTTGAAAAAGATACTAAACGTTTTAACACTTTAAATACCATTATTGAAGGATCTGGTGCCACATGTATTAAAACGTTTAATAAGGATGTACTTACAGTGACATCGGAGGAATGCCCTAATGTTGAATACATTCTTGTTGATCCAAGTTGTTCGGGTTCAGGTAGGTCTTTTGATTTTTTCTAATTTGAATTATTGTGTAATATATTTTCAGGAATTCTTGATCGTGTCAATTTGGATGAAACGGAAACTGTAGATGAAACACGTTTAACCCGACTTTCAAATTTTCAAATATTACTACTTAAACATGCACTTACGAAATTTCCACAAGCCAAACGTGGTATATTCAACATGTTCTATATATTCAGAAGAAAATGAGTATGTAGTTGGTGAAATATTGAAAAAAAAAATAGATTTCACACTTATATGTGCTAATAGTTTACTTAATCATTCATTAGGGGACTCTTCTAAAAAGTTTGATAATCCATTAGAATCTGTTCGAAGAAGATGTATTTGTACATCAGAAAAGGACTTAACAAATGGATTTTTTGTTGCAGTTTTTGAAAGGAATGCAGATTTGAACAAAATCAGTAGTTCTGAGTATGTAGTGACACAAATTTAATAAATGACCCAAATATACAAGTTAAATAAAGAGAATGAAACATTTATTGAACCTCCCATTACTGAAGTTGGTAGCAAACGGAAAAAGAAGAAAAAAGATGTTGCCGAGGTAGATGATTTCAGTATAATAGAGTACATCTCAGAAAAGGGAAAAGTTGAGGATAATATCGAAAATGGAGATTACCTGATTACAAAAAAGAAAAAGCGAAAATATACAGACAAACCAATTGAAGACTTAAAAGTGGATTGTGTAGAAATAATCAAGTTACTAGAAAGAACAAAAAAGAAAAAAACAAAAATAATAATTTAGAGACTGCCAAAACTGATTCTCGTGAAGAAATACATCATAAACTGAATATAGAAATGAATGAAGAGCTAAGTACTGGAAAAAAGAAGAAAAAGAAAAGTCATGTTGAAAAAAGCAGTAATGATTTTGATAACATTCAAGCAACTGAAAAGAAGAAAAAAGAAAAAGGTGGTCATGTTTCAGATACCAAAAACGAACATCATGAGGATTTAAATCAGAAACTTAACGAGGAACAACAAATTGATGGAAAAAGAGAAGAAAAAATTTCAGTAGAACTGGACAAAAACTTACATCTTGGTTGTGAAGACTCCTCTAAAAAGAGGAGAAAAGGGAAGTGTGATAAACTTGACATTGCAGAAATTCAAACTACTAAATCAGAATCTAATTTAAATTTAGAAGTGCTTGAAACTGAAGGTGAAGAGCAAGTACACAGGAAAGGGAAAAAAATAAGGTATAAGTTATACAATTCTAATGGCGAAGTTAATAGTAACCAGAAAAATGAACCAAACATTGTACCTGAGGATTCATGTACAACACATAGCAAAAAGAAAAAAAGAAAAGAAACTGAAGAATTACAACACAACATTGTAGATGAACATAAGTTTCATAAAAATATACAGGATCAAAAAAAACAGAAAAAAGAAATAGATGAACCTAACAATTCTGAATTTTATAAAGAGATGCATATAACAAATCGAGACACTCACAGCAAAACAATTCAGGGAGATGTCGAATTAATGTCTAATGTGGTAGTTGAACAAGAGTTAAATGAAAGTGAAATTTCCCTACAAAAAAAGAAAAAAGGTAAGCTTA
The DNA here is from genome assembly GCA_036346205.1 of Vesta saturnalis. NCBI lineage: Eukaryota > Metazoa > Arthropoda > Insecta > Coleoptera > Lampyridae > Vesta > Vesta saturnalis. Next base: position 533,772 of record JARFJB010002298.1, on the reverse strand, counting down.
GAAAAACTGACGATTTTCTTGATCCCAATCTTGAAGTTGAAGTTACAAAACTGAGTTTAGATGTAGATGATACAATAATTAAAAATTTAGTTGATGAACAAATTCCTAAAAGAAAGAGTAAAAATAAAAAACTTAATATAGAGTATAATCAAGAATTAAATATTGATAATATATGTGTTACTGAATCTAAAAAAAACAGGAAGAGTAGAACCAAAGAAGTGTGTGAAAAGGAAGTAGGAGTTTCAAAAAAAAGTAAGAAAAAGCAGAAAGCTGAAAAACAAAAGTAGTTTTAATTTATTAATTTTATATTGATTTTTAATTTTATAAATAAATGTGTTATTTAAAAAGATTTTTTCTTGCATATTTATAATTCCAATGTAAACGAGTTGCTAAAGTAATGAAGCAACATTGAAAGTGTTGACGCTAAGTACCCTTTTTTTTTTATATCTTTATTGGCACAACACTAAATACAACACATAAAACCTTGGTCCAGTTGTATGTCCGGGAGGACAGGGTCCAAGTGACCACGGTTATCAAAAGTACTCACTTTCTGATCCATTATTGTAACATCCATGGTATTAAGTCTAGTCTTAATGATGTTCACCAACATACTGGTTAATTACAACATGACATTTTGTTTCTATCCGAAACAGGTCTGTTTTGATAATTCCTATTCACTAGATGTGCAATTTCTCTTCGCTCCAACTTTTGATACAAAAGATGTCACTCGGAAGAAGGTTTCTTCTTTGGAGAATAAACAAGTCGACGTGATTTGATTCAAACATTCTGGTCCTAAATTTTACTGTAGCATTAACATGTCTACAGTAACTTTCAAGACTTCTTCGATTACCTTAGTTTGAAATTTTGATCTATCACTAATCCTGCTGGTCGTAATGTTATAACATTTGCTATTTAATGTGATCTCATGCAAATGATTTCTGAACCCACAATAATCCCTTGTTTAAACCATAGAAATAATTTCCACTGTCTACAATTCCTTTGTTGTTTAAAACACTAATAGAACCTAATGGTGTTTCAAGTCAGCTCAATGGAGTGATGGGAATATTGTTTTAAGTTGTCTTCATCTTCGGACGTTGTTCTTTCAGTATATGAAGTCATCCTCGTGGGCATGGAGTTATATATTTCCAAAAAATAAAATCGTATAGGTATTTCCAATTCTAGTGCAATAGGGCTTGTGTTGATGTAATATCTTTGAAAAATAAATCTTATATGAGGTAACTATTTATGTAAAAAGCAAATACGGGATATGGACGCATCACCTGAATTGTCTGAGCGGTACCAAATATTCCTCACTAAGGGGAAGGAAAGGGAGAAATTTTTATAAATTAGATACAAAATTATGGGTTTTTATGTTGTTTAGTCTAAGTGACAAATGTAGTGGTCGTTTATTGTTTTTAGTCAAAAAAATCTAAATTCTGTTCTTCGGTTTATAAAAGTACATAGATAATAAAATGGCGAGCGAAACATTACTCATTTTCATATTTTTCCATGGAATGCACCATTCGTAAAATATTTGGACCATTTTGGAAATACTTGAAAAAGTTCAACGCCATTCATTTCAAAATTATGTTTGATCATTAAAAGCCCTTTTAAATTTCTTGCAGTAAGGCCAGTTTTTTTACTGGTCCAAATTTGATTCATATCAGAAAAAGACCTTTCCGTGGCGGTGTTGGATCCCGGTAAACACATGCACATTTCAACAATTTTTAATATGTTATGTGATACATTTTCACTCTTGAAGTGGTTAAAAAGCTCGACCCATTGTTTGTCAATAGAAAGAGAAACTTCTTTCCACTCTTAGGGTGTTGTTTTTGAAGTTAATGTGTTTCCATCTGACCACAGAAGTTATTCTTTTTCGCAATACGAAACGCTTGCCAGTCTTCAAAATGTTGCGTCGATTTATTCAAATAAGATATACAAGTAGTATAAAACATGGTTACCGACGTTTTAAACTGAGCACTAACGTAGTGTTAACTTGGTTTGGCAAAAAGACTTAATTTTTCTGTTCTATTAATTGTAGCTTTAAATTTGATAGAATCATGTATACTTCTACCATTGAAGATTTTTCAGATTCCATTTGCAGCACACATTTATGAAATGTAAAAGCTTGTGAATGAAGAAACGATAGCCAAATTTAAAAATAAATTGTTTTTAAAACTATTAAGAATCAATGTGGGACATATTCTTAAGAGAGAAAGTAACTTTGTACAGTTAAAACATTTTTCATATTCTTTCTATGGAAGGTAACAACACTAACCATCTGGTTTTACTGTATCCCATTTTGGATATTCAACGTTAACAAACACAAAGTCTTTTAATTGTTCTCGAATAGTATAAATGTAGAAATAGTCATACATTTTCACAATAATGGCTTCGATATCAACAAGCAAGCAGTCTGCTGATGTTTGAATATAGTTATGACGGGTATGAGCAGCACAGTTCACCCCAACTAAAGGTCTTTTAAGTAACTGCTGAATTTTATGAACGACATAAAGTCTTCCTGCTCCTCCAATTGACAACTGTTTTAATAATGTATTCGGATATAATGTTTGATGAAGTTTCACATGGAAGAAGAATAATTGACTTCCAATATCACTTTGTATGGAACTTAATGATTCTTTTTGTAAAATGTTACACACAATAATTTCAGATTTGGTTCTAGCACATGGAAATTTTTGCTGGAAGCAGCTTTTTATAGGCTTACTAGTGCAATTCATACAATGAAAGGACTGACTGAGGATCATGTTGTGGTATGACAAAGTACATTAGCAGAAGATGGACACCTCACCTTTAACTTTTGACCTTGGAAATGACCTTGAGGATTACCTGAAGCCTGGCCTTGGAGTTGGCCTTGTGAATTTTTTGTATTCTAATATGGGGGTCCTAATTCTAACTTGTAAGACAGCTATAAGAACTTGTGTTACGGTCTGCCCTCTCGCCGTGGCCCCCATGGCTGGAAATAGTATTCTAATAAGGGGGCCCTAATGCTAACTTGTAAGATAGGTATAGGAACTTGCGTTAGGGTTTGCGCACCCATGCCGTGACCCCCATGGCTGGAAATAGTGTTATAATTAGGGGGCCCTAATTCTATCTCGTAAGGTAAGTATAGGAACTTGTGTTAGGGTCTGTGCCCCCTTGTCGTGGCCCCCTTAACCATAAATAGTATTCTAATAGGGGGCCCTAATGCTAACTTGTAAGACAGGTTTAGGAACTTGTGTTAGGGTCTGTGCCCTCCTGTCGTGGCCCCCTTGTTGCGAAATTTGAGTTTGTGTCGCCATCCAGTTGTATATGGACCAATGGATATTTTCTGTAGTAAAGGTGGCGCTACCTAGCGGTATATTTCTAGGACTAAATTAGGGTTTGTTTGTGTCGCCATCTAGTGGTGTATGGATTAATGTATATTTTCTGTAATATAAAGGTGGTGCCACCTAGCGGTTATTTCTAGGACTAATTAGGGTTTGTGGCCCCATCTAGTTGTGGTTTTTTAAACTAGCGAATGTTTTCTGTAATAGAAGTTGATGGTGAACGCCTCTCTCTCGGCTCTTGTTACGGAACTCTTAATTAAAACAGCTAATCTACTAAAAACGATTTTATTTATCAGAGTAGAATGGTTGAAAAACAACCATTATACAGTAATTTGATTGTCTCATTATTTATAACTAAACATGTGAAAAACTTACTTACAAAATCAAGCATTGGTAAATTATTTATTCTAAAATACAAAAACCTTATCGTGTAAAGTCCACACACATCCGAATGGTAATCCTGCAGCGTCGTTTTGTTGTAACGGAACCATATAGAATTCTTCGCAAGGAAAGGTAAATGGTAACCTAGTAGGGATAGGCCAAAGGAATCAAAATATTCCCGGTTGCTACTCTTGTCAACGTGGATAGCAGTTCAATGCTGACCTGGTTTGTTAGTTGGTTGGTTCACAATAATTGCACAAGGTCTAGATGCGTGCCTCGGTAGCTAAGAAGTACATACAAGTCGAAACACATTCTTACGGCTGGGGATCGATTTCAAACATTTCAACATTTGTACCGCACACATCTTTGGAGTTGGTATGCGCCCAGTCTTACAATAGTAATGCGTTTTCCAGAGCACAGATAGGCTCCTCGATGTTATGGTTTAAATAACGAAACGCATTTGCTTCCTTTTTCAATTTTTTAATCGACGGGCAACCAATTTCGTCCAAGTTTAGTATTGGTTTGTTAAGGAATCTTAAAAACTGTTGTATTTCACTGCCCTTAACGTGAATTTTGTTAAACGGCAGCAGCGTTCCTCTTGGAAATCATTGTAGTGCACATATCCTGACCTCCATTTCAAGCCGTGATATTTATCCTCTTAATACCTACTTACAGTGACATCAGAGGAATGCCCTAATGTTAAATACGTTCTTGTTGATCCAAGTTGTTCGGGTTCAGGTAGGTGTAATATATATTCAGGAATTCTTGATCGTGTGTCAATTTGGATGAAACGGAAACTGTAGATAAAACACGTTTATCCAGACTTTCAAATTTTCAAATATTACTACTTAAACATGCACTTACGAAATTTCCACAAACCAAACGTGTGGTATATTTAACACGTTCTATATATTCAGAAGGAAATGAGTATGTAGTTGGTGAAATATTGAAAAAAAAAATTAGATTTCACGCTTATATGTGCTAATAGTTTACTTAATCATTCATTAGGTGACTCTTCTAAAAAGTTTGATAATCCATTCGAATCTGTTCGAAGAAGATGTATTTGTACATCATCAGAAAAGGATTTAACAAATGGATTTTTTGTTGCAGTTTTTGAAAGGAATGCAGATTTAAACAAAATCAGTAGTTCTGCAGTATGTAGTGACACAAATTTAATAAATGACCCAAATATACCGTTAAATAAAGAGAATGAAACATTTATTGAACCTCCCATTACTGAAGTTGGTAGCAAACGGAAAAGAAGAAAAAGATGTTGCTGAGGTAGATGATTTCAATACAATAGAGTACATCTCAGAAATGGGAAAAGTTGAGGATATTATCGAAAATGGAAATTACCTGATTACAAAAAGGAAATAGCGAAAATATACAGACAAACCAATTGATGACTTAAAAGTGGATTGTGTAGAAAATAATCAAGTTACTTGAAAGAACAAAAAAGAAAAAACAAAAATAATAATTTAGAGACTGCCAAAACTGATTGTCGTGAAGAAATACATCATAAGCTGAATATAGAAATGAACGAAGAGCTAAGTACTGGAAAAAAGAAAAGTCATATTCAAAAAAGCAGTAATGATTTTGATAACATTCAAGCAACTGAAAAGAAGAAAAAAGAAAAAGGTGGTCATGTTTCAGATACCAAAAACGAACATCATGAGGATTTAAATCAGAAACTTAACGAGGAACAACAAATTGATGGAAAAAAGATGAAGAAAAAAATTTCAGTAGAGCTGAACAAAAACTTACATCTTGGTTGTGATGACTCCTTTAAAAAGAGGAGAAAAGGGAAGTGTGAAAAACTTGACATTGCAGAAATTCAAACTACTAAATCAGAATTTAATTTAAATTTAGACGTGCTTGAAACTGAAGGTGAAGAGAAAGTACAAAGGAAAGGGAAAAAAATAAGGTATAAGTTATACAATTCTAATGGCAAAGTTAATAGTAACCAGAAAAATGAAAGTGGACCAAACATTGTACCTGAGGGCTCATGTACAACACATAGCAAAAAGAAAAAAAGAAAAGAAACTGAAGAATTACAACACAACATTGTGGATATACATAAGTTTCATAAAAATATACAGGACCAAAAAAAACAGAAAAAAGAAATAGGTGAATCTAACAATTCTGAATTTTATAAAGAGATGCATATAACAAATCGAGACACTCAAAGCAAAACAATTCAGGGAGATGTCGAATTAATGTCTAATGTGGTAGTTGAACAAGAGTTAAATGAAAGTGAAATTTCCCTACAAAAAAAGAAAAAAGGTAAGCTTAGAAAAACTGACGATTTTCTTGATCCCAATCCTGAAGTTGAAGTTACAAAACTGAGTTTAGATGTAGATGATACAATAATTAAAAATTTAGTTGATGAACAAATTCCTAAAAGAAAGAGTAAAAATAAAAAACTTAATATAGAGTATAATCAAGAATTAAATATTGATAATATATGTGTTACTGAATCTAAAAAAAACAGGAAGAGTAGAACCAAAGAAGTGTGTGAAAAGGAAGTAGGAGTTTCAAAAAAAAGTAAGAAAAAGCAGAAAGCTGAAAAACAAAAGTAATTTTAATTTATTAATTTTATATTGATTTTTAATTTTATAAATAAATGTGTTATTTAAAAAGATTTTTTCTTGCATATTTATAATTCCAATGTAAACGAGTTGCTAAAGTAATGAAGCAACATTGAAAGTGTTAACGCTAAGTACCCTTTTTTTTATATCTTTATTGGCACAACACTAAATACAACACATAAAACCTTGGTCCAGTTGTATGTCCGGGAGGACAGGGTCCAAGTGACCACGGTTATCAAAAGTACTCACTTTCTGATCCAATATTGTAACATCCATGGTATTAAGTCTAGTCTTAATGATGTTCACCAACATACTGGTTAATTACAACATGACATTTTGTTTCTATCAAACAGGTCTGTTTTGATAATTCCTATTCACTAGATGTGCAATTTCTCTCTTCCCTCTAACTTTTGATACAAAAGATGTCGCTCGGAAGAAGGTTTCTTCTTTGGAGAATAAACAAGTCGACGTGATTTGGTTCAAACATTCTGGTCCTAAATTTGTGAAATTGTACTGTTGCATTTACATGTCTACAGTAACTTTCAAGACTTCTTCGATTACCTTAGTTTGAAATGTTCATCTATCACTAATCCTGCTGGTCGTAGTGTAATAACATTTGCTATTTCATGTGATCTCACACAAATGATTTCTGAACCCACAAGAATCCCTTGTTTAAACCATAGAAATAACTTCCACTGTATACAATTCCTTTGTTGTTTACAACACTGATAGAACCTCATAGTGTTTCAAGTCAGTTCAATGGAGTGATGGGAATATTGTTTTAAGTTGTCTTCATCTTCGGACATTGTTCTTTCAGTATCTGAAGTCATCCTCGTGGGCATGGAGTTATGTATTCCCAAAAAATAAAATCGTATGGGTATTTTCAATTCTAGTGCAATAGGGCTTGTGTTGATGTAATATCTTTGAAAAATAAATCTTATATGAGGTGACAATTTATGTAAAAAGCAAATACGGGATATGGACACATCACCTGAATTTTCTGAGGGGTACCAAATATTCCTCAGTAAGGGGGAAGGAGAGGGAAAAAATTTTTTAAATTATATACAAAATTATGGGTTTTTATGTTGTTTAGTCTAAGTGACATATGTAGTGGTTGTTTATTGTTTTTAGGTCAACAAAATCTAAATTCTGTTTTTCGGTTTATAAAAGTACATTTTTCCATGGAATGCACCATTCGTAAAATATTTGGGTCATTTTGGAAATGCTTGAAAAAATTCAATGCCATTCATTTCAAAATTATGTTTTTGTCATTAAAAGTCCTTTGAAATTTCTTGCAGTAGGGCCAGTTTTTTCACTGGTCCATATTTTATTCATATCAGAAAAAGTTCTTTCCTTTCCGGTAAACACATGCACATTTCAACAATTTTTAATATGTTATGTGATACATCTTCACTCTTGAAGTGGTTAAAATCCTCGACCCATTGTTTGTCAATAGAAAGAGAAACTTCTTTCGACTCTTAGGGTGTTGTTTTTGAAGTTAATGTGTTTCCATCTGACCACAGAAGTTATTATTTTAGCAATACGAAACGCTTGACAGTCTTGTAAGTGTTGCGTCCATTTATCCAAATAGGATATACAAGTAGTATAAAACATGGTTACTGACGTTTTAAATGGAGCACTAGCATAGTGTTAACTTGGTTTGGCAAAAAGATTTCATTTTTCCGTTCTATTGTAGCTTTAAATTTGTAGAATCATGTATACTTCTACCAGTGAAGATTTTTCAGACTCCATTTGCAGCACACATTTATGAAATGTAAAAGCTTGTGGATGAAGAAACGATGGCCAAATTTAAAAATAAATTGTTTTTAAAACTATTAAGAATCAATGTGGGACATATTCTTAAGAGAGAAAGGTAACTTTGTACAGTTGCCAACAGTTGTGTATGAGCTATGGATATCTTTCTATAGTAAAGGTAACAACACTAACCTAGCTGGTTATTACTGTATCCCATTTAGGACTAATTCAACGGTTAACAAACACAAAGTCTTTTAATTGTGTCTCGAATAGTATAAATGTAGAAATAGTCATACATGTTTCATGTAATAGATGGCTTGATATCAACAAGCAAGCAGTTTCTTGCTCGATGCTTTGACGGATACTAGTTATGACGTATGAGCAGCACAGCTTCACCCCAACTAAAACGGTCTTTTAAGTAACAGAGTAGAATTTTATGAACGACATACAAGTCTTCCTGCTCCTCCAATTGACAACTGTAATTTAATAATGTATTCGGATATAATGTTTGATGGAGTCTAAACATGTAGTGAAGAATAATTGATTTACAAAATCAAGCATTGGTATGGAACTTAATGATTCTATTTCTAAAATGTTACACAAAATTATCAGATGTAAAGTTCCTAGCACATCCGAAATTGGTAATCCTGGAAGCAGTCGTTTTGTATGCTTACTAGTGCAATTCATACAATGAGAGGATTCTTCGACTGAGGATCATGGTGGATGGTATGACAAAGTAGATAAGCCAAGATGGACACCTCACCTTTAACTATTCACCGTTGGAAATGACCTCTGAGGATTACCTGAATGCCTGGCCTAGCAGTTGGCAATTGCTGACCTGGTTTGTATTCTAATATGGTTGGTTCACTAATGCTAACTTGTAACACAGCTATAAGAACTTGTGTTACGGTCTGCCCTCTCGTGGCCCATAGGCTGGAAATAGTATTCTAATACAGGGGTCGAATGCTAACATTGCTGATACGGTATAGGGAACTTGCGTTATTTGCAAACATTTCATGCACGTTGTACCCCACATGGCTTTGGAATAGTAGCGCTTAGTAATTGGCCCTAATAGTCTATCTCGTAGAGCGAGTATAGGAACTGCTCGATGTTATGGTCTGAAATAACTAAACGCCTTCGTGGCCTTACCTATTTCAATATATTTAATCGACGGGCTAATGCAACTTGTAAGTCCAAGGTTTAGGAACTTGTGTTTGTGTCAAATAATGCCTAAAACTGTTGTATTTTGTTGCATCCGTATATGGACCAATGGATATTTTCTGTTAAAGGTGGCGCTACCTAGCGTATCTTATCTAGGACTCATCTTGGAAATCATTGTTTGTGTCGCCATCATAGTGGTGTACCGCCATTTCAAGCCGTGATATTTATCCTGTAATATAAAGGTGGTGCCACCTTAGCGGTTATTGTCTAGGACTAATTAGGGTATTGATTTAAAATAATCTCGAGTTGTGGTTTTTAAACTGCGAATGTATCTGCAGTAATAGAACCATGATCCGTAATCACGGCAATCTTCTGTCTGGTATGAACTTCGTTAATTAAAACCTCTAAACCCTTGCACGCCCAAAACGTCCATCTTTATTTATCAGAGTAGAATGGTTGAAAAACAACCATGATAGCTTGTGATCTAGGGTTGTCCTTATAACTAAACAGGCGAAAACTTCACAACAGTCAAGCATTGGTAAATTATCGTAACGTTCTAAAATACAAATTCCAGTGCGTGCTAGCGTTTGCAGACACATTCAGTCGAATAGGTTGAAGGCCATTACAGCAGTAGCCATTGTTGTAATCGGAACCATTATACGAATATATTCAAGGAAAGGTAAATGGTAACCTAGTACTGGATAGGCCAATAGGAATCAAAATATGCCCGGTTGCTACTCATATAAACGTGGATTAGCAGTTCAATGCTGACCTGGTTTGTAAGGCCTTCGATGGTTCAATAATTGGCACAAGGTCTAGATGTAACGTGCATCGGTAGCTAATAAGTATTGCAAGTCGATGAACACATTCTTACGGCTGGGATCGATTCTGCAAACATTTCAACATTTTGTACCGCACATCCTTTAGTTGGTATGCGAGTCTTACAATAGTAATGCGTTATCTGCCCGAGCACAGTATCATTGCTCCTCGATGTTATGGTTTACAACCTAGACGAAACGCATCTTGCTCTCCTTTTTCAATAATTTAATCGACAACGTTTCGTCCAAGTTTAGTATTGAGTTTGTTAAGGAATCGTTAAAGACTGTTGGTATGTTCACTGCCATCTTAAGGTGAATTTAAGTTAAACGGCAGCAGCGTTCCACTTGAGAAATCATTGTAGTGCATCTAATTGTATTACCGGTGCTACAACATCCATTGTCAAGCCGATGATATCGTCTATCCTCTTAGAACTTTAGCTGTGACATCACAGAAATGGTCTGGCTTAAATACGTTCTATGTTAATCCAAGTTGTTCCGGTTTCCAGGTAGGTGTAATACTCTATTCAGGAATTCATCATCGTGTAGTCAATTTGGATGAAACGGAAACTGTAGATAAAACACGTTTATCCATTCACCTTTCAAATTTTCAAACACTTACTACGTTAAACATGCACTGCGTCGACGGTAAATTTCGAACAAATCCAAACGTGTGGTAGACTTGACACATTCTACATGATTGGGCAGAAGGAAATGAGCCATGTAGTTGGTGAAATATTGAAAAAGACAATTAGATTTGGCGCTAGTATGTGCTAAGTAGTTTCTACTTAGAAACATTCATCTAGGTAAAGACTCAGTTATCGCGTAAAAGCTTTGATAAGCCATTCGAACCCCATGTTCGATCATTTTATCGTATTTGTACATCATCAGAAAAGGATTTACGCTTAATGGATTTCTACCTGCCTGCAGTTTTGAAAGGAATGCAGATTTAAACTTAAAATCAGTAGTTCTGCAGTATAAGGTCGATCACAAATCTGTGACGTAAATGACCAAGAATATTGGCACCTGTTAAATAAAGAGCTTTAATCCAAACATTTATTGAACCACCATTACTGAAGTTGGTAGCAAACGGAAAATTATACAAAAGATGTTGCTGAGGTAGATGATATTCAATACAATAGAGTACATCTCAGACCATGGGAAAAGTTGAGTGCACCTATGTATCGAATGGAGCCGATTACCTGATTACAAGGAAATAGCGAAAATATACAGACATAACCAATTGATTGACTAAGGCCAAAGTGGATTGTGTAGAATAATCAAGTTACTAGAAAGAACAAAGAAAAACAAAAATCAATAAGTCTAGAGCACTGCCAAAACTGATGGTCAATGAAGAAATATCATTGCCAGCATGAATCGATTCAGATTTTAATGAACTTGTACACGAGCTAAGTACTGGAAAAAGAAAAGTCACACTTCAAAAAGCAGTAATTTTTGAGTAACATTCAAGCAACTGAAAAGAATGAAAAGAAAAGGTCGGTCATGTTACAGATACCATAATATTTCTCGAACATGCATGAGGGTTGAATTCATTGTTAGCTTAACGACGGCAACAAATTGATGGAAAAAGATGAAAAATCTTCAGTACGAGCAGAACAAGGATACTTACATACTTCCTTGTGATGACTCCTTTAAGAGGTAGTCCTAAGAAGCTGTGAAACTCTGACTATTGGCATTCCGAAATCTCAAACTGCCATAAATCAGAATTCTAATTTAAATCTTAGCAGTGATTTACACTGGAAGGTGACAGCAGACAAATACAATTAGGAACAGAATTAAAATAAGCGTATATTGTTTACAATTCTGATCTCGGCACAAGTCAATTTTAACCATAAAATGAATACTGGACCAAACATATGTACCTGAGGGCTAATTTTGTACAACACATAGAAAAAGAAAAGAATTGTAATTACTGAAGAATGGGTACAACACAAGGTTGTGGATATACATAAGTTGTCCACTTTCAAAACTATACAGGACCATAAAAACGAAATAGTGCTTTGAAATTCTTGGATTTACATAGGTTCTTGAATTGTTACTAAAGAGATGCATATAACAATTTCGAGACACTTAAAGTCAACAATTCAGGAGATCGCATTTTTAATGTTCTTAATGTGGTAGTTGAACAAGAGTTACAATGAAAGTTGGGTCACTTTCCTACAAAAGTAAAAGGTAAGCATTAGAAAATACGATTGTTATTGATCCCAATCTGAAGTGGACGACGGTACAAAACTGAGTTTAGCATGTAGATGATACAATAATTAAAACGTATTTAGTTGATCAACAACCATTCCTAAGAAATAAAAATAAAAACTTAATATAGTATAATCAAGAATTAATATGATAATATATGTGTTACTGAATCTAAAAAATAACAGGAAGAGTAGAAAAAGTGTGTGAAACAGGAAGTAGGAGTTTCAAAAAAAGTAAGAAAGCAGAAAGCTGATAATACAAAAGTAATTTTAATTTATTCAATTGTATATTGATTTTAATTTATAAATAAATGTGTTACCTTTAAAAGATTTTTTCTTGCATATTTATAATTAATGTAAACGAGTTGCTAAAGTAATGAAGCAACATTGAAAGTGTTAACGCTAAGCTACCCTTTTTTATGGATCTTTATTGGCACAACACTAAATACACATAACCTTGTCCAGTTGTATGTCCGGGAGGACAGTCCAAGTGACCACGGTTATCAAAAGTACTCACTTTACTGATCAAATATTGTTAACTTATCCATGGTATTAAGTCTCAGTCTTAATGATGTTCACCAACATACTGTTAATTACAACATGTTTTGTTTCTATCCAAACAGGTCTGTTTGATAATTCCTATTCACTAGATGTGCAATTTCTTCCTCTAACTTTTGATACAAAAGATGTCGCTCGGGAAGGTTTCTTCTTTGGAGAATAAAAACATTTTGGTTCAAACATTCTGGTCCTAAATTTGTGAAATTGTACTTTGCATTTACATGTCTACAGTAACTTTCAAGACTTCTTCGATTACCTTAGTTTGAAATGTTCATTTCACTAATCCTGCTGGTCGTAGTGTTAAATTTTATTTCATGTGATCTCCACAAATGATTTCTGAACCCACAAGAATCCCTTGTTTAAACCATAGAAATAACTTCCACTGTATACAATTCCTTTGTTGTTTACAACACTGATAGAACCTCATAGTGTTTCAAGTCAGTTCAATGGAGTGATGGGAATATTGTTTTAAGTTGTCTTCATCTTCGGATATTGTTCTTTCAGTATCTGAAGTCATCCTCATGAACATGGAGTTATATATTTCCAAAAAATAAAATCGTATAGGTATTTCCAATTCTAGTGCAATAGGGCTTGTGCTGATGTAACATCTTTGAAAAATAATTCTTATATGAGGTGACTATTTATGTAAAAAGCAAATACGGGATATGGACGCATCGCCTGAATTGTCTGAGGGGTACCAAATATTCCTCACTAAGGGGAAGGAAAGGGAGAAATTTTTATAAATTAGATACAAAATTATGGGTTTTTATGTTGTTTAGTCTAAGTGACAAATGTTGTGGTTGTTTATTAAACACATGCACATGTCAACAATTTTTAATATGTTCTGTGATACATCTTCACTCTTGAAGTGCTTAAATACCTCGATCCATTGTTTGTCAATAGAAAGAGAAACTTCTTTCGACTCTTAGGGTGTTGTTTTTGAAGTTAATATGTTTCCATCTGACCACAGAAGTTATTTTTTTAGCAATACGACACGCTTGACAGTCTTCAAAGTGTTGCGTCCATTTATCCAAATAGGATATACAAGTAGTATAAAACATGGTTACTGACGTTTTAAATTGAGCATTAGCGTAGTGTTAACTTGGTTTGGCAAAGACTTCATTTTTCCGTTCTATTAATTGTAGCTTTAAATTTGATAGAATCATGTATACTTCTACCATTGAAGATTTTCACATTCCATTTGCAGTACACATTTATGAAATGTAAAAGCTTGTGGATGAAGAAACGATGGCCAAATTTAAAAATAAATTGTTTTTAAAACTATTAAGAATCAATGTCGGACATATTCTTAAGAGAGAAAGTAATTTTGTGTTGCCATCCAGTTGTGTATGAACTAATGGATATTTTCTGTACTAAAGGTGGCACTACCTAGCGGTATATTTCTAGGACTAATTAGGGTTTGTTTGTTTGTGTCGCCATCTAGTGGTGTATGGATTAATATATATTTTCTGTAAATAAATTACCAATATTTTGGACTAATTAGGGTTTCTGACGCCATCTAGTTGTGTTTTTTTAAACTAGCGAATGTTTTATGTAATAGAGGTTGATATTGCACGTTTCTTTCTCGGCTCTTATGACGGAACTCTTAATTAAAACAGCTAAACTACTAAAAACGATTTTAATTATCAGAGTAGAATAGTTGAAAAACAACCATTATACAGTAATTTGATTGTATCATTATTTAAATCTAAACATGTAGTGAAAAACTTATTTACAAAATCAAGCATTGGTAAATTATTTATTCTAAAATACAAAAACATTATCGTGTAAAGTCCACACACATCCGAATGGTAATCCTGTACCGTCGTTTTGTTGCAACGGAACCATCTAGAATTCTTCGCAAGGAAAGGTGGATGGTAACCTAGTAGGGATAAGCCAAGGAATAAAAATATTCACCGTTGCTACTCTCGTCAATGTGGATAGCAGTTCAATGCTGACCTGGTTTGTTAGTTGGTTGGTTCACAATAATTGCACAAGGTCTAGATGCGTGCCTCGGTAGCTGAGAAGTACATACAAGTCGAAACACATTGTTACGGCTGGGGATCGATTTCCAACATTTCAACACTTGTACCGCACTTGCAATAGAAATGCGTATTCCAGAGCGCAGATAGGCTGCTCGATGTTATGGTTTAAATAACTAAACGCCTTTGCTTCCTTTTCCATTTTTTAATCGACGGGCAACCAATTTCGTCCAAGTTTAGTATTGGTTTGTCAAAGAATCCTAAAAACTGTTGTATTTCATTGCCCTTAACGTGAATTTTATTAAACGGCAGCAGCGTTCTTATCAGCTCCTCTTGGAAATCATTGTAGGGCACATACCCTGACCGCCATTTCAAGCCGTGATATTTATCCTTTTAATACCTTATTTGTCTTGACATGTGTATTGATTTAAAATAATCTCGAGGTGGCGTTATCAGTATCTGCAGTAACGAACCCTGATCCGTAATCACGGCAATTTCTTTCGGTATGAATTCGTTTTTAACACCTCTAAACCCTTGCACGCCCAAGTATGCATCCATCTTCTTTCAGCTGCTGTTGTACACTGAAGCTTGTGATCTAAGGTTGTCCCTTTTAACAGGCGAAATCGACGACAACAGTCCGATGCTTATCGAGACGTTCCTAACCAAATTCCAGTGCGTGCTAGTGTTTGCAGACACTTCAGGCGTTAGGTTGAAGGCCATTACACAGTAGCCGTTGGGGTAATCACTTAACGATATATTGTTGCCCTCATTCAAAAAATGAATGCCCCGAGAATAGGGTGATATGCCCTTTATAAACCATTAGCTGTAAAGTCTGGTTGTAAGGCCTTCGGGAATTTTGGGAAATTAAACAAAAGCTGTGATGAAAATTGAATGAATTTGAGGAGTAATCACCGTTGAAGGCTTTATTTGCGACAAAACCTACGATGAATTGTAGGTAACTGATCTAGGAAGGCATTATCGAATGATTTTCGCTGTAGGTATAGTTAACACTTTTACGTCTATCCCTGTAACAGGGTATTTTATGGCAGTTTAATTTTAGCGTGTACAATTAAAATGGTGGGCTTGATTCGCATACGTCTCACCAGTAAAATAGCTTCCATATTTCGCGTCTTTTAAGTTGAACCGCGCGCCGTCATTAGACTAAAGGTGCCTGTTGATCGTACAAATTTAGCCTTTAACAACACCACTTATCAGAAACTTTTCTAGATTAAACAAATGCGAGTGCACGTGACTAATCATCTCAACCGGTTTGCTGGTCGCTCTGCAATTATTTGACTTTTGAGAAACCGTTATTTGCGGGTCTCAGTGTATTCATCTGCCCAGCTGTATCATTGTGCCATAAGGTACAACCTAGATGTGAACTCTTGGCCTCCTTTACATAATTTAGGAAAGTTTGGATATATGAGCGGTAGGCGTAGGTGTTGTTTGGTTGTGACACCATCTTCTGATTTAAGTAAACCTCCATTTGAGAAAAGCGAATGCATCTAATTATTTATCGGTGCTACAACATCCTTGTCAGTAAGTGATGTATCGTCTTGCTTTAGAACTTTAGCTGTGATATACAACATGGTTTGGCTTAAATCTATGTAATCGTTTCCGTTTCCAGGTACTACAAACTCTATTGGGGCGTCATCACTAATAGCTGATAAAGGCTTGTAAAATATCGATTCACCTCTCACACTCACACTCTCGATACTTGCCTGCGTCGACGGTAAAGCGAACAAATCCAATTCAAACTTGACGCATTCACATGATTGGGCATGTAGAAAAGCCATTATTATTTTGAAAAATAATGGCGTAAGCAGGTCATAAGTAGGTTTTTCTTCTTAGCAACAGCTCTCGGTCAAGAACAGTTATCATCAGACAAGCGTACACTTTTATAGCCCGAACCCCAATTTTATCATTTTATCGATTTTCTCATCGGCTTTACGCTTAAGATTTCTACCTGCCTCATGAAATCTTTCTTAAAACGATTCCTTAACAGGTCGATCCTCTATGACGTTACCAAGAATATTGGCACCCGTTCTAAGAGCTTCTTTTCCAATAGCCTTTGCACCATACTTAAGTAACGGTATTATACTTCTAAATATATCACCTAACCAGTTCCCTATACCATGTCCACGCTGATATGGTGCACCTCTGTAAATGGAGCCGATACCGTTACCGGCCTAATTCATATAACATTGTTGATAAAGCCAAAGGGATGTGAATGTTCTTTATTCTGGCCCCGCCTAATCAATAAGTCTGTGCACGCCTATGATGGTCAATGCGCATTCTTGCCACATGAATCGATTCAGATTTTAATGCTTGTACACGAGCGTTTAGAATAGAATCACACTCACTTCTTTCTTTTAGTAAGTACATGGAACTGAAATGTGAAAAATCGTCTGTTACAGACATAATATTTCTCGCTTGCGAGGGTTGATGTCATTGTTGGCCTCTACACGTCACAATGTAAAAGTTCTCCTACACGATGAGAACAAGGATACTCCACTTCCTTGTTACTTTGAGGTAGTCCTAATAGCTGTAATCCTCTTCTATTGGCATTCCGAGTCTTAAATGCCATAAATCATCTTCTGTTTTTCTCTTGCTTATTTACATGGAACACAGCAACAGATAAATTATTAACATTATTAAAAATAAGCCTAATTGTTTACTTCTGATCTCGGCACAATCATTTTTAAATAATGATAATACTGAAAAATATGATTGAATAATTTTTTGTACAGATAGTAAGTTGAATTGTAATTCATCAAGTATGGGTACCATAAGGTTGGGTGACTTTGGTCCACTTTCAAACTTCAAATCCTTATTAAAACTTATATGTTGTACCTATTGCTTTGAAATTTTGGATTTAATAGGTTCTTTAATTGTACTTTAAGGCTGCATAAACAATTTCGCATTAAAAGTCCAAGAGATGCATTTTTAATTTTTTTGGGTGGCCAAAGTTACCATAACAAGTTGGGTCACTTTGGCCACCTACGTTAAATTGCATTAAATACATGTATTGGCTAAAAATGGACGACGGTACCGGTGGCATTGGCCACCAAAAATTGAATTAACGTATTTTTTTCAACCTACCTAGTGAATTTCTAAAAATAAACACAAAAACGCAAACAAATGATTTATTTCTAAAAATACAATATAAGTTTTACATGAGTATATATAGTGTTTAGGAGTTATAATTTAAATATTTATTCATGGATGTCATGGTAGGTGGTTATACTTTTTCTTTCATGTTACCTTCGTTATACCATAAAATATCATCTAAATTTGGCCACCTCTATTGAAACAACCCGCTTGCTACCATGGATTTTATTTGCACTTCATTTTCCTTTGTTCGTAATATTTGTCCAGAATAATACTGGTTCTCAAAAGAAAATATAACAAAATCATTTTTTCTTATTATAGGTTTGTCTCGGTTCTCTTTTCCAACGCCAAGCCCATCTCCTTCTTCAAATGTGTTGGTGATCTCATTTTCGAAACTATTACCAGAGGTACGGTCCCAGTCATCACCTTCACCTTCAGAATAGATAGACATTACTTCGTTTTCTAATTAATCGGATGACTCATTATCAACATCGGCAGTCATTTTTTTAGTTTTAGATACCTTCTTCGATGTTGCTTTACTTGTAGATGGCATATATTCATTGTTATCTCTAATTCTGTTCTGCTCTTTTAGGATTAAATCTTCAGAGGCAATGCTTTTTCCTGGTTGCACGTTTATTTTTTTTTTACGTTTTTTTACTTGAGAATCATCATCTAACTTGGAAAGCGTCGTTGTTCCAGCAATTCTATAACAGATGCATTTACATTCTTGAATAGTAGGATCTGTGTGACCAATTGACGGAATTCTATCTAAAGTTGCTGACGATCTAGTGGATAGGTTCCCGCCTTCCTAAACCCGCTTTTTGAATTCTCTGGCCCATTTCTCTTTAAGCCATCCATCAGTTTTTTTTTAAAAGTACAGGAAAGTCGCATTTTGAAATAGTTTTATTACTGCTTGACAACTTGTAATCAGACACAACCTTTCTCCATTTCATTTTCAGGGGTCTAAAATAGGCAATATCTAAGGGTTAGGTAAGGTGCGTTGTATTAGGCGGCAAACAGATAAATTTTACGTTATTTTTCTCGCACAGATCTATGACATGCATACCAAGATGCGACGATAAATTGTCGTCGATCACAAATTTTGGGCCCTCATTTAAGTTTTTTAAATGAGGTAGTAACAGACGTTCAAACCAGTCTTCGAAGGATTATGATTCGAACCACCCACTTTTAGACCTGTTATATCTGGTACCAGGTGGTCCACCTACAGTCCATGAATCATATAGATGGGTGGCTTTGTAACATACATAAGGAGGTCAGATTTTACCCTCGGCGTTGCCTCAAAGCACAATTGAAATCGATTGCTTTGATGAATTTACGATTCTCTCGAGATACTTACACCCTCGTCTAGTAAATATTCTCTTTTTGCCCGGATCGTCCGTCAAATTGGACTCGTCATAGTTCCAAATATGTGATGGTGGTATACCTTCTACTTCCCTTTGCAAATAGTCGAAATAATTATTGATTACTTCCGGTCGTACACCAGCTCTGTTTGTTTTAATATTTGCTGCAAAACGTTGGGTTAGCTCCGGATGACGTCGTAAAAACAATCTAACCCACTCCATACCAGGTTGGTTATCATGGAACTGCCTTACAATAACTCTTTTTCTGGTTAAATAATTTTTAACCATAGCTTGAAGGTCCGCTGAATCTAAGGAAAGCCATAATATGATTAGAGCAAAATGTAAGCTGTAATTTTAGCTGGTTCGTCTGCACTTAAGACAGTTTGACCACCAACAGGTTTCATATGAGTGCCATGTAATCTATTCTGTAATGTCGCCCGAGGAATATTAAATTGTTAAGAAACCATTCTTTGGGACATCCCATCTCGAATTAAATTTAGGGCTTGATTTAGAGAATCATCGGTATAAGATTTGTAAGCACGTCTACCATGTTCTCGTTTATAACGAGGCATACTGTTCTGTAATAAATGTAAATACCTATGTAGTACCTACCCTGTATATAATCTAACCTTTTTAAATAAAAATAGGGAGCGGTGTCTATTTAATAGGTTATTTATAAGTATAGGTACCTACCAACATATCTACGTAAGAACGGTTGAAGTAAATACGTAATTACTTACCTACTAATGTTTAAACAACGTTAGGTGTAAGCTAAAAGATAAAACAAATAAGTAACACAATAACTGTCTTTGTTGCTATACGTACGTGCTGGCCAAAATCACCCCCCAAACTGTTAAAAAGTGTATGGGTGACTTTGGCCACCCCGCCCTTTGGAGTGAAAGTAAAATAACCAAATTGTCTATGTTACTCCATCTACAGGAAGGTGTAAGCATATGATAGACAAAAATTTACGTCACAAATTTCATTAATATTAAAGATACCGATAAAGTTTTTACACATTTTTTATGAGAAAAAATGCGTTTCGTAATTTTATTATTTTCTGCAAATCAATGCATATATATATATATATATATATATATAAATACGTGGTCGTAAAGTAGAATAAATTCAATATCTCGTCAACACAATTTTTTCAAAATCGCTCGGACCCGTCGATTTTATATTTTTCGGCATATTTTGCGAAAAAAATTTTATACAGTGTCTCAAAAAGATTTGCTAAAAATTTTTTTCAAATTGCAACCCAATTTTTTTATTGCATTTTTGGATTGCCCTTACAATTCTAAACATTTGTCATGTAGCATGTGCTTTACCTAAGTCCAAGCGTTTTGGAGTTATTCGCATTTAAATTTAAAAATTAAAAAAAGATCATGAAGAAAACGAAAAATAATAGTAGATTTCGCAACTAGTGCGCTGTTTACACATTTCTTGGTGCGAGGCTGTTCTTTTTTACCCGAGGCGTAGCCGAGGGATAAAATATATGGCCGAGCACCAAAAAGCTGACAGCGCACGTGTTGCGAATACATTTTTTTGTAATCGTTCACATAAAATTAGAAAAAAATTAAATTTTGAAGTATTTGTTGACAAATGTCAAATTAAGTACATAAATAAAAAAGTTTATATATTTAGTTATATACCACTTTTCTCTTTATGTATTAAAAGTAACGATTACAAAAAATAATTTTTATAACGTTTTATTATATCGAAAACAAAGATTCGTAGACTTCAAAATAATTTTATTTCAGCAAATGTTCGAAATGTCCTCCGTTAGTCAACTAACGCCCGAAATGGTTCGAAATGTGCAGCAGGAATTTGTAGATCGATTAGGCTATTGTCAGTTGACTAACGGAGGACATTTCGAACATTTGCTGAAATAAAATTATTTTTAAGTTTACGAATCTTTGTTTTCGATATAATAAAACGTTATAAAATTATTTTATTTTCGTTTCTTCATGATTTTTTTCAATTTTAAATTTTGAATGCGAATAACTCCAAAACGCTTGGACTTAGGTATAGCACTGCTACATGACAAATGTTTAGAATTGTAAAGGCAATCCAAAAATGCAATAAAAATTAGGTTGCAATTTGAAAAAAACATTTTTTAGCAAATCTTTTGAGACACCCTGTATAAAATTTTCTTTTCGCAAAATATGCCCCGAAAAAATATAACATCGACGGTTCCAAGCGATTTTTAAAAAAAATTGTGTTTTACGAGATATTGAATTTATTCCTTACTTTATGAAGTATATATATATATATATATATATATATATATATATATATATATATATATATATATATATATATATATATATATATATATATATATATATATACCGTGTAACAGGATCATGGTACACCACACTCTTCTCCTTTCGTTTTGAAGATAATTGATTGAAACTTGATATCCTATATACATAATAAGTGGCACTTTTTAACATAATAAGCGATTTTTTTTCATTTCCGGTTTCGCAGGAAGTGACACTAACTTTCGATTTTTAAATGAAACACCCTGTATATTATTGCATTTTTTAATTCTGCATGATTTTCTGAATCCAACGATGCCAAATAAGTGACATTTCAAACGTTAATATTTTTTATAATATAATTTTTAGTTTTTCATTATGTGTGCCATGACGATTCCGATTTATTCTAAATGACCAGTGTAATGGTAGAAAAATCGAAATCCCGTCAAAAATACTAAATTACGTGATTTATGAGCAAATAATGTTTATCAAAATGGTTTTTGGAGCAAAACTCATTTTTTTCAAATGGAACTATATTAGTACCGTGGAACCATTTATTAGTACTATTACTAAGGGACTTATTCATATGTCTTATTAAAATGTGCGATAAATACAAACAAAATTACAGCTAAAAAAAAATAAGAAAATACAATTTATTTATTCGAAGAAAGCCGAACAATGATCCCGAGGAAAATTTCATTGTTGACGGAGGAACGAAAATTAATGTTTTTGCTCGAGTAGAAGTTGATAAGACTGTTTCTTTAGGGCAAATTGGGTTTGAATTGGAAAATCAGCCACCAAACGGTAAGCCGAATTTTGCACAAATACCACTATAAATCTTTTAAATACCAATAGCACCAAGACTTGTTCGAAAATGATTACGAACGTAGGATAGAATATTACAATTGGATTTTGCAGAATAACGTGCAGCCAAACAATGACTTTTTGGGAATGATTTTATTTTTGGGACCTCTGACTGGTGCCAGCTGCTTGAGATTCCTGCAAGATGAGATTGAGGACATTTTAGATGAGTTACCTTTGGATTTAAGACAGCGAATGTGTTTCCAACAAGATGGCGCTCCTACCCATAATTTAAGGATAGTAATTGATTACGTTCCACAGAGATTCGGAGTAAATGTAATTTCCACTAATGGTGCTGTGAGGTGGCCGCCAAGGTCATCTGATTTAGCACCCCCTGATTTCTTTATTTGGGGTCATTTAAAAAAGATTGTCTACGCAACCGCCGTTACAACCTTATGTATAGCAAGATAATTATTATTTTCTTTTAGCTGTAATTGTGTTTGTATTTATCGCACATTTTAATAAGCCATATGAATAAGTTCCTTAGTAATAGTACTAATAAATGGTACCAAGGTACCAATATGGTTTCATTTGAAAAAAATAGTTTTGTCCCAAAAACCATTTTCATAAACATTATTTGCTCATAAATCACGTAATTTAGTATTTTTGACGGGATTTCAATTTTGTACCATTACACGGGCGATTTAGAATAAATCGGAACCGTCATGGCACAACATAAATGGAAAACTAAAAATTATATTATAAAAAATGTTGACGTTTGAAATGTCACTTATTTGGCATCGTTGGATTCAGAGAATCATGCAGAATTCAAAAATGCAATAATATACAGATTGTTCCATTTAAAAAACCAAAGTTAGTGTCACTTCCTGTTACACCCGGTATATATATATATATATATATATATATATATATATATATATATATATATATATATATATATATATATATAAGTTGAGGAAGTAACAGCCGTTACAATGTTAAGGAAATTTTTTCTTTAAAAGAAAAAAAGAAAAAAATTTTTTCCTTATATATATATATATATATATATATATATATATATATATATATATATATATTTTGAGATGGTTAGAGATAAGATTAATACAGGGGCAAGAGTAAATAAGCTTGTATTCTTTATAGTGGGCAAATTTAGATAGACTGGAGAATGGATACACTGCGTTTTAATAAGTAAAGTAGTAGACGAGTGAGAGAAATTGGTTTTGATTTAAAGAAACACGCTTGGTGGAATTTGCACAAGTTTGTTTATTCATAAAAAGCAATGGGCTATATAAGGAGCATGGGAGGAAGGTCTGAAGGAGTGGTATTTGTGAGTACGATTAAGTTCGTAGAATATATTTCAGTAAATTTCCAGTTTATTCAAATTATTTATGCAATTTAGAAACTTTACAGATATTTATCACATGAAGAAGGTTTATTATAATATGTAGAACATGTATCGAGTTAGTTACAATGCAGGAAAGATATAAACTTTAAGAAAGGGTTATGATGCGGACACGGTTTAGTTATAATTCACAGACAAAGTGTACAAAAAGTGCAGGAGGTGTGGTAGTGCGTTGTAAACATTAATTTGAACATGAACAACATTTCTACATTGGGATATTTAACATAAAAATACTTTTGGTGTACAACATCTGCATAAGTGTGTTAAACAATATGGATTTCTGAATTGACAAAGTTTCAGACTATACAGTGAAAGTAAACAGTATTGATGTTAAAGACAACTATAACAACATCATAAAATAACATATCAAGTAATTTGGACATTGTAAACGCAAGTTATGAGTAAAATTGTAATAAATTAGGTTAAGTATTAATTTTAAGAATTTTGAAAATTTATAGTTTTGTTAGGATAATTTAAGCTTAAAATAAATTATAAAAGCATTAAATAGAAGGTTTCCCTCGTATTCATAAAGAAATTTACAATGTACAAGGTATATGAACATAAAATTAGAAAAGTGGGGTTATCTACCTAAAACTATGATATGAAAAAGGAATTTCTGCTAAAATTAAGTTATATGGTATGAAATAAATGTATTCTGATACAGTTTTTCATGTAGATTACGAATATATAAATAGTTTAGGTGTAAAATATAGAATTTCTTAGGAATTGCTCCTGATTTCTCGCTCTCTTACTTTCTTACAATTCTTAATTTTTATGAGTAACAAGTAAAAGTGTTAATAGTGTTGGTGTTAACATGTACGTTTTAAGTTACGTTAATATTATATGATTTTTGAAACGCGGTCAGTGAAGAGTCGAGGCCTCAGTAACAATTGTTTTTAACCTACGATTAAATTTAAAAGTTAGGTTACCGATATGATTGTCGATTATAATAAATTTCTTTCCATTCGATTACGTGTTCATATTTCGGTTGATGTGTTTTTGTTTTTTTTATGTTAATAAAATTATTCAGTTCTCTGAATTTGATGTTTATTTTTTTGAAGCGACGCATAGTTATTAACAAACTAAATTCCATAACGGGATCTAAAACAAAAGTGAAATTAATTAAAATTTATATGAACATAAAATATAACTTTAAAATCGAAAAATTTTGTAAACAGCTAAAACAACATAAATAATATACGATTTAAAACACAGTACTGAATTGAAACTATAAAAGCAATTTTACGTAACATCACAATTACCACCAAGAAAAGTCGTTTATCAACAAAGTTTACTTGGATGAAGTATGGAAATCTATGCAGCACCATTATGAACAACGTAGCAGTATCATCGGCTACACATGAGAAGAAGTCTACCCACGATATTAATATGGAACCAGCCAAATGAAAACATCTTTGGGAATATGCAGATACACATGTGAGTGAAATTTTATTATCATAACCCATGAAATCGTTTTGATTATTCGTTTGATTTCCTGTATATATGTGTTTATTGAGTATATGTGTAAATGTTTGTACGACAACATGGTATAAATATCTGTAAGGTAAATGAACCAGTGTTATTATCAACTTTTCAATTTTAATTTTAAACAAAACATAATTGAACTCACATATTTAAGATCTTTTATTGACATTTTTGATAGGCTACATTTTAATTCATTTAGGACGCTACGCATGCGTGATTATGCAGGTTCAACTAAGGTCCGTTTCATATACCATCCAATTATTATAATTTGCAATTTATTTCACAAAGAACATTTTTATATTAAAAGTAAAAATTTTGATGATTTCACGATTACATTTAAACGCAATCAAAATTACATCAAAGGTTAAATTATGTTTATTTTATTTGCCAACAATAAGCGATAAAGATAAATGAACTCTATCCGCATTAACATTACATATTAATAATTAAATTATTTAAAAATATCATATCATTTCAATATATATATATATATATATATATATATATAATTTTATTCCTAATACAGTAGGGAATATGACCCAGAAACCAAATCTTGATAAATTGACAGCGACTGATTTATTTTGGCACTTAAAGAACTTTTCTAAAATCAGCTAAAGTCACCACCCGGGGCCAATGTCATCCAAATTTACGGTACTTCAATTTTTATTGGTGTATGGCCAGTATAAAGTGTAATATTCCTTTTTTATGTGCTTTCATAACGGTACCATTAGCAATTTTAAGACTCACGGATTCAATTGTTTTAATTTTAGTAATAAAATTTCCCATTTTTGAGATTAGTTATTTGTAGCTTCAGAGTCTAAAATAAACGACATTTCATTTAGATCTGTTCATTGTAATTCATCAGTGCCACAAAGCAAATGTCATCATCAATTTCTGCTTTTGTTACTTTTGCACGGCTACTATTATTATTATTAAATTTTACATTGTTACTGTTTTGGCTCTTATTCTGATATTGAATATTATTATTATTTTTGTAATTACCTCTTGAAAAATGTGTACCTCGTCTTAAATATACTGTTCTTCCCCGACCTCTGTTGTTTAAGGTCCCTCTTTGATTTGAATGTCTGTATTGATTCATATGAGAATAATTTTGAGAGTAATTATTTTTATTGTAATATTTAGGATATTTTCCGTCCTCAAAATTGACAAACGAACACTCACCATCCTGTAGCAGTGATTAAGCTTTTTTACCGCTTTCAAATTTGACGTCAGTATCCAAAAGTCTGGCTTTTACAAAGTCTAGTTTCCAGAACAGTAACAACAGTTTCATATTGTTTGGAAATCGTAAGTAATAAATGGCATACCTTGTCATCTTTATCCATTTTTGTTCCAATAGATTCTATTTCACTTATTAGTTTATCAAAAGTACAGAAATGTTCTTGCAGATCATTCCTTTCTTGGTTCCATTGCAACAGTTTTCTATGAATGTGTAGCTTAATAAGCACACTTTTTCTTCGAAATATTAATTAATTAAATATAAATTAGGCATCATTTCGAAACCTGATTTGGCATTTTTTACATAAAGGACCCCTCGTAACACCATAAAAAGCTAAAGACGCGCTACCACCCACACACGCCACTAGTCGAGACTAAAGTACCCGAAACCTTAAATAAAGTTATGCAAAACTTTAAACGGGTGGGGATTGTGAAGCAAACCACCATCAGAAGAACAAAATAAAAAAAACCGGTAACAAACATTGAAGTTAACGTAAAGAGAACAGAAACCAACCATGACCTGAAGGGTCAGATGGCGGGGAACCCGGGAACAGTTTGCTGTTCAACGATAAAAATCACGGCAAAATACCACTCCACGCAAGAGTCAAAGTTCTGTCACACAAACCATAAAATCGCGAGAATTGAGGCCGAAAGGGGGCGGTTCCATTACCCTTTCCCGGTGGTCTTAAACCAAGTCCCCCAGGTACATCAATACAAAACACCGACAGCCACGTTCAGTTAAATAAGTCAAAATCGCTAGATTAAAGTCTTCGTCAGGTCACAGTGTATAAATGGATTGGATTGTGCATTCTTCCGAACACATTCATAACTCCCCTCCCACCAAAAAAACGCAAGTGTCATAATCAGGAAGTCATAGGTTGTGAACTAGTAACGAGGTTGTCACGATGTGAACCGAAGAACACAAAGCACCGTCAAGTCTAGAACTACAGACAAATCAGGAATCATCAAAAGTTAGAATTTCGAAACAATTTTAAGGTAACCAAAATAAAATAATTGGAATTTAAGCATTTCTAGTATTCTTACCAACGGTTAAGAGTGAAAGTTTCACGTCAATTAACGATCAGAGGTTATTTCAATTTTTACTATTGTAACAATAGCAAATTGTAAATCCAATAAATGAAAATAATTTACTTGAGAACTACTGTCCCTAAAAATCGGCAAAATAAGTTGCACAATGTGATTTAAATATCAACAATCGTGCTAAACAATTGTAGCAAAAATAAAATAAGTGGTTTCTAAGACCACATAAAATAGAAATAAAATAAGGTGCGAAATACAAAGCACAAAATAAAATCAAATTACTTTTGAAAAATGATCAAAGTAATAAAAATGTTAAGTAAGAAAACTTGAATGTAATAATCCTAAAAATATTTTTGAATAAAATTAATTTCGATTTAATGCGGTTTTAAACCTTTCATATGAAAAACACCTAAGGGTTTATCATTAAGAGTGACCAATCGGTACGTGGTTGGACCTAACACTGCAATGACTTTTGCATCAGTAAATTTTGGAGCTAACTTTTGACTATAATTTTTCGACGCATCAGAAAAGGTTTTTCCAAACTAAATCGCCGACGTTTAATTTCAATGGACGGCGTCGCAAATTGTAAGATTTTGAGTTTCGTTCGTAAGCTGCTTGTAAATTTTGTTTAACACTCTTAAAAAGTGGTGATAGTTCATTTAAATCTCGAACCAATTGTTCACGGTTGTTAATTGATAAATGATCCTCTTTAAAACCCTTTAATCGATCATAAAAATGTCCAGTAATCGGAACAGTTCGACCAAACGCCAAAAAGGAAGGTGAAAATTTAGTAGATTCATGAACAGCATTACGAATAGCATGGGCAAATTTGTGAATTTCAGCATCCCATTCCTTGTGATTTATCTTTAATGTAAGATCTTATTGCAGTACCTACTACTTTATTAACTCTTTCAACAAAATTTACTTGGGATGGTAACTCGCATTAAACCGAATAGATTGAACTTTGTAAGAATCTAATAAATTTTTAAATAATGCACTCTTAAATTGAGGGCCGTTGTCCACCATACAAATTTGTGGTACACCGAAAACTAGGAACACATAATTTTCAATACATTGGCAAATCCCTTTAGCAGTAGCACTGCGCATTGGGTGAATCAGAGTAAATTTGGTAAACCAATCGCAAACAACTAATAAAACAGTGTTACCATTTTTTGATCTGGGAAAAAGGACCTACTAAATCGATTGAAATGCATTGAAAAGGAAAAGAAACATGTTTCTCTTTACCCATAAAACCATAATGATTAAATTGTGAAGATTTACTTTGATTACAAACATTGCAATTTCTAATGTATTTGGAAATATCTGATTTCATCTTTGGCCAATAATAAGATTCTTTAATTTTCGAAAAAGTTTTAAAAACACCAAAATGTGATGATGAAATTTTTGCAAAATATCTTTCCTTAAATATTTAGGAACAACTAATTTCCATTCCACTAAATTGGACTCAATACGTAAATCATTTGAAATAAATTTGTAAAGTTTATCACTTTCAATTCTCCAATCGGGAAATAATTTAGAATTTTTTGAAACCTTAATTAACATTTTCTTATACCACTCGCCTGAATCTACAGCTGAAAATTCCAAAGAGTTAACTTCTAAAGGTGCATCAGGAACAACGTTTATTATTGAAGTTAAATATCTAGCATCTCTTAATTTATCCAAAATATCGTTTAAAAATGGTAAGGGGTAAGCATCTTTCTTAGTAATTGAATTTAATTTTTTTGCATCAAAGCAGGCTCTAAACTCGCCTGATTTCTTTCCAACTAAAACCATTGGAGAATTCCAGGGGGAAGAACTGAGTTTAATAATTCCTTGGTCTAACATTTCGTCAATTTCTTTATTTGCATATTCCAGCATTGCAGGAGATAAAGATAATATCGTTGTTTAATTGGTATGGCCTCACCCGTGTTAATAGTATGAAAAATTTTATTGGTTTTACCCAATTTTGAATTTGCTAAGGTTTTAAAAAGATCAATAACTTGGTTCAATTCAGAAATTTGTTCGGCATTAAGATCATCTATACTTTTAATCATTGAAAAACTTGTCTCCGCAGAATTTGCAGCAAAATAATTTTCACTAAAATCAGCTTTATTTTAAATAATTGACAAAAGTCCATTCCTAAAGTAAGTGCACTGAAACAATAGCTGAAATTATTTTTGTAATATTATTAATAGTCAAAGATAAGTCAATACTTCCTAAAACGGATTGTAAAGAACCATCGGCAATAATCAATGATGAGAAAGGTGAATTCCTATTTAATTTTAAATCATATTTATCAATTAAAACCAAAGGGCTTACCTAAAATTGTAACAGTAGCACTGTCTAATAAAACGACAAAATTTTCATTAAAAATTTTTACATTAATAAAAATCATTTCTTTTTTCAATAAATTTTAAACAAAGTTTTGGAGTTCCATAAAATTTTTTTACTGTAATTAATCATTCTTTCCAAACAGGTTTGCCAGTCTCTGTAAAATTGTAAGGAACGTGTCAATTAACAGAACACTTATCAATTAAAAGTTTTGTGAAAATTTACACCTAGGGCAATTAGTAAAAGTCACGTCGGAATGAACACATTTTTGCAAAAGGTAACATTAACATCAGTCACAGGTGTGATAGGTATGTCCTAATTGTTTACATTTGAAACAAGTTGTTGCTGGTATAGCTGTATTGCTTTTAGAATTTTTAAAAGTCGAATTTAAAATTTTTGGTTTAGCACCAGTAAAATTAATTTTAGGTTTATTGTTATGATTCGGATTAAAAGGTTTTGATTTGTGTTCAAGTTGTTTTTGAAGCTCAGAATTTGAATTGTTGTTAAATTTAGAGTTTTGTAATATAACCTGTTGTAATTTTTTACATAAATCAACAAGATGAAAAATATTGGTAACATTAACAAGAGCCAATTGTGTTGCATACCAAGGCTGTAAATTTTTCATGATAATTTTGAGCTGTTCAACCTCAGGAGGAATGTCTAATTGAGAAAATAAATTAATCATTTCGGAAATAAAGATGGTTGGAATTTCATCAAAAGTCTGTTTTCTGTTCTTAATTTCATTTCATCATCTCCTTCGGGTAAAAAGTTCATCCCAGGAACCAATTTGAGATCTAATGGCACGAAACCACGTCAAACCCCTTCCTGAAAATAGATTAATTCCGAATAATAACATATCTGACTTTGAAATATTATGAGCAAGCATTAATTCTTCACACATTTGAATAAATGAGAAAACTTCTTTTTCACTACCATTAAATTTTAGATTTAATTTGTGAACAGGAACAAAACTTCTAGAAATATTTAAATTCTTAATTAAATTTGAAAAATCTTCGGTTGGGATGTTTACTGGAATACTAATTGGTTCATTATTTGCCATTAAAATGTTGGAATGATCAAGATACTGAGAGTCGTTACTCAAATCTAAGTTCTCGTTCTTGCCATTACATAGTGAAAGTAATTGATCATGTAAAAGTGTATGTTCGTCATTAAACACTGTATAATTTAAACGTTTCCAGATGTGTAAAAGACGAGTATGAAGTTTGAGATATTCACTTTTTGTTGAATTAATTTTGTATAAATTGATTAATGATTGAATGTGCCTAAGTTTGTCTTTTAAACAAATCAATTCTTCAGTTTGGTTAATTTCAATTTTTGTATAAGAATCCCTTAACTTTGGATCAATTCTCTCTAAACTCAATTTAAGTCGTAACAGTTTACGTTTCTCATCAACTGACATCTTTTCAGCCCCAAGAACATGACGGTATCTCAATTCTATCAACAATTCATCGTTAAATAAAGCCTCCACTACATAAATCGACATGATTAATAAAATGATATACAAATATACACAAAACACAATAAGGTTACAATAATCATAAATATAAAATTTTATAATACCTTTACATGGTAATTATGAATATTCGGAATACGTAAACGAAGATATCTAACACATACACAAAATTGACATACACAAAGATAATTGTAAATTTAATTTCCTAACTATCTAGAAGCATCTAATTTAATAAATTGCAAATCAAGTCCCAGGACCGAGCGCCAGTGTGTTTTAAAAAAAAAGTTGGGTGTTGAGGTGTTGTTAATAATTTCACCTCTAATATTACTTATACTTCTAATAATAAATAGAAGATTTTGTGCCTTCAGCTCAGTCAGGGATTAAACGAGCCATATCCTTAAAATTTTATTTCCTTTAATTATGTTTAATGTTAGTAAATCTGAATTCACTTAAAAATACTTTATAAACTAATGATTAGAAATGAAATACCTGTAGTACTTTTACATTTTGGTTGTCACTGGTATACTGTTACTGATAACACAATGCTGACGCAGCCACGCTTTCAAATTTGGTTGTGCAATTAACCTTGAAATGGAAATGTAACAGAGTTTTGATATTCGTTGATCCCAAATAAGTAAGTTCCTTTAAAAAACAGCCAATCTTGGTTGATTTAAACGGGTTAATGTACCATTCATTTATAATTTTCTGCATAGCAACAATCTTCTACTGCGTCATTCTCGTTAAATTGAAACGTAACAGTACAATAAAATTACGTAAAAGGAAAATTTAACGTTATAAAAAAGAAAAATAAAAAATTAAAAGTAAAAAAAGGGTAAATATATCAAACAATGAAAAATAGCTCTTACCATAAAAATATACGACACTTTTGATAAAAATATTCAAGAGCAAATATGGATTCTCTTTGCTTCCATTATCGTACAACCGGCCTCAAAAAGGTGTCTGGGCACGAACTCAATGTGCAAACAAAATGCGCGTTCAAGCTCTACTTTAAAATATCTAAACGCATGCTTCCGTCACTAAGGTATGCAATTCACATGACACGAAAATGAACGAAGTTGCCTAAATTATTGCAAATTTCAACACAACTTAATAGGTTTG
The DNA here is from genome assembly GCA_036346205.1 of Vesta saturnalis. Classification (NCBI taxonomy): domain Eukaryota; kingdom Metazoa; phylum Arthropoda; class Insecta; order Coleoptera; family Lampyridae; genus Vesta; species Vesta saturnalis. Next base: position 501,347 of record JARFJB010002298.1, on the reverse strand, counting down.
TTACAACTACTCTCTTTCTTTGTATCTAAGAAACTCCTTAGTGACCATTAATATGGTTTTAGGCAGAGTCGTTGAACAGGTGACCCAAGTTTGGAATAATACATTAGAACAATCCGGTGAAACAGTTGTAGTATTTTAGATATTTCAAAAGCATTTTCCCCAGTCTGATATAAGTGTTTACTTGCCAAATTCAATTCGTTTGGGTTACCTGATAAGCTCATCAACTTGGTTTCCAGTTTCCTTGATAAAAGACAAGCACGTGTCATAGTTGGTGGCTTCTTTTCAGAAGAAGTTGGAATTAACGCAGGCTGCTCACGGGGATCAGTTCCTGCACTTTTCGATATATATATATATATATATATATATATATATATATATATATATATATATATATATAAACTCAGTGTTGCCTTGTGTTCACCAAAAAGATCAATCATTTTCTGTTGTAAGTATGAATTTCTCAGATCTTAAGTTTTCAGACTCTATTACTCTGTTGGGTATGACTGTATCTTTAAATCTATAATGGGTAGAATATCTTCTGTCAGCTACTGAAGCAGCTGTAAAATAAGTAAAAATTTCAACTTGTCGTACCAAACGGCGAAGTCCACATTCTTCTACGCACGGCACTCTGGAATGACCATCCTATGCTCCTAAATCTATAAATGTTTGGACACCATATAAGGTGGTATTATTTTCAGCTAGTCTCAATATTTAAAATATTAAGTCAAATAGAAATTCCAAAAACTCAAAACTGGCTCAAATTCAACTAGACGTCATTAAACTGTAATCTTGAGAACATAAACTCAAATTCCAGGAACTTCAAAACGGGGACAGGATCTAGTCGAGATCAGTTATAGTATAAAATTTCAAGGTGAAACTCTAAGAATTGAAAGCGAGGCCAAAGTCAACGGATTCGCTTTATTTCTCATTCTTAGGTCGATCATGACGAATAAAGAACGGGCATACTTAAAATCACTTACAGTTTGCTATTCATCTACGGTTGATTCACTAGGTGAATAAAAAATTCATGTAAATTTTGATCCAATATATCGATGTTTTATTGGTAATATGTGAGCCTAGAGTTTGATGTAGCCTGTTAAATTTTTAGTGGAATGATTTCAGCATAGCTATAATACGTATGTGGTTTCAATAGCCGTATCAAATTGATTGCTTACAAAGCAGCAGTAATGAATTCGCAAAGTACGACGTCTAAAAAATGTGTAAATGTATAATCGCAAATAAAAAATGCTTATCCATACAGTTTACATCCAGTTTGAAAATTTGTATATACAGTATTTGCAACTGTATGCTATTAAATGTAATATTGGTTAAAACAGTATTAAATGAATGAATTATCCTCATTAATCCTACTGGTTGTAGAAGAAAAACAAAAATTCGTAATAAATTTGGTAGACAAAAGGGCGCCACCTTATTTGATTAAATAAGTCCTACAAAAATTCACGGCACAGCGATACAATAGGTAACCCACAAAACAAGGAAGCCAAAAGTTTCGTAACTTTTTAATAGACTTGAAACGCATAAAACAAGAACAAAAATATATCAAGGAAGTGCTTTGGCACGCTAGCAAATGAATGCGTGGGTCCACTACAAAAAACCTCGTCTTGAGAAAAATACCTACACGTAGTCAATTTAAAATAAATCAATTCTATTCAGAAGGTTACCAAAGTTAGTTACGAATTTAGGCTTAAACGTGATCCTGGACCTAGGGTGGCAAAATTTTAAACTCGTGCTGGTTTAGTTTTTTAGTTTATCTGTGAATGTACGAACAAATTTCAGTAGTTAAAAATTATCATTAATTTTATTAAATACATACATAAAAAGTTTATCTCGTTAGGATTTGAACCTACAGTGCGCTAAGCAACTGAGCTATCGAGATACAAGACAAGAAATTTCAGTAAAATTATTAAAAAATGAAATATTTATATTTCTAAAACTAATTTACCTTTATGTTATCAATAGAAAATAGAAATAAAAAAGCGCCATGTTGGAAGGGACCCCGCGCGCAGTCTAAGTTAAATCCACTACTAAAAAGCTATAACTACCTACTATTATTCCTGCTGAGAGTATAGGACATTAATGAGTAGTCAGGAACACAAATAGAGAATTATTAATTTCTTGTGTAGATATATGAGCAAATATAGAAGGAGATTATTATAATGCTTGTATTATAATGCCCAATAACAAGAATGTGCTTTACATCAATAAAACGTGACGAAAGTGTGAAATAGGGTTCTATAGGTGAGGATGTATATTTTGGTAATATTGGAAATTCGTTGCGGCAACGGGCAGTGGTAATGAAATTGGATTATTACATTGTTGCAAAGTTAAAATAGACAATGTATTAGCGACTATTTATTGCAACATACTTAAATTTATTTTAATTTATTTTTTGAATATTACAATTAATCGATGAATATATACCAAACTAATATACCAAGTACACAGTATTCCCGCCATACCATAAAACTGAACTGGCGATATCACAAGGAGATTTATAAAATAGCGCTATCCGCTACGTACAAAGTGCTTTGAGGTATGGGATGAGAGCGTAACTAGGACATGAGATCTGCCATCCACTGAAAGAAGTTTCAAAGATAACAGGTTGCATGCTTGAAGGCAACTGTAAGGCACTATGAATAATGCATATAACTTAGACTGTTAATAGTTATTCGGTTGTAACGTCGTTTTGAAGTTGGGTCTAGTTTAAAATGTGATATTGAAACTTTACAGGTGCATTTTTGAAGCTTGAAATCTGTACTTTAAGATGGTATATTTTGTTTTATTTAAAAAAATTACTTATTTTTTAATTAGAGAGGGAGAGGGAGAGGGAGAGGGAGAGGCAGAGGAGAGGGAGAGGGAGAGGGAGAGGAGAGGAGAGGGAGAGGGAGAGGGAGAGGGAGAGGGAGAGGGAGATAAATAGAATATGAGAGAACGCCTGCTCGGTGAGTAGCGCTCACTTGGCTCATGCTGCTATATACGTTTTAATTAGACAAGGGAGAACTTTAAAAATAGTCGTTCACTTTCAGTGTTGTGAATCCAAGAACATCAACCACGTGTCTTTTTTTCTTGTTTTATTTTTAATTTAAAAAGAATTCTTTTTTAAAAATTGCAGCAATAATAATAATTATACATTTTATACAGGTTATTTCAATCTTTGCAGATTGTACGTAGACATATACTTTTGTGCCAGATAGTTAACAATTATCTTATTCTCAAAAGACTCTTTTACAAATATACTGTTTCGTATATTTGTTTCAATGAATAAACCTTAAAATGTAATAATTATTTTAGTAAAAAGAATGAACTCAAATACCCCTTTAATGTCAAGTTTAGTGAAATTACTTTTAAAGACGTCATTTTTAATAAATTGTTTACAAAGTTCGGCCATATTTAATTAGCCATTTTCACTTTTTATTTTTTATCATATTCTTGTTGAGCGGCCTCAAAAACCCCTACATTATTAATTTGAGCAAAATTACTTTAAAACTCCTTTACGTATAAATTTACTTTCAAAAACGGTTTTTATTGTTTAAACAATAAAAAACAAATACCGTACAAATGGAGTTTATAACTTTTTTCTCTAAAGTATTTCGATGCAATTCAAAAGGTTTTAGGAAAATTCATTTAATAGCTATTTATTCCGAATTAATACATGTTTTTAAGCTAATGTGACTCCACTATATAGTGTTTTCATTATCATAACATAACCTAAAAAGAAAGTAGAAAATCTCTACCTACAGTAATTTTTTATAAGTTACTAAAGAATTTTATACTTTTCATTAGACCAAAATACAAAACTATCATGATGAGATTATTGATCTTACCGAACATCTATAATAATGTAAATATGCAGTTCAATGGTATTAATTTTTAGTACATAACAGTTCGTAAGTATGAATTATCTTTCTTAATATTAATTCACATTACCATTTCTTTTTAGATTATTTGAAAACCTGCAAAAATGTAATATATAATACAAGAATCTAGACTAATTAATATAAATTTAAAGCTAAAATGTTTTGATATATAAATACACGCGTGACACGCACCGAAATCAATGTGCAGTTTGCTACATTTAGGGAAGACGTTTATGCAAGGTCTGTGGATAATGGTTATAGTTGGGTCGTGTCATACACTTCCACAACTATTACGGACAAAAATAGCGGTATTGGCGTCAAATTCAAATGCGAAATGTTTCTAATATTATTAAATACAATGGATTATCATGGATTAAATGCAAAATTATGTCTGTAAAATGCCAATGCAATAATTTGTTAAATTACTCACATACATAGGTATATGAAATAATAAATAACAATGTAAAATATACCTATTGCCTTTACATTTCGATTATTAAGAATCCTCCTTGTATTAATTTGTGGTGGCGGATTAGGAACGTGTGTTCAAATTGAGAGATTTCAAAAAACCTGTAATGTTCATAATATCAACTTTAGATTATTCTTTATGAAATTTAAATGGAGTGACATCAGTTTCTATTGATTTTCTATGATTGTGTTAATTTTTTTTTAATAATTGTCAACCTGAAGAAACTAAATTTGATCTATTGTGCTAAAGCACTCAGGAACACTTAGGCCGATGGATAGAGGGATATTGAATTGCCAAGAGATACCTAAGAACAGCTACCTTAAATTTTTTCATATCATAAGTGAGAGGAAAACAGGAACTAGGAGATCATTCTAGAGTTTAGAAGCCGTGTAGAAGAATGTGGATTGCGCTCGTCTGGTACGACAAGTGGAGGTTTGAACTGCATACTGATGATGTGAATGAGCGAACCTAGTATTCCTACTAAAGGTAGCCCGAGATGGTATCAAAGACTGTAATTCAGCAGCTCAATAGCCATTGTAATACCGATAATACAAATAAAGAACTGAAACGATTCTTCTATGCTCAAGGGACTGTATGTCAGAAGTTAAGGACGCATCATTTATAAGCCTAATCGTTCTCTTTCAAATGCGATTAACGATATCGAAAGCGTATTGGGGAGCACCAACCCAGAGGTGAGAATTATATTTGAGATGAGGTCGAATTTGGGCCTTATACAACAGAGTTGTCGGGAGGTAAAGTGCTGCTTAGATCTGTACAAAAAGCCTATTTTGCGAGCAACTGTTTTGGTAGCCGACGGAAGATGGTCAACCCATGATAGATTTGAAGATACAATCATTCCCAACAGAGTAATAGGGCCTGAAAACTTAAGATCTGAGCCATTCATACTTACAACAAGAAATCTTTTTTGGCGGACACTAGGTAACAGTGAGTTTTGTTAGCATTAAATTTAACTAGATTAGTATTTCCCCATTCGAGAATACATTGAATGTCTTTGTTGATTGAATTTGACATTTCAGCTTTAATGTCTTGAGGCATTATGAGTAGACTAAGATGAACTACAATGAAGAGCGCTGTCGTTAGCAAAGCAATGCATCAGATTAGTTGTAGAAATAAGGTCATTTACGTATATCAGGAAAAGTGTAGGTGCTATAACTGATGTCTATGGTACGCCGGCGTTAATGCTAACTTTTTTTGAAGAACAGCCATCAACTAAGACACGTATTCGTTTTATACCAAGGAAACAAGAAACCGAGTTGATGAGTGTATTATTTAACCCAAACGAGATGAGTTTGGCAAGTAAACACTTATGCAAAACTTGGTCAACTGCATTTGAGATATCTAAAGCGACTACAACTGTTCACTGAATTGTTCTAATGTATTATTCCAAACTTGAGTCACATATGAAAGAAGAACACATGTTGAAGGACTCTGCCTAAGCCCATATAGGTGGTTGAAAGCAGTTGCTGTTTGATGACTTTTTCCATGATTTTAGACAAATGGCAATTGGTCGGGAGTGCCGAGGGATTGGACTTATCGCCTTTTTTGGGAATAAATGAACACTGACCTAGAGATCGAATAGAGCTTAGATAGGATTGGTGTTAGTTCGGGGCAACATTTCTTTAAGACAATAGCGGGGATACCGTCTGGGGTAGACGCCTTATTGAGATAAAGCCTACTGATAATCGATTCTAGGAGCTTGTATCGAATATGGATCGGTTTCATAGCGTATGAAGAAGAGTTGACTAGGGGCACATCTTTTCCAGAATCATCAACACGAGATTGATGCAAATAAATCCACAAAAACATTGGCTTTGTCTACAGAATCAACAACTATAGATCCGTCAAAAGGGGGGGGAGGGAATAAAGATCTACCCAAGTTTTTACTAATGGCTTTAGTTAAAGACCGAAATTTTTTTTAGCTTTAGTGATGACACTTTTGCAGATGTTTCTAGCACCAACGTATTCTGCATGACTCTCGACCGTTTTATTAGATTTACATTTAATATAAAATTTATTTTTCAAAGGCATTGCATCAGTACAACCCTTATTGAACCAGGGTTGGGAACGTGAATGACCTATACGATTCTGTTTTTGGGAACTCCATGCCCATGAGGATGACTTCAGATAATGAAGCCATGGAAAGGTTGTAAATCACTCCATCTAGCTGACTTAAAACATCACAAGGTTCTATTAGTGTTGGGAACAACAGCGGAATTAGGGACAGTAGACATTACACAGAACGAAAATTTTATAAACAAGTGGGTTTGATGTAAGAACGAGATCTAGAAGATGTGGCGTATGGCTATGGTTATCAGAGATTCTTGTGGGTTCAGAAATAATTTGTGTGAGATTACAAGCAATAGCAAATGTTTCTGCACTATGACCAGTTAGAATAGTAGTAGATGAAAATTGAAGCCAATTAGTCATGAACATTGAATCTCCTACAATTGAGATATCGCTAGATGGAAACTGAGATAAAAGATAGTCAACTTTAAAATTAAGGTAATTATGTAGGCGTACAAAACTTGAAATATTGTAATTTACGTTTATTTTGAATTAACATTTCATTTTTATTTAATTATATTTACGTACAGAATACAGTAGGTATATGTTTATTATTACCGTTAAAAATAGAAAAATAAAATCAAACTTGGCAATTATCTATAAAACAATTTAAAAGTGACCACCATTGTTTGCATTACAGGCATCTACTCTTCGTTTCATACTTTCAAATATTAATAGAGCTTCTGTAATATTTTGAATTTCGTCAATTATTGCATTTTTTAATTCCTCAACTTCGATGTTCTGAAAGTGATTTCGATGTTCTTCAACACATAATCGTACTGAATACTTCCAGTTTCCATCTACATCTTTTTGGCCGTTTCGGAAATAAGCTTCCAAAATAAACTTGTCTTGTTCGACAGTAAAAGGCATTATAACCTAAAAAAAATTATTTACGAAATAGGCATAAAATACACGAATTAACTTACCTTGAAAGTCCTGGTTAATTTATTAATGAGTTTTGAAAAAAATTATTTTATTGTAATACAAATGTAGATAAAAGAATAATTGAAAAAGTAAAAATCTATGTACGTCTATGAAATGTCAATCGAAGTTGGAATAAATATTTGTGCCTAACTTCACCAGAAACTTGGAATAAACTTTTGATAAAAATTCTGTTACAAGCAGTTTTTTGGTCATCTTTAACAATTTTTAACAGATATTACTACTGACGAAGATAACTGTAAGTGTTATCGAAACGTTTAGATTGTATAATTTAAAATACACCATTAAAAAACCCAAAAAGATAAGTATTTTATTATGTGTGATAATGGTGAAAGTTTACATTTTCATATTAGAAATTTACGGTTTTTACTAAAAAAAATAGTCTAATAGGCTTAAGAAAAATGGGACAAAAATGGGGGAAAAGCAGACGATGGCACGACCTAACTATACACTATCTAGATCTTCCTTGCTTTACTGGACTCGCCGCTCGGTGCCCCAAATCTCACGTATAAGCGCGTATGGCGAAGATAACCGTAGTCACACGAATTATACTCGAAATAAGTTCAGATCGTTCCCCGGAACATAGTTTTGAGCGTTAGTATTGCATGCGCGCCTGATGTGCGCAAGGAAACTTTGATACCATCGTCATAAAAAAACGCAAAAATAATAAATTAAAATAATGCACTGAATTACATGCGAATTTCTTTCTGTGTTTACCTTGATGGTTGAGTGGGCACGTGCTCTTGTGCCCTTTAGTGCCAGCCGTCAATGCTTATTTGCAACACCGTGTATGCTATTGTTTTATGAAGACCATATTTTCATCAAAGTAATTATTAAATGTGTTCTTTATGAATTGTGTTCAAAGTATTAATATAGTTAAATGGATGATTGTATTTTTAAATTGTGAAACTGTGATGTTATGGAATTCACAGTGGTGGTCCTAGTTACCTCCAAGATTGATGTAAACTGGGGCACTGTTCCGGCGCAATTGGGTCTGCTCGCGCCATTTGCCTCTTTAAAATTTGCTAATGTTCAACATGTAAAGATTAAGCCTAGGAAGTATTAGTTTAGTTTATTATAAATGTTCTTAGAATTCTTACCTTTTAAAGATGAAAATCGATAATGTCTCTTGATGTCAATAAATGTGCTCTATTTCCAAAAAAAGAATAGAAAAAGTAAAGGTGGGAAATTTGAGCTGTCCCACACCTCTCATTATTGTAGACCTCCCACGTCTCCTATACATATGTTGTTGACAATTGTGTACATATAAAATATCTGCCTATTAGATTATTTACATTGTTCCGAGTGTCAATGGCGGTTGTGATAATAAATGTGTACGGTGATGAGATAGATCCATACCTCAAAAATTGAGAAGTAGATATGGAGTGAAAGAAAAACTCAAAACCAAAATTATTCAAAAACAATCCTACATATATATGTTTCGGTCTATTAAATAGTTAGACCATCGTCAGGGGATGAACTCTACAAGTACAAATTGTCAGTAATTATAAAAGATAAATAAAATTAAAACTTACGAATTTAACAGACAGTCAACGTGTTGTTAAAATATACAATAAAATATCAATTGCATAAACTAGTATTACAAGGTCGAGTATTACGTTAAATAAAATTTTAATAAATACATATAAATATCTATGCAATTGAAATATTACAGTACAAAGACTAAAATATATATAAAACTAAAACAAACAAAAAACAATAAACCGAACAAGAAGCTAGAAACAAACAGTATTTGACAAACTTAAAAAACAATTAATTGAGTTCTTGTATAAATGAAGTAGTGTAACAACCCTTTCTGAGTTGTATTAAAATATACCTTAATTTAAGGTCTTTTATTCGTTCTGTTGTAAATATAAGAAAAAGTTTTTAATTATTGAAATATAGATATGTGGTAGGCAACTTAATTTGCATATCTTCACAGTGCATTTTTCTTAATGGTTTATACTACCTCTTTAAATTATTTTTCTGATCATTTTATTTGCGCATTACGTCATCATTGACTTAATCCTGCTCATATCTTTTGCGCAGGACTACATGATCGAACTTCCAAAGCACCCATTTTGGGTTACTTCCTGATGAATGTTGAAGCAGGAAGCTTTGTTGTTTTGGGTTTTCCTCTAAATTTTGTGTGAAAGTGCCATTAATTTGATGGTAAGATATCTTTTAACGCGTAATACTAAAAATTAAAACATTTGCTCTTTTCAGGCACTTATTTTTTTTACTGTTACTTTTAATTTTACTTTGATTTACAATTTAATTACATTTTAAGTACGCATTTAATTTTACTATTGCGTACGTTTTTATTTTATGATTGCAATTTTTGCATTCAAAACTTCAAAATAATGCAATAAATATTGGATTCAAAATTTCAAGATGAAATGTATGAGATAAAATTCCTTTCATGGGTTGGTTTACTACGTAAAGAATTATTTCAAGATATTGCGCAGTAATGGTGTAAGGATGACATCACCTTGGTTGACCGTTTCGTAAACATTTAGATACCAGAGGTTATTAAAAAATTTGTGTACAAAAATTTTACAAAGGTATTTATGTAATGATTTTTTTAGTAATTTAAGGATAGTTTTAAGATATATTTTATTTAATCATATCACATTAACTGTTAATAAATATATTAGGTATATTTTTTTATTGTAATACGTTTTGATCAAATTTTAGTGTAAAACTCGGTTTAGTTGTTCTGACATTATTAAAAATAACTTGGCGTCCGAGATCATTTTATTAGTATTACATGCAATTTTTTTATGTTGATGTTCAGTGGAAGTAAGCCACCAGATATTGTGGTAATCAAGCAAATCAAAAGACTGGCCCTATTTTAATCTACCGATTTGAGTCAAAGGCATTATTTGTGGTGAATGGTTAGTATCTCCAGTTAGTTATAACGATTTGTGTTTTAGGAGAACTTATTTCTTTATTTATTATTATATTTATTATACCATTAACACCACCTATATTTTATAGGAGGGCTGTTAATAATTTCATGAAATAAAACGCAATTATCGCTATTTTTATATACATTGATATAATACTTTTCCTTAAGTAAATTAAAATTAACCTCAACACATAAAACTTTGGTGTCATGGACATTAAAGCTAAAATGATGACTAGATGATATATGTTTCGCAAAGTGAGAGAACTGAGTGCCACTATTATTGTTTTGTATTTGCTTAAAATGTTCTCCTACTCTAGCTAGGATACTTCTGTAAGTCATACCCACATAAGACGCTGAGCATAGCTCACATTTTAATTTATGTAATTGGCTACGTTTGTCCTTGTAATAGCAAAGACTAGTGCGAATAGTGCGAATCAATTTATTTCTAAGCGTACCTGTAGTTGAAGCCAAGGATATATTTCATAAGTTGATTTCTGATAGTGACATCAATTCGGATTTTAAAGATGAATTGTTTTCTTTATTTGATTTAAGTGTTAACTGTAATTTCTTTACTTTACTTGTCATGAGAGGTGGTTTATCAGCGCTGCTTAGCGGTCTATATCCAGGTATTTTTATATCTTTGAAATATGTAGCTGTTTTAGAAACATTTGACAAAAACCAAAAACTGCCCCCAAATAAATCCCTCTCACCACTGCTGGATTTCTCGCAAAATCGAATCAGCTCTAATCCAAATGAGAACAAGCTTAAATACAAAATTTTAAGTACGTAGGTATTTAATTCTGGAGTTATCGTGGATACTAACGATAACACATAAGTCGCTTTAGCGATAGTGAAAAAAAAGTCGATTGCATAACCTATACCTACACACGTATATAGGTTGGAAGGTAACAGGTAATGAGGTCGTGTGTAGTATATAAAAAACTTAAAAGAAGCAGGGCATTTGTGTATAAATTACTACGCGTACGTTGGTTTGTAAATTTTTCGTTTTTCGCCAATAATTCTGTAAAATTTCAACCGATTTCTAATCGATGCATCACTGTATTCGCAATGAAAAGAGCTTTAAAATGATGTGTCACAAGTTGGAGTTGCCAGGCGCGGGGGGATGGACATATCGAGTTGACTTAACTGTACAAAAACCTCCCCCCAAGAACCAAAATCGACGGGTCTCGGCGAATTTAGAAATATTTTTCGGTTTTCTGATTGTGGGCGGTTAATTTTTCGTTGGGAAACCTTGTATGTAAAATTTAATACAGGTATCATCAAATTTTCTTACATACAAAAGTTAATTGAATTAAAACAAGGTTTTCCCATATTTTAACCTGCAATCTGATTTGCATCTTACCAAGCTCCTTGAATAAAAGTTTCAAGACCTAATATAGAGTCGAAAGCGCCGCTGGCGGTAGTGTCCTCTTCGGTCGCTGTGAGACTTCCAAATTCTTCCGCGACGGAGGTGAAGGGAATTTAGGGCATTCTCAGTAGCTCGTGGGGTAATCTCCACCACAGTTAAACGCACTTTGCCCGGTTGATACGGGGTTTTGCCCAATTACTGGTGTGGTGATTGCTGGTGCACTTAACACAGCGTTCCGCTGCCCTGCAGTAAAGCTGTGCATGGTAGAAATCCTGACACCGGTGACACTACCCAATGCCAATTTTTCGCCGCAAGTCCTCGACGATTATTCGGAGGAGGGGACGTGCTTCACCTCCCGGATCTTGTTGTCCTCTTTTGTTGGCAGCTATACTAGAACAAGTGGGATCGCGTGCGTTTCATCCTGAAACAATAAAAGGCACGAATACCAGGTATGAGTAGCTCTGAGCTCATCTCGCTCTCGGAGATTTCTACGGGCACGCTATGTAAAACACGTTAGTCGGAGGCGGTGTTACCGGGTAAACCTTGAGCGTCTTTTTTCTTCCTTCCTTCTGCGGTGTCTGTAGCGGCGGCGGATCTCAGATAGCGGGGCGACGTCTACTGGCGGCACTGGATTCGTCATCTTTGATCGTCCCTCTTGTTGAATAACAAAAAAACTGTAATATTTAGGTATAAGAAACCCATATACCAAATGATAGAAAATGTTTTTTTGAATAATGTAGATTAATAAAATACAGGGTGTTACATTTAAAATTACCACGATAATGTGTTTTGAATGTAATTATTTTACAACTGAAAATTTTGAACACCCTGTAGGGAAATCAGAATCATTTGCTATAGCGATTCAAAGGGTAACAACTTTAATATTTACAACTAGAATTTTGTTATTCTAATTTAATTGATTCGGTCAGTATGATTTTTTTCGAAAACTGTAATATTTACCTATAGGGATAATTTATTAAAGTGCACCTTATTTTTACAGTACTATCCAAAATTGAACGAAAATACAGGGCGTTCCTTTAAAAACATAAGTTTGATAAGCCACGCTTTTCTGGAACACTCAGTATGTACGAAAATAATTTTAAAATGTGGCCACTACTGATATACATAACCCGCCTAAAAAATAAATTTGTTAAAACGTATTGCCTAGATACAAAAGACCGTCCCGTTGGCATTTTTATATCGAGCGTCAGCTATTGCGAGCCGAACTTCTTTTGATATCTGCGATAGTGCTCGCTCGTTATGAGGGATCTCCACGCGTACATACATGATTATTGTAATCCTACACGGAAAAAAAACTTCACAATATTCAATAATAATAGCGTTCATCTAAGAATATATTAGTTTTACTATTCCTCAAGCGGAACATATTTTTTTTTCTACAATAACCCTTTTCTTAAACATTGAGACAAATATTCATTTTAATTAAATATAAACTATTATTGCATTTGTGAAAGGTGTAATGATTGTTTAAAGACTAGAATACACTTAATTTTCAAGTGTTTCTTAGTCTTGCTTGAAGAATATCGCCATCTTAAGATAGTAAGTACTATACTTAAACAAAGTATATTCTGAAAGATAACTTCTTCTTGTTTCAAGGTAACACTGCTTTCACTAAAATTTCTGCTATACTTGAAAAGAGTAAATTTTTAGTTTCATTTCATTGTTCCAAGTTAATGCTTTTTTTGTGTTGAACTAGATGTAAAAATTGAAATAAAAACAACTGTTCTTGCTTTCAATCATTACTAAACTTATAATAGGTACCTAATTAGAATAGACAACCGTTTGAATCAAGAAAGTATAGACTGATTTTTGTACTAGGAAATAGGACTAGCTGCTAAATAAAAATTCTTGTTCAATGATTGATCTATTTATTACACGAATTTAAATGAATAGGTACTGCATATATAGGTAATATAGATTAATCACTTTATTTTCCCCCAGTCCTACATTATTTTCAACACACATTTTTAATGAGTGCGGTGCCTTCGCCTTTTGCTTTGATAATCCCTTAACTTTTCTTCCTGCTTGAATTTTTCTTCTTCCTTTAATTATAACTTTTCTTCTTGACACAGAGGTTGGTTGTACTGGTATCTTTTTTCCTTTTCTGATTGTGGAATGAACTTGTGACGAAGGTGTTTCATAATTTTGAAAAGAAGTAATTAGGCCAGTCATAAGTGTAGAAGGGTTTTTTATGTTTCTCTTGTAATTGCTAATAATACACTCTACAGCTGACGAGAAGCCATTAGGATCATCTCTTAAATTTTTCCGGACATCGTTATCTAATTTATTGATAAAAGTGCCCCATTTATCTTCAATAGTCTCTAGATCTGCTTGGGTGAGGGTCGAATTTTCATCAACGTTATTTTCAGAAAATTCAACACTCTGCTCACTCATACTCATGACAACGTCGTTACTTTTTTCTGTTACTTCTACGATTTTAACTTCACCTGTATTAGTTTTCTTAGCACACTGATCCAACTGTAAAGGTAATAACAGATGTTTTGCAGGCTGCACTCCTGTTGCAATTTTATAAATAATTGTTCGACTTTCTTCTGATAAAACGTTACAAGCATTGGTTATATTGTAATATTTAATAATATCAGATTGGTGTTTGCAAATTTTGCCTGTAATTCCTTGAGGGCAGGTACATATATTTGAATTCATATCAACAAAGTATATGATTGAGCTATCTCTTCTAACGTGATATTGAATTTCTTTCAATTCAGATATCTGTTCGGGCAAAACATCTTTTTCATTCGGCGATAATCGATTTATTGTATTTCTGTTTAATTTATTCATAACTAAATCTAATAGTCTTTGTTTATAGTAGGCCTCAAATCTGGTAACAATAAAGTCAGTCAGCTGTGTTAAGTTATAAGCCTTAGTTCTTACAAGCGAAATGTCTTTAAATAATCTGAACATCACCTCAATATAGTTATTAGCTTCGGAGCATCTTATCATTAAATGCTGTCTAAAAAATAGACACCAAGATTCTAGATTATTAGTAGTCATGTTCTGTATATAGTTTTTGTATTGAGGATATTTATTAGACATAGCAGAGTTATGAAATTGGTCGATGTGGTGCTCCATTTCACCCTTCTTCTTGGATAATAAAATGTTTCTAAACAAATAGTATAATATCTGTCTGTCTGCCTTTCCAATTTTATTTAACAATTTCCACACTACTTTTAATACACGAAATGTACATAAAAGTAGAACAGACTTTGGTCATTGCTTTTTCAATACGTTGCGCTCCACCATGTCATCATCTGTCACCATTACTTCTGGAGAAATTTTTTTAGGAAAAATGTCCCATAAATTTCTCACGGCAACTTCGAACTTCTCCTTTGAGAACTAGTTATGGTGCATCCGAGAGAAACTCCTCCAGCTGGAGACTGTGTAGCAAAAAAAATATAATTTGTGGTTTTGCACATCACAATTACTAGTGGCGTCGACAAACAGAATTTCAAATGATTGTCTCAATTCACAGGCAGCACGTTGCATTATAGGAGTGCATAGAGAAATAGTGTAATGCTCGCCGACATGGCCAATTTTATACAATACACCATTTGCTTTACTCAAATTATTTTCTAACGGAAGCAAGATTTGATCTCCAGATCTGTCACTGTAATGATGTTTGAAATTTGCCTTCCAAAGATTCGAAAAGTCGGATTTCTTGGGGAAATAGTATCGATCAGCTACATAATTCTCGTACTGGTCACCAAACTCTTCCATTTTATCCAAACAAAAGGTATTGTGGGCTGAAGCCACAGAATGCCCCTTCTCAAATAGGTTTAAAATATCATGCTTAGTTTTTTCTCCAATGGGTCTTTTAATTAAAGCAGCAGCACTATCTATGGTGTGATTATGATCGTTTTTAAACGTTATCACACAAGGCCAATCCGAAATCAAATCATCCTTTTCTTTAGTTCTTGTTTTTTGTTGAGGTACTTTTTTGATGACAATTATCAACTCAGCTGGGCAATCTAAATTTTTCGAAGAATGTGCTTTTTGTCTTTGGAGATCTGCTTTGTTTATTTTAGTTTTAAATTGGCAGTGGTATATTCTTTTGAAAAGATATTTCTTTGATTTTAATGCAGGAGATTGTACGTGTAATATACCATGTATTTCTTGTGCATATTTGTAAGTCCTTAACCCATTTCTGAAAAGAAAACAAATCGTAAGTTTGCTTTTAGAAACACTGAGATTTCATTATATCGGCAAAGCGCTTTGCCGATATTGACTGAAAGTAGGTGCATGCCTCTCAAGGAAACGCACTTTAAAGTGCCCTACGCTTTTTTATTAAACATTTTAGGTAAATTATATTATTTTATACTTTTTAGTACGGTAAAAGCGTGTGTTTTAGTTTTTTAAACTATAATTTATTTTTCACGTTTTTTAGTTTTAAAACTTGATTTCAAAATTTTAATTAACGGCCTCAAGTTCCTCAATGTTCCAAACTTGATGCAAATCGGTTCATAAATAGGAAAATCCGCTATTTCGGATACGTCATTTTGATTTGTTTAAGTAAAAAAATATTAGATTATATTATCACTAGAACACTACACTACAAGTCTTTAACTCATTGGAAAGTAGTGGCTAATTTTGAACGAAATCGGACGAACTTGAGTAGTAACGCCCACTATCACCCTTGGCGGAGGGGAAAGTAGAAACTTAGTACCACAGATGTATACACACTATAATCTGTGTTAGTACTAATTCATAATATTGTTTTGTCGCCGGAACTATAAATGGATACCAAATTTCGAGTCAATCGGACAAGTAAAAGTACCCAAATCGATAGTCCTAATTTAGGGGATGAAATTACATTTTTTTTCGTATAGCGTGTTAAAGATAGCAATGTGAATGTGAAATTAATTTTTTTTTCTCTCTCTCTCTCTTATATTCTGCTTTTGTCAAATATCGTATAGGAATATTGAGGAATCGCAGCATACAATAATTGTTTTAATTAGAGGTCATGTATTTGTAAGATTCAACAAATTGGCACTCATGTTTTTAAAATCATGCAGAATTTATATAGAATAATATTTAACTCACCACTCTGAAACTTTGTCCGAAATATAGAATCAGAAACATTATAATATACAGGGTCCGCCTTTGGGAGCTGATCCTATGAGTATCTGCTAAACCAAACTTACCATAATTTTGAAAATTTGGTGACAGGATAATGATGTTAGGGCTAACTCATCTAAAATATTTTTACGTTCGTACCACTTCCGGTTATACCGGAAGTCGGTATAACCGGATGTCGAATTTTAAGGTAAGTTTGTTAAATAAACGAAATTTCAGTCGTTTTAAAAAAAACATTTTTCTAAAAAAATTGACAGATGCGGTCTTAGTAATAACTCGTTAATTGTTCTGTTCCTGTCAAAAAATTTGAATAAAACTTTGAGGTGTTGTAGGCAAAGGTTTATTGCAACAGTCTGCAAAAAATGACATTTGTATTTTTCATAAAAATGAAATTATGAATGTCTAAACTTGACTATCAAAAAATGCAAGTTACTCAAAAAAATCAAATGGAAACCCCTATTTTTTATTACTCAGATCGATTTAACGTCAAAAATTAAGGTAAGTTTGTTTAAAACTTTATTTGCCTAAACGTAACAGTTTCATACTTATCAAAAATGTCCCAATTTTAAAATTTGTGATAAAAATGAGCTACATACTTAAATCTAGTATTCCTTGTTCGTGGTCACCATGGAAACCAAATAATTGAGAATTGAAATAGACAAAAATATTTGAATAAGTTACTGCAAAAAATATAAAAATTGATAATTTTGTGATTCAAAAGTCATTTTTGCCAAATAGAAATTTTCAGTCATTTTTTTCAAATTCGATATACAACATAAGTGTAAAAATTTAATACTTTATGAGTAAATCGAAAAAAACTACTTTTTACTGCGGAGGTAATACATACTTATCAGCGCATCATTACACGATAAAGATGCTTATTTACTTTGTTTTTCTGTTGTAGTCAATAATTTAATAAAATTGTTGACAGTTTGTGTTTTTCTTGATGAAATGGCTCGACTTTAATATTCTAATACAGATTATTTGAATTTAATTTTAATTCACGGACAATGTCATAGAGTTGTAAAACGAACAGTAAGAACATTTATCGAACGTTATCCTGAGCGCCCCCGACCATCAGCAGATACAATAAGACGTGTGATTCAAAATTTGGAACAGTTTGGCACATTTAAACACTCTGCGCCTCGCAAAAAAACTGCTATTGATAACGAACAGAATGAAGTTATAACTTTAGGATATTTCCGTGCCTATCCTTGTAATTCCATAAACGACGCGAAAACAGATATTGGCTTAACACCAACAACTATCAGAAGAATTCTTAAGAAACATAAGTTTAGACCATATTGTTTACAATTATATAGTTCAACATTTGAAAGAAGCGGATTTCTTGAAACGTATCGAATCTTGTGAAACAATTTTGCTTAAAATACAAGAAATTCCTAATTTTTTGACTAATATCATATGGACGGACGAATCTAAATTTACGAAAAATGGCATATTTAATCGCCGAAACTCGCATTACTGGAATAACGAAAATAGCAATCCAATTCGCGAATGCCATTTTCTGGAAACTTGGAATTTTAACGTATTTTGTGCTATTCGGAATAACGAAATCTTTGACGTGTATTTTTACAACGAAAATTTGAGAGGTTTAAAATAGTTGATTGTTGCGATTTATGATTACAAATTTAATTGCTAGCAGAAAATTATATTGAGATATTAAACACTCGAATTCAACCCCGATTAAATCTAGAAAGGGAAAATTTATGGTACCAACAAGACGGTGCGCCCCCTCACAACACCAACACTGTTTCCCTGAAACTTTATGAAATTTTTGAAGATTGTTGGTTTGCCAATAATGGTCCCTTTCCATGGCCACCTGTTACGCCAATGGATTTTTATCTTTGGGGTCGAATTAAAAATATTGTTTATGCTATACCACTAACGACTAAAGAAGATTGCATTGCAAGAGTGCAAAATGCCTTCAATTCTCTTTCTCCACAAGAAATTCAAAAGGCTACAAATGAAGCCGTTATAAGACGGGTTCAACAATGTCTTGCGTCTAACGGGCAACATTTTGAACATTTATTGTAAATTAATTTACATTTGATCACTAGCAAGAAATACTATATAAGCGACTTTATCGCGTAAGAATGCACAGATAAGTATGTAGTTACTACCTCCGCAGTAAAAAGTAGTTTTTTTCGATTTACTCATAAAGTATTAAATTTTTACACTTATGTCGTATATCGAATTTGAAAAAAATTACTTTTGAATCACAAAATTATCAATTTTTATAATTTTTTGCAGTAACTTATTCAAATATTTTTCTTTATTTCAATTCTCAATTATTTGGTTTCCACGGTGACCACGAACAAGGAATACTAGATTTAAGTATGTAGCTTATTTTTATCACAAATTTTAAAATTGGGACTTTTTGTTAATAAGTATGAAACTTTACGTTTAGGCAAATAAAGTTATAAACAAACTTACCTTAATTTTTGACGTTAAATCGATCTGAGTAATAAAAAATAGGGGTTTCCATTTGATTTTAGTAGTAATGAGACACCATCCCCACTCCTCTTTTTTACGTCACAAGCCCCGTCCACTTTCACTTTTTTATATGCCCACGTGGGAGACCGCATTTTCCACCCTTATTTTTACTCGCTCACGTGTCGGACGTGTTTTTTCACCCCTATTTTTACTTGCGCATGTGTAGGACGTATTTTTTCACCCCTATTTTTACACATCCACGTGTGAGACCGTATTTTCAACCCTTTCTTCTCGAAGGCCCTTTTCAACCCTAATTAAAGCCTTTTTGATTTTTAATGGTTTACGTGAAGGACCGTATTACCCTTATTTTTATGATTTCTTTTGGGGTTATTTTTCAAACCTTATGATTGTATTAAGGACCTTTTGACAGCTAGGACTTTTTTTTGTGGTTGCTAACGTGAGGACAGTATTTAGGGCAGTGGGGGCTGGTCTTGGCTTGGCTTAGGGCTGTATTTAGGGGCGGGGGCTGAACTGGGGGCTGGAGCTGTATGTAGAGCTAGGGTTGGCGTTTAGGGCTGTATTTAGGGATGGGGTCTGGGGCTGTATCTAGAGCTAGGGTTGTTTTCTGGTAATTATCTTCAGTCTTAATTAAGGTCCTTTTGGCTATATTAAGAACAGTGCCCATGGAGGTTGCACACGCATACAATGTTGGAAATTGCATAAAGATTATTATCGATCCTATTGCTTTAAAGTGGCCAAATGCTGTTGGATGATCTTTTACCTATACGTACTTTCTAATAATGATGTAAAATAGCAGCTGTGTTAAAGGTTGATCTTGCGTTGGGGAATTTGAATGACAGTAAAATTTAATTATAGAACACTTATTTTTATTGTAAATTTCATAATTAAAAATCCTCAGTGAACTATAAAAAATTACTGACATTCCTAATGAAACAAATTTTTTAATTAAGTTAATTAATTACATAACAGCAATATTGTCTTCTAAAACGCATATTAAAAACATAGTTTACCTGCATTGAAATAATATCCATCCGTCCGTTAAAATGTTGTACGCCTTAATATTTTTTAAAGAAACTTAATGCTTAGATGTGTTTTATAACTGTAATTAAAAAGCTGTAAAATAAATAAAGGGTTAACACCACACTTACCAGCTCTGTAACGTTTTGAGGCACTACTTCACGAGTGATAGTCACTGCTTTTGTGCTGCATGTCAAACTAAAAAAAAAAACAACTTTCTAGGTTGTGTAAAACTACCTATTGATTTTCCCATAGTGTAAAATATACAAACAAACCTTATTATCTTTACTGCAAATCGTATTTACCTTTCTCTTAAAAATAAATCGGTTTGAAAAATGTTCATATACGGACACACAAATTGTTTTTATAAAAACCATATTAAGAGTTTTGGAAAGTTACATGTTTTAAATTCCATAACAATATGTAGTAAGAAATCACTGTTCATGTTTACTTTTAACTAATTACCGTGTAATTATATAACTTTGTTAAATATAATAGTCTAAAATTGATTACCAATATAAATGGTTAACATAATTTCTTTTTAAAAAACACTAAATCATAAATTTTATAACACGATTTTTAAAAACACACATGCCGAATTAAAAGAAAAAAAAACAGTAGGTATTACGCAATTCTTAATTTAAAAAAAAGTAAGGTACTAAAAAATATCTTTATTTATCAGAATAGAATGGTTGGGTAACAGACGTTAAACAATATTTTAATTATCTCATCATTTAGAATTAAACATGTACTAAAATAGGTCCACAATCATAAAAAAAAAACATAATCAATCATTGATAAACTATGTAATCTAAAATATAGAAACACCAAGACATAAAATCCACATACATCCGAATGATAGTCTTGTAGTATTGTGTTATTGTATACGAAGCATCGGGAATTCTTCTCCAGGAAACGTAAATGATATCCTAGCGGTGGTCGTCCAAAGGAATCAAAATACTCTCCATTACCATTCTCGTCAATGTAGATAGCGGTCCAATGCTGAGCTGGTTTGCTTGCAGGATCCGTGTTTGCGATAATTGCATACAGTCGAGGTGCGTGTCTCGGTAGTTGATTAGAAGCACATACAAGCCGAAACACATTCTTCTTGTGGCTGGGGATCGATTTCAAGCATCTCAACACTTGTACCGCATACATCTTTGGAATTGGTATGCGTCCAGTCTTGCAGTAGTAATGCGTTTTCCAGTGCACACATAGGCTCAGTGATGTTATGGTTTAACAGCTATATGCTTTTGCTTCCTATTTCAACAGTTTAATCGACGGGCAACCAGTCTCCTCCAGGTTTACTATTGGTTTGTTAAGAAACCTTAAAACTGTTGTTTTTCACCGCCCTTAACGTGAATTTTGTTAAATGGGCGCAACACCCTCATCAACTCCTCACGGAAATTGTTGTAATGTACATGACCCCACCACCATTTCAACCCATGATAATTATCCTCCATAAATTGTATCTGTCATGACACGGACCTTGATATAAAGTAGCCTCGCGGTGGTTTTATTAGCATCAGCGATAAACGACCGTGATCTGTAACCACAGCAATTTCTTTCGGTATGAATTCGTTGTTAACACCACTAAACCCTTGTACGTCCAAGTATGCGTCCATCTTCTATCGGCTGTTGCTGTACACTGAAGCCTACAGGTTAGAACTACCACCTTTAACAGCTAAAATCCACAACGGCATTCCGATGTTTATCGATCTCGATCACGTTATCGAATTCTGCATACACTAAGCAGTTAACGGTTACGGTGAGCGCTTCTTCAAACGCGACTTCTAGCCGAAGGGAGCCGTTTCTAACTAAATTCCAGTGCGTGCTAGAGTTTGCAGACAGGTCAGGTGTTAGGTCAAAGGCCATTAAACAGTAGCCGTTGGGATAATCGCTTCTTGATATATCGTTACCTTCATTCAAAAAATGAATACCCGTACCAGAGAATAAGGAGTGGTACGCTCTTACGTATAAACCATTAGCTGTAAAGTCTGGTTGTAAGGCCTTCGAAGGAATTTGTTGCCCGTCAATATATAACGACATGTAGTTAATATTGCAGTGATGAAAATTGAACGGATTTGAGGGGTAGTCACCGTTGAAGGCTTTATTTGCTACAAAGCCTACGATGCATCGTTTAGGTAACTGACCCAGGAAAACATTATCCAATGATTTTCGCTGTATGCCTGCAGGTATAGTTAACACTTTTACGTCGGTCCTTGCAACAGGGTATTTTGCGGCTGTTGTTTGTAAAGCTTTAGTGTGCGCAATTAGAACAGTTGGATTGATTCGCATACGTCTCACCAGTAAACTAGCGTCTATAATTCGCGTCTTGTAATTTGAAGCGAGTGCCGCCATTAGGCTAAAGGTATCTCTTGATCGTACAAATTTAACCTTTAACTCAACACCACTTATGAGAAACTTTTCTTGATTAAGCAAATCCGAGTGCACCAATCATCTCTATCTGTTTCCCGGTAGCCGCAAGTGTCCAGCTGTATCATTGTGCCATAAGGTACATCCTAGATGTGAACTCTTGCCCTCCTTTCCGTAATTTAGCAGCGTTTCGATATATGAACGGTAGGCGTAGGTGTTGTTTGGTTGTGATACCATCTTCTGATTTAAGTAAACCTCCACCTGTGAGAAAAGCGAATGCATCCAATTGTTTACCGGTGCTACAACATCAGCGTCTGTAAGTGCTGAATCATCATACTTTAGAACTTTAGCTGTAATGTACTGCATGGTCTGGCTTAAATCTATATAATCGTTTCCATTTCCGGGGACTACAAATTCTATTGGGGCGTCATCAGTCAGGGCTAATAAGGGCTTGTAAAATATCCATTCACCGCTCTCGATACTTGTCTGCGTCGATGGTAAAGCGAACAAATCCAATTCGGACTTGACGCATTCACACGATTGTGCATGTAGAAAAGCCATTATCTTGAAAATATATCGTCGTAAGCAGACTTCTTTTTAGCAACAGCTCTCAGTGGAGACTGATTATTATCGGTCAGACGTACTCTTTTATAACCCGAACCCTCCATCATTTTATTGATATTGCTGATAAGGGCAAACCATTATTATACTTTCTTAAAGTGTAGCTTCAGGCACGACGTTCCAAACTCAAATGGCATTGCTGCACCCGTATCTGTTTTTATATTAATCTCGATGTTTTCAAATTCCCGTGTCATTACCGGTATGTAGTGTGCAGGCGAAAAAACCACATCTTTATGACCCCTGTAAGCATAGTTTTCTGAAGTAATATTTATTATACGCATAAGCGGAGATAAAACATCACCCACAATTTGCGGTTCAACGATGTCGCAATAGACAAACATCTGAGTTGGTAATCCTATCCATATACTAGCGGGGTGAGGGGGTATTGGTTCCATGGCCATGTTCTGATACGGTCGATAACCCAACTGTAAGGCTAGACGTTGTGAGAATCCGAATAGCGAGAGCTGAGTTTTTAATTTCGTAGAGACGCGCTTAGTTAGATTATGATATTCGATTGTTAGCAATTTACTTATTAGTACATGGTTATTTAGCTCGCTGATAATTTCTTCTATGCTGGCGTAATTTCCCGAAGCGAATCGTATCACATACCAGCCATCTTCAATATAAATGATCTTCTTGTTGTCGAGTTGAAAATATTCCGCAGCCTTTTTTAATATCGTTTCTAACGCGTTCTCGCCAGGTGGCTCTGTTCTATAATAAATTAAATTATCTGTTGCACTTACAGCGGCAAAAGAACATGGGTACTGAATTTTCGATATCCCTACAACCCACGAGCCCGTTAATCTTATTCGCTTTGGCAGTTGCGTAATAAAACTTGACGTCATATTACCTGGAAAATACGTCATAGAGCTATTACTCAATAAGGTAAAATAAAACTCCATTTTTTATATATCTCTCAGCTGCGAAGCTAACACCCAGCTATTAAATTTGTCACTGTATCCACGCCACTTGACCAGGTATTGTTTATTTCGCCCACGGCCCTTCTCTGCTAGAATCTTATCGACTTTGAATAGAGTATCTTTATCAACCGTAACAACTTGCTTCGTAAAAGGTACCCTCAACCGGATCGTTATTAAGATCGGTTATTCTATAAACTGGTGGTCTTCTTTTTATCACCGTGCTAATTGTAAAAACTTCCTCGCTCCAATTCGTTTCATATCCCTTCTCAAAGGTGTACTTAGTTCTGGCGATTCTGACATGCTCGCCGACTTTATATTTAGGGTGGCGTACTGGACCTAAACCTTTCCCGTACAGGTTATTCCACACTTCCAAAATGTTTTTATCGTTTACAGCCGAGGGGGCCATCTTTATACTTGAATGAGGGCTATTGTTGTCGGCAGTCACAAGTCTTTCGAGTACATCAATATATCTGTAGGAATTTTTGTAAGTGAAATAACGCCACATCTTTGTTTTCAGTGTTTTATTAAATCTTTCAACTACAGATGCTTTTACATTAGGGTTATTTGTTACATAGAAATTGATATTTTGTTTCTTGAAAAAGTTTTGCACGCTGCTCGCCACAAACTCTTTGCCTTTATCCGTCAGTAGATTTGCCGGGGTATTGTCGCAATCCTTAAGAATATCAGCGAATGCTTCAATTACAGCTGAGGCTGTCTTCGTTTTAAGTGCTCTCGCCCATGCCCTCTTGTTAAATACATCAATTACCGTTAGTATGTAGTTGTATCCACTATTGTGTTTACTTAAAGTTCGCATATCACAAAGATCCGCTTGCCACAATTCGTAAAGGTTACTCACAATATATTTATTTCGTGAAACCTTTTTTCTGACTGGTTTATGTACGGTATAAGCTTCTTGTGTCTGTAGCCAGTTTTTTACTTCACCATATCTACCCTTTACAGGATTAGTTAAAGGTGTTATACCAGCGAACCCTGCAGGGTGAGAGGGATCATAGTATATAGCATCCATGTTATGGCCGCCACGAATCCCAATCTAGTGAAAGTCCTCTTCTTTTTCTTTGAGAGATTCTTCTCGGTGTTTCCCGCGTTTCACTATCAGCATCGTAATTCTCACCTATAGTTGTGAGGGTCCGTTCCACACTGGGTAATACAGGAATATCATACCTTTGCGTATTTCCGATAAACGCTCGTGGTATATTTATTTCTTTAATGTACGTCGCAAACTGACGCCAACCGCGCGGGTTTGTGATTTTTCGTTTTCTTAACGTCTCGTGAACCAGATCGATAATGCTGGAATGTGGTATGATCTCGCCTTTTATTGTGACAGTACCCCTTTTGTCCCAAAAAACATCGCTGCTCGTATTCAGTATACGTAACAAATACGCGCCTTTTCTATTATATGAAGACGGAAGCGTTGATCTATCTCGTCGTCTGTCAGACCTTTGCGCTGCGGTAAATCTCTAATATCATCAGCAGCAGCGTCACCGCTAATTGTTATACTGGTGGGCTGACGTAACTGATTGGAAAAGTGTAGATACCTTTGAAGAACTTGGTTGTACTGCTGCCATTTGTCATGGTCGGTCATTTTAGTTTTTGAAACTTTATCCATATCGTTACCCAGCTGCGTTAAAATGTTGTTTTGTGTAACATCTGGTGCCTGTAAGCGCTGTATAAAGTCCATCGGTAGAATAATCATATTCTTCAGAGTGTGGTCCATGGTTATTGAAACAGATTACCCAGAATTCCGCCGAGTAATGGTCCTAACAGGAGTGGTAGAAATGCACCACCTTTCTGTACAAGAAACTGTTTCTTCTTTTTTATAGATTCGCCTCTCTGTGCCAAGCGTCTTAAAGTGTGCTTATGTTGAGAGAGTCGCTGCTTCTGATCAGCTGACAGAGGTACACGACCTTTTAAAATGTTATGTGCACACTCGCAAATACACTCTATCTGTTTACTATCTAAACATTTCAATAAAGCGTCACGTTGACTTTTACTTAATCTGGCTAATGCACGTAGGATATCAGTGTTCTCGCTTAAAACGTCACCTATCATATATGATGTAATCTTTATGACTGTGAGACTTAAACCCTTTTTTAGCTATATATACCTGGCAGATACCTTGAGGCCCGAATATGTTTGTTCTATAACGTAGCACATCCGGTGTATTCTGTTTTAAATCGAAAAATAAATATCCGTGCGGACTTGAAGTAGCATCTTGGTACGCTGCCTCTAAAAATTTTGGGTTGTCCGGCGAAATCTGTCTTGCTAAATGCTGTATCTGAGCTCTGTCACGTGGGTTCTTAAACAAAATTATGTAATGTGCGTTGAGAGAAATATCCCGCTGTCCACGTCCTTGATGAAATATGTTCTGCGTTAAGAAAAACACACTCAGATTTCGATGATGACAGCCCTTTGTAAAAATATCAACCACGGAACCGTTAGTTTCGCGCATTAGATCGTCAATTATTATTAAGACAGGTTTTTCCCCGTCAAACTGTTCCATATCAGGTAAACCCTTTTGATACCCCACAGAGAGATCTTTGAATAAAGGCTGCCACTCACTGTAACACCAGATAATTTTTTCAAAACCTGTATCGCAGGCGGTTTCGATATTTTTTAGAAAATCAACGATAAAATACGATTTTCCACACCCCGACGGACCTGCAACTATAGCCGAAAAGGGGTGCTTAAACTGACCTTCCGTCTTGAATCGCTAAACGATACTAACAGATACTCCACCAGCAGCTTCGTTTAAATAGACTAAATAAAAAATCTTTTTCAGTCAGAGCATGCACGATTATCTAGCCTCCAAGGGTTACAACCAAAAGGACCTTAATTAAGGCTGAATTACCAGAAAACAACCCTAAGACTTACCCCCAGACCCCACCCCTAAATACAGCCCTAAGTTCCAACCCTAGCTCTACATACAGCCCCAGCCCCCAGTTCAGCCCCCGCCCCTAAATACAGCCCTAAGCCAAGCCAAGACCAGCCCCCACCCCCTAAATACTATCCTCACGTTAGCAACCACAAAAAAAAAGTCCTAGCTGTCAAAAGGTCCTTAATACAACCATAAGGTTTGAAAAATAACTCCAAAAGAAATCATGAAAATAAGGGTAATACGGTCCTTCACGTAAACCATTAAAAATCAA
The DNA here is from genome assembly GCA_036346205.1 of Vesta saturnalis. Classification (NCBI taxonomy): domain Eukaryota; kingdom Metazoa; phylum Arthropoda; class Insecta; order Coleoptera; family Lampyridae; genus Vesta; species Vesta saturnalis. Next base: position 474,005 of record JARFJB010002298.1, on the reverse strand, counting down.
AAAGGCTTTAATTAGGGTTGAAAAGGGCCATCGAGAAGAAAGGGTTGAAAATACGGTCTCACACGTGGATGTGTAAAAATAGCGATGAAAAAATACGTCCTACACGTGCGCAAGTAAAAATGCGGTCTCCCACGTGGGCATATAAAAAAGTGAAAGTGGACGGGGCTTGTGACGTAAAAAAGAGGAGTGGGGATGGTGTCTCATTACTACTGATTTTTTTGATTAACTTGCATTTTTTGATAGTCAAGTTTAGACATTCATAATTTTATTTTTATGAAAAATACAAATGTCATTTTTTGCAGACTGTTGCAATAAGCCTTTGCCTACAACACCTCAAAGTTTTATTCAAATTGTTTGACAGGAACAGAACAATTAACGAGTTATTACTAAGACCGCATCTGTCAATTTTTTTAGAAAAATGGTTTTTTTAAAACGACTGAAATTTCGTATCTAGTTTATTTAACAAACTTACCTTAAAATTCGACATAGAATCCAAAAATGTATTAATATACGGGGTGTTCCATTTAAAATAAGCGACTAAGTACCGACTTCCGTTATAACCGGAAGTGGTACTAACGTGAAAATATTTTAGATGAGTTAGCTCTAACATCATCACCCTGTCACCAAATTTTCAAAATTATAGTAAGTTTGGTTTAGCAGATAATCATAGGATCAGCTCCCAAAGGCGGACCCTGTAGATAATTATCGGGTAAATTCATAATTATTACTTCTTTGACACACTAGCGTCACTCAGCGTGTCAAACAATGCCGAATTATGCCCACTTATCACTTTTAATGAGCGTCTAAGAATACAGATTCTTATGCGATAATGCGCGCTCGATATAGATCATTACTCGGCAACATTCGAGTTGTTTCGTTCCTGCGATACTTGACGTTCGTTATGAAAATGCGTCCCGTTGGTCGTAGCCCACCCTGTATATGCATTTCCATTAGTAAGAAAATTATTCAGTTACATTTAAAAGTGCAAACCCAATTTTTTTTGTGTAAGCTCATTTAAGTTTACACTATGATAATAGGTAGTTTAATACTGATTATCTATATCTACTAATTATCATGGTATAAACTTAAATGATCTTCTACAAAGAAAATTGGTTGTACACATTTAAATGTAACTTAAAAACTTCTTACTAGATTAATACTGATTGTTTATACCTACTAATCCACGTATTTATTAATCTGCATTATTACAAATTACTGAAAAGTACCTTTAATTTGGTAAACACAAAAAGTGCTATAAGTAATTACTTACATTAACCACGAAATGGGCAAAAATGAAAGGAAATTAAGATCTGATTTCTTAAACTGAAAGAAAATTATAAGAATGTGTTTGCGTGTTACAAAAGCTTGTAAACACTTCGTGTGAGAAGCTGGCCACGCTAAATTACAATATAATCCACTTTTTTGAAAAAGAGACTAAAGAATGACCTCATTCTTCCTATAAAAGCAAAATTTCTGTTTTCGTTATTTTCGTCATTAAGCCTATAAATATTTCCTCACACTAGGGAACGTTAATTTAAATAATAAAACACCTTAAAATTGACTTTTAGCTACACTACATAAAAGAGGGAAAAATCGGAACAGTCATCAATATTGAATTACTAAACAACAAGGGATTGCATGTAAATATTTCACATTAAAGCCAAGGTGAATTTCGATTAAATTTTATTTCGTTTGGTCAAAGGCAATTTTGCAATACATATTACAAAGGTCAAGGGTTATTATTTTAACAGAAAGTGAAGTGAATCATGCTCAAAATGTTTTTGCTTATTTTATTTTTCATTCTAAGAAAAAGACAAGTTGATTGCGTACAATGCACGCGATTTAGGAAGACGAGTCTTTGGTTTTGATTAGTGAGTTTTATGCGTGTTAGGTAGGTTAGTTTTGATTGGTAAGTAATCTATTACACAAATACATATTTATTGGCATTAGTGCCTGTCGTAATTAATAAATACATTAGCGAAAATATTCTAAAAAATAGTAAAAAGTCACATTTTATGCGATTTCAGTGGTTTTTCAGTCCTTGGCTCCCAATGATTGAAAAGCTTTATATAAAAGAGATTCTAATAGATGTCGCCAGTATTGATTTCTATCATGTTGATTTTTAAATTAAACATATAATTGATACCACAATTCATTGAATAGGTAACAGCTAAAGAAATATAACCAAGCAGTGTAGAGAAATAAACAAATTGTTCCCATTTAAATGTAATTCCTACACTGCTAAGAAAATTTATTGACTTTAATCTTAAGATGTCCTCCAAGCAGAATTATTTAGATCATAGGTTCCCAACCTTTTATGGACTACCGCCCCCTTTACAAAAAAAAAAAAAAATTCCAATACCTACCCCTTTTACATAATAGTTAATTATACCAATTTTATATCTATTATAATACAAAAACATATTATAATAAAAACATTTAATTCAACAAAGCCAATACAAAGTGTTAGAACATAATTATAACTTAACCAACAAATGCAAGACAATACAAATACACAAAGCTGGAGCACCCCGCACTGGGGCACTGCACAAAGGCAAAGGCAAGACGATTAATCAAAATTAGTAAAAAAATATATATATATATAAAAAAAAAACAAAATTCAATAAGAAACATAAATATCAATGAGATGGTTGAGGCTGGTGGAGTTTTAACAATTTGTTAATGTCGAGTTTCAATTTAGTTAACATCAGTCGCAAATCACCACGCTCAGTGTTCTGCATTATATTCCTTTTCTTAGACAGTAGCTACTACACTGAACTCACGCTCAGCCAAACCTGTATTTTTGAATTGTATGCTGATTTTTGCAACCTGTAAGTAATGATTTGATTGATTGAGATTGATTTGCGGACGATTGACTATTTCCCCACGTCTGTGCCCACACGTTTAGGAAGAGTATCAGCTCTGAGTGTCGGTTAGCCTTAGCTACAAAGTAAGCGGTCGCTTACAGGAGCTGGGTATATACAGTGAAATAATCGTTACCTGAAGGTTATGAAGAATTGTTAGCACAGCTTCTTGTTTGATTTGATCGAGATTGATTGATTTGACTGCTATGGCTAATTGTTTTGATTAATTGTGATTGATCTAAGTGTTTGATGTAATCTAGAGTGATTTTTCCATTACCAATAACGCCAGACCATACTACAGAAAATATTCATTAATTTTAAATCTCAAAATAGTATTACTTATAATAAATGATTAAAACCCTTTGATATATATATATATATATATATATATATATATATATATATATATATATATATATATATAAGAACACATACTAATAACATATAGAAATGATACCAAACAATTCTTACATTAATAACATAAACTAAGTGGTATGGAATGCGACACAATCTCACTGGTCTGTAATGACACTCTCTTCACCTTTGCTGGTCGTTAATTGACTCTCAATCGGAAGCACCTAAATGTTTCGAACTGCTCGTTTATACTCGCCTCATCGCCCTTTTACCGTTACTACTCTAACGACACCATCGGGTCCTGGATGGAGCTGAATAACGCGTGCAAGTGATCATTCCGCTGGAGGGAGATGTTCTTCTTTCAGGAGGACTAATGTCCCTACATTAATCGGGTAGGTACCATTTTTCCATTTAGTTTTTTCTTGCAGTTGATGAACATATTCCTTTGACCATTTCTTCCAAAACTGGATGTTGAGGGTTTGCAGTAATTGGTACCGTGATAGACGGTTTTCTCTTAGCTCGGTTATGTTGGGATCAGATATCGTAAGGAACGATCTACCAATGAGGAAGTGTGCGGGAGTAAGGACTTCCAAATCGTTTGGGTCAGGACTTAGAGGTGTTAAAGGGCGAGAATTTAAAAACGATTCTGTTTGGGTCAGTACAGTACTAAACTCCTCGTACGTAAATGGCGTATTTTTTAATATTCTTTTTAAATGAAATTTTACTCGCTTAACCCCTGCCTCCCATAGACCACCGAAATTTGCCACCTTACATCATACGTAGACACTTGCTCCACAAGTGAATTAGCCGATGATTTTAAGAAATTTCCTAATTCCTTTAATTCATTATGTGCACCAATGAATGTGCTCCCATTATCACTGAATATATTTTGGGGTTTGCCTCGTCTAGATATGAATCTTGTAAAAGTCAGGAAAAATGACTTTGTACTTAAGTCTGTGACCAACTCAATGTGAATCGCTTTGGTCGCCAAACAAATAAATAAACAAATATAAGCTTTATTTTGAATAACTCTCCTATTTCCTTTGCTCTTTATCATAAATGGGCCAGCATAATCAATGCCTACCGAATGAAACGGATACATTGCTAACGTCCTTTCAGTGGGTAAGTATCCCATCATGTGTTGAATGTCTTTTGTATTAAATCGTGTACATCTCACACAATTTTTTATGGTTTTCTTGCAAAGTATTTTCGCGGAAATAGGTCAAAACCGTTCTCGTATTGAAGCTAATAATAAATTCGGACCTGCATGAAACAAAACTTCATGTTGGTGTTTAAATAATAATTCAGTAATGTGATTGGACTTGGGTAAAATGATGGGGTGTTTTTTTATCAAAATTAAATTTGGATAATGTTAATCTGCCCCCTACTCTGAGTAAACCTTCGCCGTCTAAAATGGCGTCAAACTTAAAAAGTTACTTCGATTTCTACCATTTTACCTGCTCTTAATTTTTTCAATTCATCCTTAAATGCCGTTTGCTGAATCAACAGTATAATTCTTTTCAATGAACTATCCAACTCATCAACTGTTAAAGGACCATACGATCTGTCAGATGTTGATTGGGATATTAAGCAATTCCTTTTAAATCTCATACAATATGCAACCACTCTCTTTAGTCTAGTTAAAGACGAATAATTTTCCATTGGGAATGCGTTTTCATGTGTATTAGCTTGAAATAATTGTATTTTTACCTTTCTTAGTTCCGGAAGATTGTCAACGGTTCTCTCTAAAGCCACAATAGGAGCTTCTAACTGGGACAACCACTCAGGACCTTTCCACCACAAGTCGGCATTAATTAATCGTTCTAGCGGCACACCGCGTGAAATTAAATCAGCAGCGTTATCGCCCGATTTTACATAGTACCAGTTCTTAGGATTGCTTAGCCTTTGTATTTCAGCCACATGGTTTGCAACATAAGTTTGACATTTATTTGGATCATTCTGTAACCATGCCAGCACAATCATACTATCACACCAATAGTATTGTTCGTTTATCTCTATCCGCAATATACCTTTAAATTTGTCAGCTAATTGGGCTGCCAAAACAGCTGCACTCAATTCATGTCGTGGCAATGTAACGTTTTTTAACGGTGCTACTCTAGACTTCGCTGCCAAGAGTGCCACTTGTATACGACCATAATAATGTACAGACTTTAAATAAAGACACGCTCCAAATGCTGTTTGGGATGCATCAGAGAATGCATGTAATTCAACTACCTTATGATTGGATATGAGAACCTGTCTCGGAATTATTATTTCATTAATATGATGTAATTTATTTTTGAACGTCAACCACCGTGTGTGTAAATAAGAAGGAATTGATTCGTCCCATGTACGTTTGATCTGCCATAGTTCTTGGACAATTAACTTGGCAATAATGATTATTGGAGCCAGCAACCCCAAAGGGTCATACATTTGCGCAGTAGCTGCCAAAATTGTGCGTTTAGTAATTTGCCCTTGTTTACTCGCAAGATTAAAAGAGAAGAAGAATGAATCTTCTCTTGGATTCCATCCTACTCCCAATGTTTTATTTTGATTATCAGACAGTTTTAGGGGCTTATTATCAATGGTTTCACTAAGTTCAGGAGCATTACTCTTAAACTTTTGCAAAGAAAATCCTGCAGTAAGTAAAATTTTCTGTATATTACGTTTAATAGTCATTAAAGTATCTAAATGGTCCGAGCCTGTGATAAGGTCATCGATGTAAAAATCGTCCATAATTATTTTGGTTTCTAAATTATATTCCCTTTGATTATCTAATGCAGTTTGCATCAAACATCTCATTGCCAGATATGGTGATGACGTAGTACCATATGTGACTGTGTTCAGTTGATATATTGATAATTCGTCATCTGCATTTTCCCGCCATAAAATTCTTTGATATTTTGTATGTTCTGGGCTGATCCAGATCTGTCGATACATTTTAATAATGTCCGCAGTTAACACGTATGTATAAAGCCGAAATCGAGCAATAATTGAGAATATTTCATTCTGCAACTTTGGTCCTACACACTGAACATCGCTGATTGTTAAACCATTACTAACCTTACATGATCCATCAAACACTACCCTGAGACGAGTTGTCTCGCTTTTTTCTTTGATTACACAATGATGTGGCATATAGAAACCTAACCTTTGTCATGTGATTTAAAGAAATGTACTCATCCATAAATTTAGAATAAGCAGCTTTTAATTCCCTATTCTTCCCTAATATTTTCTCTAAAGAGTAAAATCTAATCAAAGCAACGTCAAAGGAATCTCCCAGTTTGTTTAAAGTAGGTTTAAACGGTATTTTTACAATGAATCTTCCAGAAGAGTCGCGTTTCGTAGTTTGATTGAAATGATCCTCACAAAATTGCTGTTCTGCAGTAAGCACCCTGTCTATTAAACAAAACTCATCTATTTGCCAGAACCTTTCCAGGCTTTCGCTTAACTTGTTTAATGATAAACATGACACATTCGTTACGTCTTCGCTAAACCTTTCGTCTAGTAGCTCTCCGGATATGACCCATCCCAACTGTGTTTTTTGATAGATTAACCCTTGCTGTTGAATTTGTCCAACACAAATAAGTGACCAAAAAGTAGTTGCCCCGATTAGTAAATCGACTCCTTGCGATTTATTAAACTTGGGATCTGCAATTTTAATATTGGCTGGAATGTTTATAGCGTTGCTGTGAAATGACCTTGTGGGAAGCGCAGAAGTGATTTTATCTACGACTAAGCATTTAATTGTGGTCCCAAAGTTATTGTGACATGATTTAAACGATATGGTAACCTTGTTGGTAATATTAAGCGATGCTTTGCCTAATCCTATAACGCTAATGTTTACTGAAGTTTCTTTCAATTTTAATTTCTTGCTTAAATCGCTTGTAATGAAATTGGACTGGGAAGCACTGTCAAGAAGTGCTCTTATCTTATGGAAGTTACCCTGTGCGTCCTTAATATATACTAATGCTGTAGACAATAAGGTTTGAGAATACCTTCGGTAACATACAAGCATTAACTATCGTAGCTTCCTCTTGAAGGTCCGCCTGTGTATCAGGACCGCTACCTTCGGCATGTGAATAATTTGAGCTAACAATCTTATTGGTTTCAAAATGCAATTATGTGTGGTGTTTCCTATTACATTTCTTACATGCTCCAGGAGATTTGCAATTTGATAAAAAATGACCCTTCCGAAAACAATTGATACACAATTTCAATTCTCTTATTCTTTTGTTTCGTGCAGATATATCTAGCTTTAGAAATGTTTCACAATTCATTGTTGGACGAGTTCCATCACAAATTATACATTTGGAGTCAATCGTTGCAAAGGACCTTGTCGTATTGCGTGAATTGGCTTGGGAACTCATTATTTGAGATCGCGTGACTTCATTCGATTTTTTAATTGCGATTGTTTCTAGTATATTTTGTTTATTTATTAGAAACTCTAAAAGGTCTGAAAAGGTGGGAACGTTATCATTATTACCCTCATTATTTAATTTTGTTTCCCATTCCTTAACAGTCTGACTGTCCAGTTCACTTAAAATAATGGGAACAAGTAACGCGTCCCAATGATCAGTAGCCTGATCTAAGGATCTCAAGCAATTAACATGCATTTGAATTGTATTAATCGTATCTCGTAAATAAGATGCCGATTCACGAGTTGACACTGGAATGCTTAAAATATTTTGTACGTGATTGTTTATAATTCTACGTTTATTGTTGTATCGTTTAAGCAAAATATTCCAAGCAATCTCACAGTTTAAATCTGTGGTTTCTAGCGTGGCAATTAACCCATGTGGTTCACCTTTAAGTGAAGTTTTCAAATACGTAATTTTTTGTACATTTGTTAATTTTTTTTTTTATGATTGTGGACCTGAACAGGCTAAATAAGGCCTATCATGCTAAAGCACTCAGGAACACTTAGGAGGATGGATAGAGGGATAATGAATTGCCAATAGATGCCTATGAACAGCTACCTTAAATTTTCTCATATCATAAGTGAGAGGAAAACAGGAACTAGGGAGATCATTCCAGAGTTTAGAAGCCGTGTAGAAAAATGTGGATTGCGCCCGTTTGGTACGACAAGTGGAGATTTGTACTGCATACTGATGATGTGAATGAGTGAACCGAGTGTTTCTCGCAAAGATAGCCGGAGATGGTATCAAAGAATGTAATTCACCAGCACAATAGCCGTTGTAATAACGATAATACAAAGAAAGAACTGAAACCATCCTTCTATGCTCAAGGGACTGTATGTGAGAAGTTAAGGACGGGTCATTTATAAGCCTAATCGCTCTCTTTTGAATACGATCAACGATATCGAGAGCGTATTGGGGAGCACTAACCCAAAGGTGAGAATTATATTCCAGATGAGGCCGAATTTGGGCCTTATACAGCAGGAGTTGTCGAGAGGTAAAGTACTGCTTAGATCTGTACAAATAGCCTATTTTACGAGCAGCTGTTTTGGTAGCTGACAGAAGATGGTCAACCCATGAGAGATTTGAAGATACAGTCATACCCAACAGAGTAATAGAGTCTGAAAACTTAAGAACTGAGCCATTCATACTTACAACAGGAAATGATCGATCTTTTTTGGCGGACATAAGGCAACACTGAGTTTTGTTAGCATTAAATTTAACTAGATTATTGCTTCCCCATTCGAGAATACGTTGAATGTCTTTGTTGATTGAATTTGCCATTTCAGCTTTAATTTCTTGATTTGACATAGAAGGTGGATTATCACTATGAGTAGACTGAGATGAACTACAGTGAAGAGTGCTATCGTCAGCAAAGCAATGGATGGGGTTAGTTGTTGAAGAAATAAGGTCGTTTATGTACAGCAGAAAAAGTGTAGGCGCTATAACGGATCCCTGTGGTACGCCCGCGTTAATGCTAACTTCTTTTGAAAAAAGCCATCAACTACGACACGTATTCGTCTTTTATCAAGGAAACTAGAAACCCAGTTGATGAGCGTATCATTTAACCCAAACGAGGTGAGTTTGGCAAGTAAACACTTATGCCAAACTTGGTCAAATGCCTTTGAGATATCTAAAGCGACTACAACTGTTTCACCGGACTGCTCTACTGTATTGTTCCAAACTTGGGTCACATATGAAAGAAGATCGCCTGTTGAACGACTTTGCCTAAACCCATATTGGTGGTCACTAAGGAGTTTGTTAGTTTCAAGGAACGTGAGCAGTTGCTGATTGATGGCTTTTTCCATGATTTTAGACAAAATGGAAGTGATGGCAATTGGTCTGTAATTTGAGGGATCGGTCTTATCACCTTTTTTGGGAATAGGTTGAACATTTGCTAACTTCCATGATGAAGGGAATTCCCCAGAAGATATAGAGATCGTATAGAGCTTAGATAGGACTGGTACTAGTTCGGGGAACATTTCTTTAAGACAATAGCTGGGATACCGTCTGGGCCAGTCGCCTTATTGAGATCAAGCCTACTGATGATCGATTCCAAGAGCTTGTACCGAAAATGAATTGGTTTCATAACGTATGAAGAAGAGTTGACTAGGGGCACATCTTTTCCAGAATCATTGAGACACGAGTTTGATGCAAACAAATCCACAAAAACGTTGGCTTTGTCTACAGAATCAGCAACTACCGATCCGTCAATAGATGTCAGGGGAAATGAAGATGTTCGAAAGTTTTTACTAATGGCTTTTGCTAAAGACCAAAATTTACGACTGCCTAAAGGAGATGTAGCTAGTTCATTGCATTTTCGTTGTTCGAACAACTTTTTAGTTTTAGTGATGACACTTTTGCAGATATTTCTAGCACCAACGTATTCTACATGACTGTCAACCGATTTATTAGATTTCCATTTAATGTAACATTTATTTTTAAAGATATTGCATCAGAACAAGCCTTATTGAACCAGGGTTGGGAACGTGAATGACCTACACGGTACTGTTTTTCGGAATGTATAACTCCATTCCCATGAGGATGACTTCAGATACTGAAAGAGCGATGTCCGAAGAAGAGGACGACTTAAAACAATATTCACGCCATGGAAAGGTTGCAAAGAAATCCCGTAAATCACTCCATCGAGCTGACTTAAAACACCACAAGGTTCTATCGGTTTTGCGAACAACAGTGGAATTAGGTACAGTAGAAATGATTTTATTAGACAATGGTCGGAAAGACCTAAAGGCGAAAGAACGGAAGTTTTATAAACAAGAGGGTTTGATGTAAGAAAGAGATCTAGAAGATGTGGAGTATGGTTAGGGTTATCAGGGATTCTTGTGGGTTCAGAAATCATTTGTGTGAGATCACATGAAATAGCAAATGTTTCTGCACTATGACCAGCGGGATTTGTAGTAGATGAAAATTGAAGCCAATTAGAGTTATGAACATTGAAATCGCCTACAAATGAGATATCGCAAGATGGAAACTGAGACAGGAGATAGTCAACTTTCATACTAAGGTAATCGAAGAAGTCTTGAAAGTTGCTGTCATTAGGAGACCTATAAATGCAACAGTAGAATTTCACAAAATTAGGACCAGAATGTTTAAACCAAATCACGTCAAAATTTTTATTTTCTAAGGAAGAAACCCTCTTGCAAGCAATTCTGTCCTTGATGTACGCACATACGCCTCCTTTATATCGAAAGTTAGAGTGAAGATGGTATTGAGGAAATTGCAAGTCGGGTGACTCGGAGCTTTCAGAGGAGACGTGTGTTTCAGATAGAAACAATATATCAGGTTGTAATTGTTCCAAGATGTTGGTGAATAGCATTAAGATTAGACCTGATACCGCTGATGTTGCAGTAGTGAATCTGAAAGTTGATACTTTCGACGACCGAGGTCGCTTGGGCCCTGCCCTCCCGGACATCCGAGTGGGGCAGGATTTTACGCCCGGAATTTATAACCCTAGAAACCACAGCCATCTTATTTTTTAATTTGGGACTTTTAATCCGATAGGAAGACAGTGAGGGCGAGAAGGAAGAATAAGGATGAGAATAGATTAAGGATGATGGAAAAGGTAACCGGCAGCCCTTACCGAGCTCAGAAAATCGGAGACCCAATATTAAGGAGCCCATGATAAGGGTGGTGGTACCTCCCCGGCTGATGAAATTCTATATTAGAATGAATCAATGAATTGAAAGAATCGTAAAAACTTCTCCAACATGTGAATGTACCATCAAAGACTGGTAACTTAATAGCCGGTAATTTAATATTGACTTTCGGTTGTCTGTGAGAGTGACGACCATCGCTTTCAATAATCGAGTGTGATGACACGTGCGATTGTGAATCATCATGCAATTCAAGTATACCTTTTGCTTTAGCACATAATGCAAAATAAGAGTTTTGAAATTTCTCACGTTCATCAATTTCAGATTCACAAACCTCGTCGTCATCTGCACTAATTGTAAATATTCCAATTCATTTTGTATATCATTGAACACGTCTAGCAATGGTTCAATTTTTTAGCCTTTGTTTCAAGTTTAATATCGTTTCATTGGATAAATCGTGTAAGTTTAAGCCTGCTAACACCTTTTCAAAACAAGTTAATTGTGCTTTCAACCCACCTCTTTACACCGTAACAATTTGAATTGAGTTTCAACTTCATTCGCCATTATCCCGCTTTACGTTTACGTTTAAATAAAATACTTAGAGGTTAGTACCGACTTACCAAATAACGTTTAAACTCTTGTTTAAGATATAAAATAGGAATATTGGTAAATCGACTTAGAGCTTGTGCGTCTTTAAATTGATTGCAATTTTAAATATGTACCTTCAATGGAAATGTTAGTGACCAGAATGGCGTCGCTTCATCATTCACGAAGGCGAAAACACCGGCAGCAATATCGTACATCTCCTTGTTTCTAATGTTCGCTCTTCTATCCGTTACTCGAAGGACCAATTTATGTTTAGAAATAAAACTCTTGTTAAGTTTAAACAACCATATTTTTCTTATTTATTAATTAACTAACATTAACAAAACACTATTAGCACCGCATGGTATCTTGCAACGTGCTTGAATACATATACATAAAATAATAAAATTCTTGCGCATGGCAAATAAAAATAGCGTTCGCTTTAGCCTGGTAGGCAACACATCAAACATGTCATTATTAAAGAACTTAACACCCTTTACCTTTTTTATAAACAGCTTAATAACGACTTAGGATGTTTAGGTTTGCATATAAATCTAAGGGCTTTTTGACAGAGGTGTTTCCACTAAAGCAGATCTTGTATGTAAAATATTTAAATTAGCATTTTTCCATTTCCATTAACGCCAGCCCTTATTACAGAAACAATTCATTAGCTTTAAATTTCAAAGTAGTATTACTTATAATCATTGATTAAAACCCTTTATCTTTTTTATTTATAAATTTAATTATGACTGATAATTAAAACCAAAATATATTGTGGGTAAAAGTGTGCTGAGACCCAGATGCATACGTCCTACCTTAAAAGTTGGTGTTAGACTCCTTATCTCAAATTTCCCCCATAACCATTAAAGTGATCTGTATGTAATTTTAAAATATACTGTTAGGTAGAGCCAGCGATATTACAGAATACATTAATTAGTCTATACACAACTAGATGGCGCCACAAACAGATTCAGATTTTAGGGCAAGGGGGCGAAGACCTATACCTGTCTTACAAGTTAGAATTAGGGCCCCTTATTAGAATACGAATTCAAATTTCCCACCATAACCAAGCAGAATGAAAAGACTTAAATACAAATTCAGATTTTCAGCCAAGGCCGAAGGGCCAAGAGCAAGTTGTGAAGCCGTATATATCCGTATTACAAGTTAGCATTAGGCCCCTTACTACAATACACATTCATATTTCCCGACATAATCTTCAGACTTAAATACAAATTCAAATTTTTCGCCAATGGGACCTCGACAAGGGGGCAAAGTCCTGAGAGCAAGTTGCGAAGTCCTACACCTGTCTTACAAGTTAGCATTAGTCCCCCTTATTAGAATACTAATTCAAATTTCCTGCCAATGGGGCTACCACAATGTACGAAGATCCCATTACGACAAGGGGGCGAAGCCTCGAGAGCAAGTTGCGCAGCCCTACACCTGTCTTAGGCGCCTGATTAGATTCAAATTTTCCACCAATGGGTCTCGACAATGCACGAAGGCCCTCGAACAAGGTCCGATCACGACAAGGGGACGAAGACCCGAGAACAAGTTGCGAAGCCCTACACCTGTCTTACAAATTAGCATTAGGCCCTCTTATTGGATTCAAATTTTCTCGCCACAACCAATCAGAATGCAGAGAATTAATCCTCCAATCTGAGTAGTGGGACTAAACACCAATCAGAAGCCAAAGGGGTGGGTCTGATGCGAGCCAATTAGGTGTAAGGATGGGTGTGGTCTAGTCTTAGTCCCGCCTACGTACAACTAATCAGGTAAAAGGTGTGGATGTGGCCACGCCTTAATGAAGCCATAAGGGCCTTAAGCCCCCATCTTAACGCAGACAAAATGGCTGCTAAACTACATCCTAGGGGCATCAAACACCCTTAACTAAGGGGTTAGACCGCCAAAAAGGCTCTTAATATTGCCAAAAGGACCTTTATTAGGGTCTAAACCCTATTAGGGGTTGAAAAATGCTCCCGAAAAGAAGCGGACCCCACCCGCAGAGCCCACTCTGGCCCCCACCCATGACTCACTCCACCCCCACCAGTTTTAATTAACCCCACTTCACCCCCCACCCCCCACTTTTAATTTATTACGTCCTCAAGTCCCCCCATTCTACTATCGCTCCTTTACAACAAACCGCAGAAGCTAGAAAGACGTCTGCAGACGTAGCTGCCTGCTTCATTAATAGCATGTTGAGATTATTTGTTAAAACTAACCATGCATTTATCTTTGTCACATTAAAACTAGTATCAGACATTGCTATTGGGCCGAAGAAATAATATATTTGTGTAACCTGTGACTTGGCAACAGCCAAAATAGCTTTACAAATTCAATTTGTAGAGGATCCACTCTTCAGAAACGTATTTGTTCTATTGGGAGCCTTTCACATACGACTATCGTACTTTACAGTATTAGAAAAATTCATCGAGAGATCTAGCATATGCTACATTTTCACTGAATCAAATATTCTTGCTCCTGGGCCAATGGTTTTATTAGTGGCAGTCACTTTAGCTGATGCAGAAGAATTAATCAATTATTAGCTCCATGTATACAAAATTTCCTTAAAAGTTGTGATCCGGTGCACGTTATTAACCGGAGACTTGAGAGCTATAGCACAGTTTTGGATTATCTAGATAACTTGCTTAAAGGTATACAGCCTGCTATTAATATTATTATTAGCAGGTTTAAATTTATACACAATATAAATAGAAAAATAGACGAATTAACCCAAAAGATAAGTATTTTAATTATGCCTAATAATCGTGAAAGTTTACATTACAATAATTGTTTCAAATATTTTGTCAGAAAAGGTAAAATTTTAGAAGATACACAAATTAGCCTTTATTGTGAGCATAATGGATAATATTTATGTTCCGTGTTTAGAAAATAATAGTCTTCTGGTCAAATATGTAGATACAGAATTATACTCCTGCGGCATTCCGAAATAATCTCGAAAAATAAACTGCAACTTTGCTTTCAATGTGGGACAATTTCAAAAAATAACCCTCGTGTACTGGACGTAATACTAACTAACTGTGTAAGTAACAGAAGTAATTTTTAGGTCTGCAAGAATTTATCTGTCATATGTACCACAAAAACAAAACACAAGACATAAATAAGGCAACATATAACGCCTTCATAGATTCTTATGAGCCGAAAAAGCTACTTTTAGATCGAGTAAGTTTTACGAGAGTAGTAGATTACCACTAAAATTAGAAATAAGAACAACTAACCAAATTGCTGCAATTTTGAAACCAGCAGCACAAGACAAACTAGCATTTTATTGTCCTCAAGAAAATAGCTGGATATTGAATGAATCATAATTTGAAATGAAATGGTTTGTTGATATTCAATGCCCAGAGTAGCTTATGGAACAAAAAAAAAATAGTGAAGAGGATGATAATACATCTGACTCCGAAGAGGGTGAAAATAGTTCTAACGATAACGACGTTAATTAAAAAGAAAATAATTAATTAATTTGATCGTTTTATTTCCTTTATTATTTTATTTATTATCGTAATGTTTATAACTTTTAAGCACTTAATTGATTTATCTTTTGTTTACTACGAATGTTTGAAAACGTCTGTGGAAGAAACGGCTTTATCTGTAGAATTATCTTAAAGAAAAAATGTAGGGCATAATATGTCATTTTTTGGTACAAAAGCTAAATAATGTATATGATCATTTCTGTTACCATGTTTTCTCCAATATCGAGTGCTTTGTCGCTTTAAATAACGGGTGTCTATTAATGATTGAAGCTGACGTCATGTAGCAAATTTTAATTAGGTTGGTACCACTACACTTCATTTCGGTCGCAACGATTGACATTAGCGTCCCATGGGGTAATCACCTTTGATGTAATTATAAACAGAATACCCCTACTTTTGGAAATGTTTATTGCCATCTCGTGTTCAACTGTTTCCATAAATTCATCTAAATTATGCAATCTATTTCTATAAATATTGTCTTTATAAATTATAATAAAAGCTAATGAAAAGCAGACACGTGCGACTATGGCAAAAAGGTAGAAACCGATTGATTTTACAATATAATTCCCAGTGTTGCAAATACTAAGCAAATAAATTTCCTAGATTTGACATGACGTCAGCTTCAATCATTAATCGACACGTGTTACGTCTGCATATTTTTTCTCTACAAAAACTTGACTATCAAATAATGTAAACTTCATTCTGATATAGCCATTTCTAATTCACGGTTTTGAATGAACTTTGGGCACGTCTGACTTAAAAACGTCTCCGTCTGCAGACATTAAAAAAAAAATAGTGCCATTATCACTGATCAAATTTTGGACATGGTGTAAGGTCGTTATTTTTTTATTCAAATTTCTAAAATTATCAAAGTTACCCCACTTAGGATTGACAGGCGCGTGGTTATTACATTGTAGCTTGCGATTTAAGAAAAAAAGCGATTTGTATCCCACATCTGCCAATTCCATTATAAACCTAGTGAGTCTTATCACTTAGGACACGAATAGCTACGCCCCACGTTGATAATGTTTTCGTCTTACTCACGACTTGTTTTTCAGATTTACCTGGTACCACCAGTTATTTTGAGCGTGATATCAACTGTTCATTAACTGCAGTTAATAAAACAAATTTCCGATCAGTACCCGTCTAAATTATAATTGAGTAAGTGATCCGAATTACATAGCAAACGTCACGAAGGCAAAATGTTTGTCATCAATGAAATCAAGAATTATTTATTAAAAGCTACAAATGACAAATATTACATTACAATGAAACCAAAAATAAAATCTAACTATTTAAGTAAGCTTCTAGTGGAAACCATAGAACACTGTCAATCAAACTTTTTTAAGTTGTAATTATAATCTTAAATAGTCCATAGAGTAACTAATTTGTAACAGAGTAAATAAAAGTGAATAAAAGTAATTTCAAACAATTTCTGGTAATTAATACGAACGTACGAAAATAAATTTCTGTAAATATATTATTTATTTTATTCAATTCATATAAACCGATAAGCGCAAGTATTGCAGCAAAATCAAATTAGTTTATGACGAATACAATTAAAAGCAGTTAATGACTAACATAATACATACGTACTCCGTCCGCATAAATTAATTTGCTTAGATTAAAAGTTGCAAAATACGCCTTTCCGTCAACAATGTCACTGGTTAACCTAAATATATTCACATGTTTCGCTACCCGACTCGGACTCCCATTGGCAAATTGTGAATAGATGTCATATTTTGATGATCTTTACAATCTGCTTCAATTGTCAAGTATAACGAAATAAGTTCTGCGATCACTATTATTGGTAATTCATCCGATTGAACATTTAAAATAATATTTCTGGAATATTTGATAATAGTCTGGTAAAGAGAACACAGTGATTATCTGTTCAAATCTACCAGCTATTGTTGCAAACACAATGATCTTGAAAAATCGCATTCAAACGTTAACGCATGTGTACCAGTAATAACTTAATTTCCATATCTTCAAAATTAAAGTTGATAAAATTATCTGTAATTATTAATCGAACCGTTACTTACCGTTACTTGACTGATAATAGAGCGATTGTATTTTGATAAACTCTTCTACCAATTGGGTTGTTAATGTGAGGCGCACACCGTGGCGCCACCTTATTGTGTTGGCATATTTTGCAAGCGTGTCGTTAATTTCCTGAGAATTTTTGATTTAATGGATACTAGCCCAAATATTTCTCTTGCACAGTAATTTAAATTAAAGTTAATCCCGAAAATTAATGGCTTATATTACCGCATGTTTATTTCTTTGATCGTACGTTTTAGTGGAGTTAAAGGTAGGTCGTATTTATTAGAAATTCAATCTTATTGTTAGTGGACAACCCGTATTTGTAAATAGGGAATCTACGACCCTTGACTGTATCCCAAACCACACCCCGTCCAAAATAACTCAAATTTTAGGAGTACCATCACTAAGAACACACGGTGTATCCATTTGGAAGCTGTAGGGGTTAAATATTGGCCCAAGGACGAGCAGAACTGGATTATATTTTTGGGTGGCGTCCGAGCTATTCCGTGTCTACGCCTGGAACCGAGAGATTAACATTTGTATTCACACATCGTGTAATTTTAAATATCAATCAAATCCATTGAATGTATGATTTTTCGATAATAAATAAATACTTCCTAGCGAGTTTAATTTGTGTAACGGTGAAAGTTGAATGCAATCCGCTATTATCCTTATAGTTGTGCAATCTTTTGTTAATTGGGTTAACTGATAGATTTAGTATTTTTTTGTTGTTTACTAATATAGTTTATACTTTTATTTCTACAAAATTTACACTAAAATTGATTTTCGGGTTTACTGATCAAGTCTGCGTTTTTGGCTCGATTCTCTTGTACCGGATTTAGGTTTTGGTCAATTATTTGACTGTTGCGCAATTTTACCATTGTTTATTTTTTTGTTGTGTAACTTAAAAGCGTTTTAACCAAACTCTATTTACTGTCAACTATGCTATAGTACTCTAATTGACAAAGTGGTTCACCTGCTTATTATTTCTATAAAATTGAATTACAATTTATTCCGGACGGGCGGGTAGGTGTGCGATCGTGCGTGTGTGTGTGAATGTGTGATGAATCTTTTTGACGTAATATCTCAAAAACTTGAAAATCGATTACATTCAAATTTCAGACAAGCTTATCTAAGACCCAGTGTCTTTTGGTTGTGATGGATCTGCGGGGTAAGGAGTGTGAGAGATAAATGTCATTTTCTATCGGCCGCGATAACTAAAAAAATTAAAAAGCGATTGTATTCAATGAAACATGAGTGTTTAATACCTAAATGTCTAATTCCCCTAATTTTTGGTGGAGCTGTAGGCAAGCAGTAACAAGAGTATATTTTAACTTCATTCGTTCGTAACAGAATGAAAACTTGCATTAAAATTTAACTGAAGTATTTCATGGAATGGTCTTAAACAGGGTCCCCGCAAGGCTGAGCGGTGCCCGCGTGCGGCACATTATTTTGGCGCCTTTTATTAATGTACGAAATCCAGTTATAAAAAAAATATTGTTTTTATTTCATAATAAAACAACAGAAATTTTTTTTTATTGCAAATAATAATAAATAAATTATTAATTAATAACAAAAAAAAACATCTTTAATCCGTCACTTAAAACTACAACTTTTATTAGGTTAAATAGGTGTTTTTCTTGATTTAACGGCAGCAAATTCTTTTATTACTTCATCAAAATCGATTTTGTCAACCATCTCCTGCTCTATAGCTAATATTGCTAGCCCAGATAGTCTCTCTTGATGCATAGTTGATCGAAGAAAATTTTTTATTATTTTTAATTTTGAAAATGACCTCGCCCTAGAAGCCACAGATACTGGTAAAGTTAAGAGTATTCTTAAGGAAATTGTAACATTTGGTAGAGATGAGGTTAAATTGTGTTCAAATATATATTGCAATATATCCAGAGGATTTGAAGAATGAGGAATTGAAAATAACTTTAAAGCTTTAATCTCATTAAACAAAACATCTGCCTCAATATCAGCCTCCATCTTTACCGCATCAGTAAGCTTCTGTTGTAGTGTTTGGCAGTTCTTTAGGAGATCATCGTCACACAATGTAAAAATATTACTAAAAAAACCAAAAACATTGTCATAATTAGAGATCATATCAAATCTATTATTTAAAGAACTTAGTACTTGATCAATTATTCTTAAATAAATTAACTTTAAACGCGGTTTTGGCATTTTGAGGTGCTTCATCCCTATTTCATAATCAAAAAACTTTGGTTTATATTTTCGTCTAATAGTATTGATTGCGGGAAAATCTTGCTCTATCTCAAGATCGACGGCTAATTTTGCCGCTTGAGCAATTATTTCCTCAAAGAAATTATCATTTCTATAATTTTTGAAATTATCGACTAAATTCTTTAAATAGTTTTGACATACTTTAATGTCAATTGTTACACTTTGCATCATTTTGCTTACAATATTAATCTGAAATAAAACATCATACCAAATAATTACACTACAAATAAATTTAAATGATTGGATATTTAATAGTAAAGAACTTGCTTTATGCCTACTTTCTATGTTAAAAGTATCGTTATCCGCTATTTCTAGAAGACTCTCACAAATTTTAATTAAATGAAATTGTAATGGCTTTATAGCATCTACCCTACTTGACCATCTAGTATCACTTAGGGGTTTTAGATTTTTCAAGAACATTTTTTTTAATAATACCCCATCTTTTTGTGGAGGAAGAGAAAAAAAACGTAGAGTTCTTGTACTATATTAAAAAAATTTACTGTTTCATTTGATACTTTAGCAGCACCATTTACTGTTAAATTTAAGCTATGTGCAGCGCATGGCACAAAAAAAGCTCGAGGATTAGCGTCCAGTATGCTTTCCACGCATATTGGCATCGTTATCATACCCTTGACTCACATGTCTTTAATATCTAAATTTAAATTTCGTAAAAGTTCAACTACAAAATTAAATAATCCTTCTCCTGTAGAGTCGAATATTGGGCTAAAAGCTAAAAAACTCTCTTGTATTTGAACTTTTTTACAATCATGATTTAACACCACATAACGCAAAACAAGGCTTATTTGTTCTGTGTGACTTGTATCTGGCGTACAGTCCATAATTATTGAATAATATTTGGAACTGCGTACCATATTTAAAATATTATTTTTTACTTTAGCAGACATTAATTCTACAATATCGTTTTAAATTTGATAGCCTAACAAATGAGTTTTTTTTAAAGAATTTGCACTCTACTAAGATGTTCTCTCATCACAGGGTCAAATGAGGAAATCATCTCGACAGCCTTAAGAAAATTTTCGTTATCATGTTGAAAAAGTATTTTAGAAGAACCCTGAAATTGTAGACATTGTCGAGACAAAAATTTTACGACTGCAAAAATTCTTTCCAGAACATCATGCCAATATTTTTTTTCGGTTTCTAAAACCCGTAAATGATGATCGTTTACAGTAGTAGATAATTTTAACATTTTTTTCAAACTCATCCATGTATTCATATGAACATTATGTACAATTGATGTTTCGTGTTTTTTTATAGCCAACGATAAGTGTTGCCAATCAGAAAAACCATTTGAATCCGAAAAAGTATTGATAGTTTTACCGAAAACCTTACAACAAAAGCAAAATATAGAGTTTTTTGAAACTGAATAAATAAGCCAAATTCTCTGTGTTGTTTCACCATTCTCCAGTTTTCTGACAAAGTACGTACTTGAAAATCTTCTTTTGTCTTGATTTGTAGGAAATTGATAATTGCGTCCTATCAAAGGAGGTCCTCGCTCAACCAACCTTCTGACTTCTTCGTTGTTAATGGTTCTAGGCCACAGACCAGGATCCTCTGATAGAAGAATGGTACTTGTCATCTCAGGGCCAATTTCAGTTAAGGCTTCGGTTTCAGCTTCACTTGTAGCCTCTATTGTAGAGCCGGTGGGTTCGACCGATTCTACGTTTTCACTGAGAGTTGATGTACTCGTAGATGGTTCAAGTGCAGGAACAGGTGAAGCAGCGACCGCTTCAGGACATTGATTCTCTAAAGCTTCTGTTTCTGCATTGGAAACTGGAGTTTTCGCCAAGAAATCTTTTATTTTGCCAGCCATCTTCTCCCTTTCTTGGCCTTTAACTTTTTTTTGTTCCCGAAATTTTGCGCCAGAAGGTCGTTTTCTCTTCTGTGGTTCCTAGAATTAAGCAAGAGAAGCTAATATAAGCTTATGCATATTAGCTTATATTAGCTAGATCAATATAAAATGTATTAAGATGTACTAGGCTCAGAACACATTTAAAAAAGAAACGTGGTGAGATCATTGGATGATAGACGAATAAAATATTTTGACAGTTTTGGCACTACCGGCTATGCCGGAAAGAAATGTCAACTTCGGTAATTTGAATGAAACACCCTGTATATTATTACCTATTAAGGTAACACGTAAAAGTCTAATTACCTAGATTTTTGTATATTTAATATCCTATACCTATTTTGAATGGTTTTTAAGAAATTTTAATTTTTATTTCAGAAATTACGACATTTGCATCTTTTTCCTATAAACAAGACATTTATTATTTAATTTGAATTTTTATAGGCAATGACTTGGCATAACAAAATTTGTATAATATTTGATTTAAATTTTAATAGGTAGTTAAAAGCTATATTATTTGAAATAATGAAAATTAAAATATCCCAAAAACCATTAAATCTTAAGAGATTATCCTCGAGTTTTACGTAGAATCTAACTATGTAACTATTGTATAATAATATAAAGGGTGACTATTTACATTGACAAAATTTTTAAAATAAACTTTAATATGCCTTAAAAAAACTAATTTTGGATTTTATTACTTTATTAGAATATGTCCAATTATTTATATTATTTTTTGTATGATATAATATAATACTTATCATTTCACCCTTAATTTAATTTCCACACAAAACACAATAACAAAAAATATAAAACACTTGATCGAATCGAATATTTTCTTTCTACCACTTTAAAACACGTCTAATTTATAATTTATCTTCTGTTTTCGTGTGTGAATATCAAGAACTGATTTAGCTAACGCCTTTCGTTGTTTTAATTTATATCCCGTGAACCTTTCGAGTCCGAACTGGACAAATGCAAGTCTGGACAAGTTTTCACGTTTATGAACAAGCTTGGCGATTTACGAATACTGCATAATATTCGGATTTGGTTTAAAAAAATGCAATTCTTTATTTACAAAAAAAAAAAATGTTAAATATAACAAAAATTTAAAATAAGGGTTTAATTGTTAATAAACGATTTTATTTAATATCGCTCGACCTGTATAGTTGTTTATTGTTTGTTTTTCATCTTGCAATAGCTTTTTGAACTACTTCTACTCAACCGATTCTTACAAAACTTTCCGCACATATTTTAGGTTTCCGTAAAAATATTATATTATCATATTTTATGTTTAACCCCACAGTGTCAACCCCTGAGCGAGGGTGAGAGCTGCCCTTAAAAATTTTAAATTAGAAGGAGATCAAGTGATACCTCGTTTTAAAGGTCTCTTTATCCTGAATTTAATGTTGCAGTCGTAGAATAGAGGTAATTCTAGTCAAGTGAAAAACTAAGAACCAAAAAATAGAAAGTATAGGTACAAATATTTCTGAGATATCCTGACCTCTGGAACATTTAACAATAAATAAAAACGTGCGGGCGCAAGTTCGCTAAAAAAATATTTTAACCTACATCCCACATTTTAAATTAATTGTTAATTTTTAAAGAGGTTAGAATCTTTAGAAAGTCTCATAATGTGTCCTAATAATTATTTTCCCGTTTTTAGTGCACCAGATTTTATTTAAAATAGTAGTTTAACTTAAAAATATTATTTAGGTATATTATATACAAATATTGATAAAATTATTAATTTCATCTCTAAGTGTTTAATAAAACCTTAAGTTAAAATTGTATGAAAATTTAATATGTCGTAGCACCAAAATAAATATTTCTTACATTGATTGGGTCGGGTGAATAAAAACAAGTGAACGCTTTTACCCGTCAATCCGAAAGTTAATACTTGATAATCCTTAACAAACTAAATGTGGCCACTAAGTATTTGCTTGAAACTTGACAAGTAAAGGCATTTACTTATTTTTATTCCACAGTTCGACGACAACCATAGCGAAGCGAATACGAGCATCAGTAGAACAGTCACTGGAAACACATCGACCTCAAAGCGGTAAGTCAAGCGACCTAAGTTTCCGAGAACTAAAACCCGAGCGAGCAGTTGAGAACCGAAAGCCGACAAACAGCAAACTAGTTAAATATTTGAATTTTTTAATTCTCTCTCTATTTTTATTCACCCTGCGTATTATTATTTTTTTTAAATTTTTTTTTATATTTTTTTTCTGGATTTAAAAAAACCTTCAGTTTGGCGCCCCTTTGGGGTGGCGCCCGCGTGCGTTGCACGTCCGGTTACGGGGGCCTGGTTTTAAATAATGGAACGCGAGAAAGTTTTTCGACTCGGCTTACTTACATCTTTATCGCACTATCTTTTACACGAAGTAGCAGAAGAGCAATAAATCCCAAGCAACTTCAATCTTTTAGATAACTGCCTTGCGAACTTATTACAATGAGACTATAGATGTCTTATTTTTGTCTAAGAAACCTTAATTATCAAAAAGCCTTAAAAGTTTGAAGTTTGCTCCTTCTAAACAATGTAATTGTGAGCATTCTTGTAGATACATAAGCAATCAAACAAATATACCTATACACGTTCTGATTTACGTTCAAAATTTAACATGTCATGCGTAATCTCATTATTTTTGTAAAATTAATGTTTTTGAAGCGAATACTACAGATAGTGCAAGCACTGCTGCACTATCGCATTTTAAGTACAGTATTCTTTGCAGCTCTCGGCTAACGGCTCGATCTCAAAATCGATCTGGTGACTAAAATCACATCTTAGTAGATACACTATAATCTGTTCCAACTGTTCCTGTATTCTGGTCATGCGTGATATAGTTTTTTCAAGTTATCCAATTGCAATTGCATTTTTAAAAAGTTTTCGTGCATGTTGTGAGTTTTGCACCACAACACCGCAATATTATCAAAGACAAAAAGTATAACCTAGAAGTGTGTACAACGTCGAAAAACTTTCAACAGTTGGATTACAATAATTAGGCGCTTTTGATTTACTCTTCAATTAACACGTCAGTAATAATTGGTCCGTTCGTTTTACAAATGCAATTATTTTGAAATGAATTAAGTGATCTTTTTTTAGCTAGATCAGATAAAATCAGTTCATTATCAGTTCTGTCATAACATCATTTCTTTTTATGCCGATAATGATTTATGAAACTTTTAATAATTTTTTTGCTCTTCGTGGATTAAAAGTACTATTTGGTTCCCCATTTCGGGGACTGAAGTGTTACTTTTAATCTCTAGGGATTAAAAAATAATTTAATCCTCCGAGGATTAAAAAATAAATAATTCACTCTACTAAATAATAATTTTATTAATAAAAATCAGCAATTAACATTTAAGATAACATCTACTTTTGATTAACATTTACGGATATATTTACATTTGTACAGTTATTAAAGTTAAAATTTACCAAAATCGTTGTCCTTAGAATTAACAACATTATTGAATGATGTTGAAACGATAGATACATTGATAGTATTTATTTGGTTTTCTGAATCAATTTTTTTTTCATTTTCATGACCAAAAATTTTTTCTGCTATAATTTGTTATTTATAGAGCTTTCAACATATCCCTCAGCCACTGAAGACGACTTCCATCTCCGTGTCTTTTGAGAACGTCGACATTTACCCCAGAATTATAATTTGTCGGGCTAAGTGGAAGAGCACTGACGGATTTAGCATCCCGAAAGTGAACTTCGCCCTTTGGACATCGTAATCCGCATAGCAGCTGGTCAATTAGCTTATGTATATTCTTTGTGTCCAAATAAAGACATTATTATTATTATTATTATTATTATTATTATTATTATTATTATTATTATTATTTTTTTTTTTTTTTTTTTTTTTTTTTAGGCTTCGACTGCTGAGGTCATTTCGCCCATTTTGACACCAGTAGATAAATATGCAAGCGTTCTTTGATGAATAAACACAAACACACGCTCTTATAACATTAGACTTTGTGATAGAGATTAACCGCCTTTAAAAAGTCAAGAGTGTTTTTTATATCCACACTATGTTGTAAGTTTTCCTCTACAACGTTACGTAATCTAAAAAGTTTTCGCTGAACATCATATATTGGACAGTCACAAATGATATGTTTGATGGTAATCTGTACATTACACTTCGCACACAGTGGTGCATTTTGACCCAGCAGGAGGTGCTTATGGGTCAGGGAGGTGTGACCTATGCGCAAGCGATGCGCTTTTGATACACTTTCTCGATCTGCTTTAAAGGGTAGGTATTGCTTTCTTGTGGACTTCTTTACATAATATAATTTTTGTTTTAGATTCTGCCATTTTATTTGCCATTTATCAAGAATATGGTCCCTTAGATAATTTATAAAATCTTGAGATCTTACGAAAGGCACATCTTGTTTATATTCACGAGTGGCGCTACGGGCGGCCGCATCCGCCTTGTCATTGCCAGTCACACCAACGTGGCTAGGTATCCACAAGAAAGTTACCCGGCTATGACGTGTGGCTAAGTTGTGTACAAGGTACTGAACTCTGTGAACGAATGGATCAGGAGAAAACAATTCTAACAAACCTTCCAGGACACTACGGGAGTCACATACTATCAAACAAGCAGTATAAGTCTGCATAGTGAAGGAAAGATACAGTAGAGCTTGCCACAGAGCGTATTGCTCTGCAAAGTATATCGATGTGTTTTTGTTAAGGGACCAGGAATTCACCTCATCGTCTACCACAAAGGCAGAACCTACACCGTCACTTGTTCTAGATCCATCTGTATAAATAATTTTGTCATAGCTTTTTATTTATCGCCTGTAAGAATTTTTGTCGCCATAAGTGGACAGATGTTTCATTTTAGATTCTCAGCAAGATCAAAATCTATTTCGATTGTACTGAACTTCCAAGGAGGTAATTCAGAGAGGCATAAACTCACTGTCTCAAGTGAAGGGAGTTGTTCGGAGATCAAAAGTTCCTAAATCTTCCGAACGCGCATTTCTCTGGCACAGATTCTCTAAGGGTAAGTTGGTTATGAGGATGACTTTATTGCTCATTATTTTGGCTATATATTTAGTGAGTAAAAGTATCCGTCGGTTTTCTAATGAGCAAAAGCCTGATTCACAATGTAGGCTCTCGACAGGGCTTGTTGAAATGCACCCAGACAATACCGTATGCCCATATTGTGTACAGTATTAAGCGCAAGAAGTGTAATTTTACACGATGAGCCGTAAGCGATGCAGCCATAATCAATGGGATAAAATTAGAGATCTATACAAATTTATCATAGTTTTGGGCTCCGCACCCCATTTGGTATGTGCCAGTACTTTAAGTATATCTAGAGTTTTTGTACATCTCTGTCTGAGCTCCTGGATATGGTTCTTCCAAGTTAACTTTATTATTATTATTATTATTATTATTATTATTATTATTATTATTATTATTATTATTATTATTATTATTATTATTATTATTATTATTATTATTATTATTATTATTATTATTATTATTATTATTATTATTATTATTATTATTATTATTTATTTTTTTTTTTTGGCGTGACTTCTACGGTCATTTGCCATTTCCTCAAGTTTTGGTTTTATATCTTATTTATTAGTTCAGTTTCTTTTAAGAATTGGAGCAGTAATGTCACATGCTCTTGATCATCTCTGAAGATATCTTCCATAGTATCTTTCAACCCTAATTTCTTCTTGACGTCTTTGTATTTTGTGCACTCTAATAAAATGTGCTTTATAGTTAAGTGTGTGTTACATAGATTACACATATCTTGTCTTCTCCTTCCTAGTATGTGAGAGTGCGTCATATTGGTGTGACCTATTCGAATTCTTGTTAAAGTAACTTCTAAAGGTTTTATATTTTGACTTGCTATTCTCCAGGGTTTTACGTTACTCTTGATTTTTTGTAGCTGCGTATTTGTTTCGTTCCATTCTTGTTGCCATATGATTTGTATTTTGCTTTTAATTTCTCCCTTGATTTTTTTAAGCTTCGTTGGTATTTCTTGAGCTTGATTGTTTTCTATGGAGACTAATTCTAACCTGTTTTTTTTAATAATCTCTGCTGCTCTTACCAGAGCTGGTCTGATTATGGTTGGCCTTTCTTCATACTCTTGGTTGGTGTTGTTACTTATGAGATCATGGTTTAGATGGTTGTTTAAAGCATTGATTTTTGAGTGGTAGATAAGTAATAGTTGTTGGTAACGGATGCGTAATGGTTGGATTCCTGCGTCAACAAATAGTGCTGCGTGTGGGCTAGTTCGGTATGCCCCTGTGGCTAGTCTAATTCCATATGCATGTATACTATTTAGGATTCTTAAGGTGGATGGTCTAGCTGAGGAATAGATTATACAGCTGTAGTCAATTACAGATAGAACAAATGCTTTATATAGCATAAGTAATTGCTTTCGATAGGAACCCCAATTACGGTTACACAGGCTTCGAATTGTATTCAATCGTTTTTTACATGAATCTGCCAATTGACTGATATGTTGCTTAAAGTATAGTTTTCATCCAGTGTAACTCCCAGCACTTTTATGTTTGGTACTACTGGTATTTTTACACCATTTATATGTAGGTTTGGGTCTTCGTGTGGGGTCCTTAGGCGGCAGAAATGGATTGCTCTAGTTTTTCTTTAGAAAAGGTAAAACCTTTTTCTCCTGCATAATGAATCACTTGGTCTATTGCTATTTGTATTTTTTCTTTAACTGTATCTATGCAGCTTCCTTGAAACATGATTATTAGGTCGTCAGCATATAGACACTTTTTAACAGGTCCCTGAATGGTCCAAAGTAGCTTGTTTATTCCTATTAAGAATAAGGTCACGCTTAGGACCGAACCTTGAGGAATGCCGTTTTCCAGCGTATGTATTTCTGATAGTGTACTGCCTATCCTAACCTTAAATTTTCTTTTTGATAGAAAACTAATTATAATTTTGGGCAGTTTTCCTCGTATATTCCAGTCATGTAGCTGTTGTATAATGTTAAAGCGCCATATGGTATCATAGGCTTTCTCTAAATCAAAAGATACTGCTACAGTGTGCTGCGTTTTCCTGAAGCCCTCAACGATGTAGTGTTCAATATATACAAGGTAGTCTATTGTAGAATGTAACTTTCTAAAAGCAGTTTGATGGGATGATATTAATCCATGCGATTCCAAATATGGCATAAGTCTTCTGTTTATCATCGTTTCCAATACTTTACTCATATTACTGGTAAGAGCAATTGGCCTGTAACTATTTGGTTCGGTCATATTTTGTTGGGCTTTAGTACTGGAATTATGGTGGATTCTTTCCACTTTTTGGAAATATCCTTTATCAAAATTTTGTTGTATATATGGAGCAGGTTATTCTGTGAGGATGCAGGAAGGTTTTGGAGCATGGAGTATGTGATATTATCTGGACCTGGTGATTTATCTTTTTTAAGTTTTAGAGCATGTTCGAGTTCTTTCATTGTAAATTGTTTATTGTACTCTATTTGTTCTTCACTTTGAAAATCCAGTAGTTTTTCAGTGCCCTTTTTGTATTTAAGAATGTTTTATCAAAACATTTAGAGCTACTGACGTTTTCGAAATGTGTAGCTAAAGCTTCTGTTTGTTCTTTAATGTTTGTTATTTCTCTGTTTTCATTTATTATAATTTCTGAGATAATAGTAGTAGGTTTTCTCAGTATATTTTTTGCCTTTCTCCATACCTCCGATGGAGGTGTAGTGGAGTTTATAGAGGACACATATGTTTCCCAAGATGATCTTTTACTGTTTAAAATAATCTTCCGCATATTGGCTCTGGCTTTTTTGTAAATAATTAGGTTTTCTACTGTTGGGGATCTTTTAAACTTATTGAATAATTTTCGTTTATCTTGGACAGAGTTTTTGACCTCGTTGGTCCACCAAGGAACACATCGGTTTTTAATTTTGCCGGAAGAACGCGGTATACTTTTTTCTGCGGCGTTTATTATATTTTTGGAAAATTATTATTATTATTATTATTATTATTATTATTATTATTATTAATTGGATAATAAAGACGCCGACGTGCGTCGAAAATAATGACCAGTGTATAAAGAGGGTTCAGGAAGTTTAAAAAAAGTTGCAATTTTTTGGGGCAGTTTTCCAAAAGTATTCTTTCCAGTGGGTTGAGTTGAACATCTGCGGTCTTTATATTGGACAAAAAATCGTGACTGGTTTGCGTCAGGTTTTCTTAAAGGAATGTAATTTCTGCATAGTTTTATAAAATCGATTGGGTTATTCACTGAATTCTGAACAATGAATACTCGGTCAATATTGTTCTTTGTATTTTTTATATTAACTAAGATAGAGTAACCCAAATCTGTAACATTGTGGATTGATAATTCAACTAATTCGTTTCCTCTACACGCTCCTGCTACACCCATGAGCAGTGTAACCTAAAAATTGAAGACAGTGTCAAAATATCTATCAAAAAATGTATAGACGTTATATTACTCACCTTAACCATTAAAAAATCGTCGTCGGGAGCTTGAATTAGGAATTGATCGACTTGTTCATCAGTAAGAACTTTTGACTTCTTTGTCTTATAGCCGTCATTTTTTCTTTTCAGAAAAGCTTTTAATTTCGGATATTGGGATATATCAATATTACTTTTCACCATTACCATCGATTTCACCATGGAATAATTTGCCCACAAGGTGGAAGCACGTACAGTTTTGCTTTTTTCATTGAAATATGCTAAAGATATTTTCATTGGTGTGATTTTGTATCTTCTTTTGACGGCACCATGTTATAAAATCTTCATAAGATTTTTCATACACTTTTCTGGATTTTGAGCGCAATAGATGGTTAACAGCCTCTTCAACGGCTGCTTCAATATCAAACTCATCCATTTTCGCAACTACGCGTCGTCAACAGACTAAGTTTTCACAATGGCGAATGTTGTTTATTATTTATTTACTTGTTGTTATGGCATTGAAACATCTGGGATTTTAAAAATAATTCATAAATTTCATTAGCCTTGAATAGTGACTCATGGGCGTAGCCAGCTAAGGGCAGGGAGGGGCAACTGCCCCCCCCCCCTGGAAGAGCAAAAATAAATTAAATAATTTTTAAATTTTAATAAACAAAAAATTAAATCTAAAATATACATATTTTTCTGTTCTGCATATTTTTTTTTGTTATCTGTTATTAGTTTAATTTAAGTACAATTAAAATCTTAAAGTTTTGTTTTCATTTGCCTTTTCTTTTTATCCTAAAATTTTACATTTTGAACGACCATGGACCATGGTTTGCCCCCCCCCCCTGTTATAAATCCTGGCTACGCCCTTGAATAGTGTAGCGTCTTTGTCAAAGTGACTTTTCTAATAATTTAAATTTATCATAGATGTAATACTTTAATTTTCAGATAATAATACTGGGTTCCCCATATTAGACTATACAATTTAAAAGTCGAATAAAAACTTTCTAATCAAAGTAAATTAACTTTTTAATGGACTAATATGTAGCTTATTCTGTGGGATTTATGACTAAAGTAAATAACAATTCAAGTTTTAAAGATCAAGGAGGCGCCTGTCTATAAACAACGACTTAAGTGTTTCTGTCAAATATGCGTTATACGCAAACGATATAATTGCTCCAGTTGAACAATTTTCATTGCATTATGAATTATTCGATTCAAGAGCGTGTGTTTTCTGTGGAAGTCTACATTAGAACTGGTTCATTTGAAGAAGTTCGGCGTGCATTTCGACGGCAGTTTGGAAAAAATAATGGGGCGATGCACCAACACGCCTTACAATTGCGGCGTGGGTTCGTCATTGGCGTGAAAATTGCTCTGTGCAAAACATTAAAAAACCTGGACGTCGAAGAACGGTGCGTACGCCTGAAAATATTGAACGAGTGAGAGCTGCCTTTACAAGAAGTCCTAAGAGATCGGCTAATCGGCAATCACTTGCCCTAGGAATATCTAAGGGAAGTCTCCACAGAATTCTGCATAAAGATATAAAATTTCACCCCTATAAATATCAAATGGCGCATAACCTCAGTGATCTAGACAAAGGAGCGAGGGCGACATTTTGTGAAGAATGTTTACATCAGCATCGTGGAGAAATTCATAATTTGCTAATGAGCGACGAAGCAATTTTTCATTTGGACGGTGTTGTTAACAAGCAAAACTTTAGATACTGGGGAGTAGAAAATCCTCACGAACTGTTTACCAAAAACCTCCACAGTCCAAAAGTCGTTGTTTGGTGCGGTGTAGCATCATTTGGAATTATCGGTCCTTATTTTTTTGAGGATGAAAATAACCGTTCTGTCACAGTTAATTCCCAACGCTACATAAACATGTTGCAAACGTTTCTTATCCCAGAACTAATTAGACGAGGACTAAATGGCGCCATATTATTCCAGCAAGATGGAGCAATGGCTCACACAGCCAGAAACACTATGAGAATTTCGCGAGATTTTTTTGACGGCCGTATAATTTCCCGATTTGGAAATTTGAATTGGCCCCCGAGATCTCCCAATTTAACGGCCCCCGATTTTTTTCTCTGGGGATACCTAAAGCAAAAAGTTTTTGCAAGTCGTCTCGCAACAATTCCGGAGCTGAAGGAGCAGATTCGAAATGAAATTGCAGGAATAAATGGAGATTTGCTTCGCCGAGTGATCATAAATTTTGAACTTAGAATTCAAAAATGCATTGAAGTCGAAGGAGGGCATTTGGAAGACATGATCTTTAAAACTTGAATTGTTATTTACTTTAGTCATAAATCCCAAAGAATAAGCTACATATTAGTCCATTAAAAAGTTAATTTACTTTGATTAGAAAGTTTTTATTCGACTTTTAAATTGTATAGTCTAAAATGGGGAACCCTGTATAATTATTTTTATTATTACTCCACGAAGTGCAAAAAATAGTGTAGATATTATGGGATTGAAGTTCCTTAATCCCTTGAATAGTCTATTCGCGGGATGAAATGAGTCACTTCAATCCCTTGTTATCTAATGTACTATATTTGTTACTCATTTGTAAACGTCAATTTATCAAGCGGCTTAATGACGTTGAAAGTCAATCTTAACAAGCTAACTACTAGTTAAAAATTTACAGGTTAGAGACGAAAGTTGATGATTTTTTATAAGTTAGAGACGACCGTGCCTTGTTTACATTGTATTAGCAAAATAATAAACAGTAAAATAAACAATAAGCGCCGTTGTCAGAGTAATGATTTCCAAGGTAACGAGACATTGTTGCAAGTTAACAGTTTTACAAATTAGTAGCATTATTTACATTCGAAAATTGTGTTCTATTTGCATCATAAATGAGAAACAAATAAATTATATAACAATACACGCAAGGTAACGGGTTTTACCGGCTCCAGAAGGTAACTGGCTCGCCTTCGGCTCGCCAGTTATATCCTTCTGTCCGCCAGTAAAACCCTTTTTATACCTTGCTAGTAATGTTATATACTATAATGTGACTGCTTGATTATGAAATCTAAGGTGAGATGTAAGGTTAATTTTGCAACTGTCATTTGGGGTGTTCATTTAGGTGTGATCTCATCCGTTCAGTGTAAAGTAATACAAGTCACTTGGAACTATAAAACAAGGGCTAGGAATATAAAGTCACATTGACATTAGCAAAACTATACTTTGTTCGTGGATCGTCGAGATCCTGAAACAGTTGAAACCATGGAACTGTACTTATACTGGAAGGCGCGCTCCGTCCGTCAGCCCGGTCCGAGAGAAAGGGTCGTAAGGACATCTCTGTCCTACTCTCGAGCATACGCGCATTCGTAGAGCAGTCGATTGTTATGTCGCAACGTTTGAAAATGTTTTGAATTAATTGGTTAGTAACATGGGCATTTACCGGTATCGATTGAAACTCATTTTACCTACTGTTATACTTAGTCCTTTTACAAAAATAATGAACTATAAAAATAATTTGAAGGTATAATCAATGGGATGCGTTAAACTTCGGATTTTTATTAACCATAAAAGATGTAAAGTACATTTTATAAATTAAACGTGGTTACACGCGTTCGTATAATACATTCTACATTATCGGTATGTATAAAAATTGTAATCAATTTGTCAAGTATAAAAAATATAATCGTGAAAAACAAACGTGATGACAATAATTGTGCATGTCGGTGTATAAATGCAACAAAAAATAACCAGTATAGTAAAAATCAATAATTAATAAGTAAATGATAATTGCGGATTTGAAATTATATTTTGGTTAGTTTGTTTTGGAGATGCGTGCTTAGACGCTGTCGCTCTCTCGCGCTAGGCATGCGCAAGGCGTCGCGAAAAGGCCAGGAGTGAGCTTCTCATCTCGCGACTTTTCTATGGCATAGACCGCCAATGCTCGTTCCAGTATAAGTACAGTTTAGTGGTTGAAGCGGATTCATATTAATGATTATCGAAATGAACTAAAATTTGTAGTTATAAATAATTCAACGTAAAATTAATATAAAAGATAGATTATGAGATATAAATTATTCTAATAGCTTTAAAAACAAGTTTAATTACTTAAAGATAGGAATTACTAAAAAGTGAATATTAAAAGAAATGAAATCATTTTAATAATAACTAATTTTTTATGATAATTAATAAGTTCATTACGGAGATAGGCAACATTGTAAAAGAATAACAATAATTTATGTCAGATGGGCGTTTAAATCTTCATGCCGGACAGAGGTTAATAAACATTTTGATGCTAACTTAAAAAAAATTCCAAAACCGCCCGCTTCTCTAAAAAATATCGATAATAAAGTTCAAGCATTTTCAATTCTAATCAATTAATTTTTAGACTTATTTGGCTTTGTATTAAGAAAATACAAAATTAAATTATCTTTACAAAATATGTCTACACATTTTCCTATAAAGTTGATCGAAAATCAGATATTGAACTAAAATGATCAAACATTTAAATTCCACCTTAGGAATTTAATGACGCCAAATTACGTGTCGTAAGAAAAGACTGCATAAAACATCATTAATTGACAAGATCTATATGTAGATATTTTTATAACTTTGAAATATGTAGCTGTTTAAGGAATATTTGGTAAAAACGAAAAACTGCGCCTAATAAACCTCTCTCTTTGTTACTCGATTTTCCCTAAATCTAATCAACTCCAAGAGAAATGAAATAAAGCTTAAATACAAAATTTCAAGTACGCAAGTATACGCACGCATTCACGAACTCACGCACACACCCACGCACACACGCTCATACGCTCACGCACGCACGCAAGAATGCACACACACACGCGCACGCACGCACACACCTACACACGCACGCACGCACGCACGCACGCACGACACACACACACACACACACACACACACACACACACACACACACACACACACACACACACACTCAGACAGACACGGACACGGACACGGACATGGACACAGACACAGACGCAGACGCAGACACACATACACACAGATCTATGCACGCAATCACTCATACACGCACGCACACACCCACCTCTGTTACTTCCAAGCACAAAATTTCCTGATTAGAAAAAAGAGAAATTCTGTACGTGAATTTAAGTGTTATAAATAAGAATTGGATAATACTTAATTTAGAATAATTGAATTAAATATAAAATTCTGTCCGTCGATGGGAATATAGCGGATAAATAAATTAGAACATAAACATTTTTGAATTTCCCTAGTAAGCACAAATAATAATGAGCAATGACTAAAGGAAGATATGATTTTATATTAGCCTAGCATTATTACCGTAAAATCGGCCAACTGCGACACTTCGAGTAACTTCGACAACAACTCCCTACTCCTACATTAATATTACGTGCGCAATACCAAATGCAGTTGGCGGCTAGCTAGTAGAGCACACGGCGTGGTACATGTTAGATTTCGTTACAAATGCCGCGAAAAGTACCTAAAGTGGTCGGGGGTCGTAGCTACCGACGATATACGCAGCAAGCAGTAGAAGACGCCTTACAGGATATTGGACGGGGCATGACGGTAACAGCAGCGAGCAAAAAAAACACGGGGTACCGCGTGTTACCCTTCTCGATAAATGGCATGGACGGCACGTACATGCAATCGGGCACCCAACAGCTTTGAAGCCCCAAGAGGAGCAACCTCACACAACGGTTAGCTGCTAACATCAGTCGAGCAAGAGCTTCGCTGTCTAGAGAAATGGTGAGTCAGTTCTTCGAAAATGTTAGAGAGAAACTTGTAAATATTACACCGAATCGGCTCTTTAATTTTGACGAAATAAATTTTCCGATGATCCCGGCGCGAAGAAAGTTGTAGTGCTAAGGGGTACAAAACGAGTGGAAAGGTTTATGGAACATTCCAAGACTTCAATATCATTAATGTTCTGTATATCTGCTGGCGGTGTAATTCTGCCACCATTTGTTGTGTATAAGACCGACAACGTTTACGAAAATTGGTGTAGGGGGGGCCCACATGGCACGAAATATGATGCAACAAAATCGGGGTGGTTTGATGCCAGAACATTCGAACTATGGTTTCAAAAGGTGTTTTTACCTCATGTTAACAGAATTACAGGTGAAAAAGTTGTTGTTGCAGATAATTTAGCATCTCATTTCTCACCCAGCGTGATACAGTTATGCAGAGAGCACAGTATTTACTTTACAACACTCCCTGCTAACGCCACTCACCTCGTGCAACCTTTGGACGTGGCTTTTTTTGTCCACTAAAAGTTTACTGGAGAAACGTTCTCGAAAATTGGCGAAAACAAAGCCGCTCCAAAGGATCTATTCCAAAAGAGCATTTTCCGTCGTTGTTAAGTAGCCTCTATTCCAAATTGGAAAACAATAATGGGAGTGAAAATGCCCGATCGGGCTTTCGAAAGACTGGTCTGCACCCTTTTGATCCCGACCAAGTGCTGCGCATGCTACCAGACAATTCTGACTTAACATCAGATGACGACAGAAGTTGAAGTTCCAGTTTAAATGCCAGTGTTCTCGAGTTTTTAGAGAACCAGAGGGGCTTTACAGCAAATGCAGCTAAGCGAAAACGTGGAAAGAAGATCATTCTGGGCTGTGAAGTCACATTGAATCCATCAACTGAACCTAGTGTTTCACAAACCTCTACTACCTTATCTCAACGATCTAGCAGCCTAGAACCATACGATGAAAATTTCTGTGGAATATGCCAAAGTGATTTTTCAAAGTACAGATGTACTGAGTGGATACAGTGCATAGGGTGTAGTAAGTGGATCTGTGGTACATGCAACGGCCGAAGCAAAGAAGTCTATTATGACTGTGAGGCCTGTCTTGACAGAGATTAATTCTTTTTGTTTATTTATTTATCTATTATTAATGTTACAAATTATTGTCTTAAGCACTTATTTTTTTATGCTAACTTGGAAAATTTCTTTTTTAGTTTTAGTTTTATATAGATGGCAATAAGTATATTTCTTCGTTTTTAATAGTTTTTTAACCTACTTATATACGTTTTTTAAATAAAATATTTTTTTTTTTAGAATATTAGGTGTCGAAGATGCCTAAACAATTGATCTACATCGACTTTGTACTAATTTTCAATAGGTGTCGAAGTTGGCCAAAATGCAACTTCGACACCATATAAATGGCACCTTTCCGTAAAAACTGTCGGCTATTTTCAAATAAAAAAATCATATTCCACTCAGAATACTTTCATTGTAAACTTCCATCGTTTACATGGGTACAAAAAAAATTTAGAACGGCGCAAATTAAAAAATACCATTAAAAAGTGTCGAAGTTGGCCGATTTTACAGTATGTCCTAGAATTGAATTGTGCATAAGTAAATATAATGTTAGTGCATGACTTTTTTTATCTCTTAAATTACCTAACCAGGATGGATACTTAACTTATGTTTATTATAAAAGTAGAACCATCACGTACCATCTAATTTTATATGAGAGCAAAAATAAGTCTATTATAATTAATTATAATGTTTCACTTCATTTTATTTTTATATTCGTAACGTCAAATAATCAGCTTCTATAATTAAAAATGTTTGATTTATTAGGAATTAAAACAACTTTTACTACATATACTGAATTTTTGATGTAATTAAGCATTCATAATGCAAAGAACATTATTCCATGTTTTTGTGTTGTATGTATTGACATTTGCGGAAAGTTTGAACGGCGCTGGCCATTTTAGTACAACAGTCACGCAAAATGCAACAACAACGCAATTCACAATTTTAATCTGTATTGTAAATTACGCCTTGCCTTATATCAACTACGTATAATCTGTTTTGGTACGTATATAAAACGATTCGTAGAATAATTGTTCGTAATTAAAAAATTTAAAAAACTGAGTTAGATGGCGCTAATGTAGAATGCTTTGTACATGTATATTTCAATATATCTAGCTTCATCCGGCTATCCTGATCGGGCCAGTTCATCCATCTTTATTATGAAATAAACTTTCACGATTTTCATTCATGATTAAAATACTTCTCTCTTAGGATTTAATATACATGGTTAAAATTAAATTAAATGTAGCGTAAGTATACGCTCTGTTTTCAATGTATTATAATACACTTAATTGTTTAAGTGTTCTGTTAACCAAAAACGCCTGTTTCCAGCATAACTGCGGTATAAAAATTAGCTTTGTAACACACGTAAACATAAAACGTAAGCAAAGAGCCAGTTACACTATATCAGCTGACTGTTGAGAAAAACAGAGAGAAAAAGACTCTATAAACTGAAAGTGGTTGAGGTCGGTTGGGATATAATTCATAGATCAGGGCATAGATCTCGTCATAGAAGGTATCCTCTCGTGTGCTTTACCTAAAATAGATTCTATAGCTGTAGTACATTTAGTACAGTTTTCCGTTTTTGTTCTTATTACTGACCTTTAATACTTAAACATTCGCTAAAGGGTTACTGACAATCCTAAAAAATTGCTTTATGGCATCTTGATGATGACCTACTTATTTTTTGTACAATTATTGTCTTTCATTCTAACACTTGGAGAGTTTGTTTTTCGAAGTTCGTGGTACTTAAAGAGCAAAGATAGAATTATAAAGTAATCTGAGCATGTAGCTGTGTAGCAATGCAACAAACTCAGACAAGCCTGATATTGGTCAATATGTTAGACGTTGTCCTAATTGTGCTTCAAACAAAGTTAAACAAGAATCTTCAACATTTATGTTTCCTCGTGCTACTTCAGCCTTGGCAAGTACTATATACTGATTTTGTCGGTCCTCTACCAAAAATTATAACTCAAGGTGAAATTCTGATCGGGACAAGCCCGTCACCTGGTTCTCCGACCTGCCTGAAACGGCAGGATTTGACGAGGTATTGAGTGCATAGCACTATCCACGTTTACGGTAGTGGACAAACCCTCCGAGACATTATTTTGATCCATACAAAATTTATATAATTTCATCTCCTCGACTCCCACCACGGAGTCCAACAAGGGGACGACATAATGTCGCCAGGGATATCAAGAGATATAGCACCCTCAAGCACTCACCCACTGGAAGTCTGACCTGACAGCACAGCCGATTTGTCAGGGTGGTTAGTCTGACCTCCCGTTTACAAAATCCAGGCCAAAGTGACGTGTTGCGATTACAGAGACTACAACCCGCTCCGTGGAATGCTCAGTCACCAGGACCCTTCATCCTACGACACGGGTCTCCAGTACGGCACAAACACGTGGGTAGCCATTAAAGCCCTGTCGGAACGACTACTACACCGCACTACGGAACATAGTAGACAAAACAAAGTAAGTGTGCGTATGTGTGTGAAGATTGAGTGTAGCAATGATAAGCTTCGAACACACTGGCTTGTGTGCGAGCAATCTTTCGTGTGTATGTGTGTTTATTATTATAATTATTAATTATTATTATTATTATTATTATTATTATTATTATTATTATTATTATTATTATTATTATTATTATTATTATTATTATTATTATTATTATTATTATTATTATTATTATTATTATTATAAGTATGGAATGTTTACTTTCAGTTGTATCGGTATAACGTTAAGAAAATTCCATTATATTTTAAGCCAATATATTTCGTGTTGAATTAACACTTCAAGTGCAACTAGAACAATATTTATAAGTACGTTATTAAATAAACTAAAATAACTAACAATATTTAAGGGTATGGAACCAATAAATAGAAGCTAATACTAAAATTGTTCTTGTCAATATGACTGAATTACAATAAAACTAACTAGATTTAATAATAAACTATAATCCAAATATTTATCAATAAAACTATAATTTGAATTTAAAAGTTAAACTTAAGAATTAATGGTCATAATTGTATAAACTAAATACTACTAAATAAACTTATTTAAAAGTAAACATTCCATACTTATAATATTCATAAATTGGTTGAAGAAAAATAATAATATTATTATTATTATTATTATTATATTATTATTATTATTATTATTATTATTATTGATTGGATAATAAAGACGACGTGCGTCGAAAATAATGACCAGTGTATAAAGAGGGTTCAGGAAGTTTAAAAAAAAGTTGCAATTTTTTGGGGCAGTTTTCCAAAAGTATTTTTTCCAATGGGTTGAGTTGAACATCTGCGGTCTCTATATTGGACAAAAAATCTTGAATGGTTTGCGTCAGGTTTTCTTAAAGGAATGTAATTTCTGCATAGTTTTATAAAATCGATTGGGTTATTCACTGAATTCTGAACAACGAATACTCGGTCAATATTGTTCTTTGTATTTTTTATATTAACTAAGATAGAGTAACCCAAATCTGTAACATTGTGGATTGATAATTCAACTAATTCGTTTCCTCTACACGCTCCTGCTACACCCATGATCAGTGCAACCTAAAAATTGAAGACAGTGTCAAAATATCTATCAAAAATTATAGACGTTATATTACTCACCTTAACCATTAAAAATCGTCGTCGGAGCTTGAATTAGGAATTGATCGACTTGTTCATCAGTAAGAACTTTTGACTTCTTTGTCTTATAGCAGTCATTTTTTCTTTTCAGAAAAGCTTTTAATTTCGGATATTGGGATATATCAATATTACTTTTCACCATTACCATCGATTTCACCATGGAATAATTTGCCCACAAGGTGGAAGCACGTACAGTTTTGCTTTTTTCATTGAAATATGCTAAAAAGACATTTTAATTGGTGTGATTTTGTATCTTCTTTTGACGGCACCATGTTATAAAATCTTCATAAGATTTTTCATACACTTTTCTGGATTTTGAGGGCAATAGTTGGTTAACAGCCTCTTCAGCCGCTGCTTCAATATCAAACTCATCCATTTTCGCAACTACGCGTCGTCAACAGACTAAGTTTTCACAATGGCGAATGTTGTTTATTATTTATTTACTCGTTGTTATGGCATTGAAACATCTGGGATTTTAAAAATTATTCATAAATTTCATTAGCTTTGAATAGTGTAGCGTCTTTGTCAAAGTGACTTTTCTAATAATTTAAATTTATCATAGATGTAATATTTTAATTTTCAGAAAATTTCTATTATTACTCCACGAAGTGCAAAAAATAGTGTAGATACTACGGGATTGAAGTTCCTTAATCCCTTGAATAGTCTATTCGCGGGATTACATGAGTCACTTCAATCCCTTGTTATATAATGTACTATATTTGTTACTCATTTGTAAACGTCAATTTATCAAGTGGGCTTAATGACGTTGAAAGTCAATCTTAAGCTAGCTACTAGTTAAAAATTTACAGGTTAGAGACGAAAGTTGTTGATTTTTTATAAGTTAGAGACGACCGTGCCTTGTTTACATTGTATTAGCAAAATAATAAACAGTAAAATAAACAATAAGCGCCGTTGTCAGAGTAATGATTTCCAAGGTAACGAGACATTGTTGCAAGTTAACAGTTTTACAAATTAGTAGTATTATTTACATTCGAAAATTGTGTTCTATTTGCATCATAAATGAGAAACAAATAAATTATATAACAATACACGCAAGCTAACGGGTTTTACCGGCTCCAGAAGGTAACTGGCTCGCCTGTACGCTAGTAAAACCCTTTTTATACCTTGCTAGTAATGTTATATACTATAATGTGACTGCTTGATTATGAAATCTAAGGTGAGATGTAAGGTTAATTTTGCAACTGTCATTTGGGGTGTTCATTTATATACAAGTCACTTGGAACTATAAAACGAGGGCTAGGAATATAAAGTCACATTGACATTAGCAAAACTATACTTTGTTCGTGGATCGCTGAGATCCTGAAACAGTTGAAACCACTGAACTGTACTTATACTGGAACGCGCGCTCCGTCCGTCAGCCCGATCCGAGAGAAAGGGTCGCAAGGGACATCTCTGTCCTACTCTCGAGCATACGCGCATTCGTAGAGCAGTCGATTGTTATGTCGCAACGTTTGAAAATGTTTTGAATTAATTGGTTAATAACATGGGCATTTACCGGTATCGATTGAAACTCATTTTACCTACTGTTATACTTAGTTCTTTTACAAAAATAATGAACTATAAAAATAATTTCAAGGTATAATCAATGGGATGCGTTAAACTTCGGATTTTTGTTAACCATAAAAGATGTAAAGTACATTTTATAAATTAAACGTGGTTACACGCGTTCGTATAATACATTCTACATTATCGGTATGTATAAAAATTGTAATCAATTTGTCAAGTATAAAAAATATAATCGTGAAAAACAAACGTGATGACAATAATTATGCATGTCGGTGTATAAATGCAACAAAAAATAACCAGTATAGTAAAAATCAATAATTAATAAGTAAATGATAATTGCGGATTTGAAGTTATATTTTGGTTAGTTTGTTTTGGAGAGGCGTGCTTTGACGCTGTCGCCTCTCGCGCTGGGCATGCGCAAGGCGTCGCGAAAAGGATAGGAGTGACCCTTGCGCGCTATCTCTCTCATCTCGCGACTTTTCTATGGCATAGACCGCCAATTCTCGTTCCAGTATGTCGTCCAGTT
Source organism: Vesta saturnalis (assembly GCA_036346205.1). NCBI lineage: Eukaryota > Metazoa > Arthropoda > Insecta > Coleoptera > Lampyridae > Vesta > Vesta saturnalis. The sequence goes on along the minus strand of JARFJB010002298.1, from coordinate 431,595 downwards.
TAGTGGTTGAAGCGGATTCATATTAATGATTAGCGAAATGAACTAAAATTTGTACTTATAAATAATTCAACGTAAAATTAATATAAAAGATAGATTATGAGATATAAATTATTCTAATAGCTTTAAAAACAAGTTTAATTACTTAAAGATAGGTATTACTAAAAAGTGAATATTAAAAGAAATGAAATAATTTTAATAATAACTAATTTTTTAGGATAATTAATAAGTTCATTACGGAGATAGGCAACATTGTAAAAGAATAACAATAATTTATGTCAGATGGGCGTTTAAACCTTCATGCCGGACAGAGGTTAATAAACATCTTGATCTAACTAAAAATTCAAAACCCCGCTTCTCTAAAAATATCGATAATAAAGTTCAAGCATTTTCAACTCTAATCAATTAATTTTTAGACTTATTTGGCTTTGTATTAAGAAAATACAAAATTAAATTATCTTTACAAAATATGTCTACACATTTTCCTCTAAGTCAGATATTGAAATAAAATGATCAAACACTTAAATTCCACCTTAGGAATTTAATGACGCCAAATTACGCGTCGTAAGAAAAGACTGCATAAAACATCATTAATTGATAAGATCTATATGTAGATATTTTTATAACTTTGAAATATGCAGCTGTTTAAGAAATATTTGGTAAAAACGAAAAACTGCGCTAATAAACCTCTCTCTTTGTTACTCGATTTTCCCTAAATCTAATCAACTCTAAGAGAAATGAAATAAAGCTTAAATACAAAATTTCAAGTACGCAAGTATACGCACGCATTCACGAACTCACGCACACACCCACGCATACACACACACACACACACACACACACGCTCATACGCTCACACGCACGCACGCAAGAATGCACATACACACACACACGCAGCACCACGCAACCACACACGCAAACCACGCACGCACGCACGCACACACACAGACACACATACACACACACACACACACACACACACACACACACACACACACACACACACACAAAACACACATACACACACACACACACACACAGACACACACACACACACACACACACACACACACACACACACTCAGACAGACACGGACACGGACACGGACACTGACGCAGACGCAAACACAGATCACGCACGTACTCATACACGCAACACACCACTCTGTTACTTCCAAGCACAAAATTTCCTGATTAGAAAAAAGAGAAATTCTGTACGTGAATTTAAGTGTTATAAATAAGAATTGGATAATACTTAATTTAGAATAATTGAATTAAATATAAAATGTTGTCTTTCTGTCCATCGATGGGAATATAGCGGATAAATAAATTAGAACATATAAACATTTTTGAATTTCCCTAGTAAGCACAAATAATAATGAGCAATGGCTAAAGGAAGATATGATTTTATATTAGCCTAGCATTATTACCGTAAAATCGGCCAACTTCGACACTTCGGGTAACTTCGACAACAACTCCCTACTCGTACATTAATATTACGTGCGCAATACCAAATGCAGTTGGCGGCTAGTTAGTAGAGCACACGGCGTGGTACATGTTAGATTTCGTTAAAAATGCCGCGAAAAGTACGTAAAGTGGTGGGGGGTCGTAGCCACCGGCGCTATACGCAGCAAGCAGTAGAAGACGCCTTACAGGATATTGGACGGGGCATGACGGTAACAGCAGCGAGCAAAAAACACGGGGTACCGCGTGTTACCCTTCTCTAATTCTGCCACCATTTGTTGTATATAAGGCCTACAACGTTTACGAAAATTGGTGTAGAAGGGGCCCACATGGTACGAAATATGATGCAACAAAATCGGTGGTTTGATGCCAGAACATTCGAACTATGGTTTCAAAAGGTGTTTTTACCTCATGTTAACAAATTCCAGGTGAAAAGTTGTTGTTGCAGATAATTTAGCATCTCATTTCTCAAGCGTGATACAGTTATGCAGAACACAGTATTTTTTACATTGCTAACGCCACTCACTCATGCAACCTTTGGACGTAGCTTTTTCGTCTACTAAAGTTTACTGGAGAAACGTTCTCGAAAATTGGAAAACAAAGCCGCTCCAAAGGATCTATTAAAGAGCATTTTCCGTCGTTGTTAAGTAGGCTCTATTCCAAATTGGAAAACAATGATGGGAGTGAAAATGCCCGATCGGGCTTTCGAAAGATTGGTCTGCACCCTTTTGATCCCGACCAAGTGCTGCGCATGCTACCAGACAATTCTGACTTAACATCAGATGACGACAGAAGTTGAAGGTCCAGTTTAAATGCCAGTGTTCTCGAGTTTTTAGAGAACCAGAGGGGCTTTACAGCAGACGCAGCTAAGCGAAAACGTGGAAAGAAGATCATTCCGGGCTGTGAAGTCACATTGAATCCATCAACTGAACCTAGTGTTTCACAAACCTCTACTACCTTATCTCAACGATATAGCAGCCAAGAACCATACGATGAAAATTTCTGTGGAATATGCCAAAGTGATTTTTCAAAGTACAGAATGCTAGTGGATACAGTGCATAGGGTGTAGTAAGTGGTTCTGTGGTACATGCAACGCCGAAGAAAGAAGTCTATTATGAGTGTAGGCCTGTCTTGACAGAGATTAATTTTTTGTTTATTTATTTATCTATTATTAATGTTACAAATTATTGTCTTAAGCACTTATTTTTTATGTTAACTTGGAAAATTTCTTTTTTAGTTTTATATATGACATGGCAATAAGTATATTTTTCGTTTTAATAGTTTTTAACCTAGGTATATACGTTTTTAAATAAAATATTTTTTTTTAGAATATTAGGTGTCGAAGATGCCTAAACAATTGATCTACATCGACTTTGTACTAATTTTCAATAGGTGTCGAAGTTGGCCGAAAATTCGATACCATATAAATGGCACCTTTCCGTAAAAACTGTCGGCTATTTTCAAATAAAAAAAATCATATTCCACTCAGAATACTTTCATTGTAAACTTCCATCGTTTACATGTGTACAAAAAAAATTTAGAACGGCGCAAATTAAAAAATACCATTAAAAAGTGTCGAAGTTGGCCGATTTTACGGTATGTCCTAGAATTGAGTTGTGCATAAGTAAATATAATGTTAGTGCATGACTTTTTTTATCTCTTAAATTACCTAACCAGGATGGATACTTAACTTATGTTTATTATAAAAGTAGAACCATCACGTACCATCTAATTTTATATGAGAGCAAAAATAAGTCTATTATAATTAATTATAATGTTTCACTTCATTTTATTTTTATATTCGTAACGTCAAATAATCAGCTTCTATAATTAAAAATGTTTGATTTATTAGGAATTAAAACAACTTTTACTACTTATACTGAATTTTTGATGTAATTAAGCATTCATAATGCAAAGAACATTATTCCATGTTTTTGTGTTGTATGTATTGACATTTGCGGAAAGTTTGAACGGCGCTGGCCATTTTAGTACAACAGTCACGCAAAATGCAACAACAACGCAATTCACAATTTTAATCTGTATTGTAAATTACGCCTTGCCTTATATCAACTACGTATAATCTGTTTCGGTACGTATATAAAACGATTCGTAGAATAATTGTTCGTATTTAAAAAATTTAAAAAACTGAGTTAGATGGCGCTAATGTAGAATGCTTTGTACATGTATATTTCATTACATCTAGCTTCATCCGGCTATCCTGATCGGGCTCATTTCATCCATCTTTATTATGAAATAAACTTTCACGATTTTCATTCATGATTAAAATACTTCTCTCTTAGGATTTAATATACATGGTTAAAATTAAATTAAATGTAGCGTAGGTATACGCTCTGTTTTCAATGTATTATAATACAACTTAATTGTTTAAGTGTTCTGTTAACCAAAAACGCCTGTTTCCAGCATAACTACGGTATAAAAATTAGCTTTGTAACACACGTAAACATAAAACGTAAGCAAAGAGGCAGTTACACTATATCAGCTGACTGTTAAGAAAAACAAAGAGAAAAAGACTATAAACTGAAAGTGGTTGAGGTCGGTTGGGATATAATTCATAGATCAGGGCATAGGTCTCGTCATAAAAGGTATCCTCTCGTGTGCTTTACCTAAAATAGATTCTATAGCTATAGTACATTTAGTACAGTTTTCCGTTTTTGTTCTTATCACTGACCTTTAATACTTAAACATTCGCTAAAGGGTTACTGACAATCCTAAAAAATTGCTTTATGGCATCTAGATGATGACCTACTTTATCATTTATTTTTTGTATAATGATTGTCTTTCATTTCTAACACTTGGAGAGTTTGTTTTTGGAAGTTCGTGGTACTTAAAGAGCAAAGATAGACTTATAAAGTAATATCAGCATGTAGCTGTGTAGCAGTGCAACAAACTCAGGCAAGCCTGATATTGGTAAATATGTTCGACGTTGTCCTAATTGTGCTTCAAACAAAGTTAAACAAGAATCTTCAACATTTATGTTTCCTCGTGCTACTTCAGCTTTGGCAAGTACTGTGTACTGATTTTGTCGGTCTTCTACCAAGAATTATAACTCAAGGTGAAATTCTGATCGTAGCTGATATGTTTTCTAGGTTTGTTGGTTTCTATTCTCTTCTTTCAGTTAAGAGTCAGTAGTGTTGCTAAAAATTTGAAATACAATACAATAAATTATTACTGATAATGGCACTAACTTCAAAGGAAAGAATTTACCAAATTTTGTAATTCGTACTACTATTATATACATCGAAATTATGGCTCTAAAAGGTATGCCACACATGTTGCCATAAACCATACACATTTGTGAAAATCCAACTTCGCGCATCTAAACAACTATCTAATTAAATAAAAAATTAAATTTAAATTCCAAGAAAGTGTTAATAAACTCTGGCTCTCGAGTAGGTAACAAGATTCCTAGTTTCAGAAATTCAGTTTAAAGTTGAAGCTATCCAAGCATAATAAAACGTCCGACTTTCCTCTGCGCGGTCGCGTATTAGTACAAGCAAACTAACAAATACATGCAACATAATAGTGACGCCAATAAAGAAATAAATCAAAATAACAATAGAAGCTGTAGGTGCAATGGACACATTAGAAATTTATTACTAATTAATTATTAAAACAATACATTTCTACGAGCACAGCATACACATGGGATAAAGTACTTACCACATGTCAAAATTGAGTAATTATAAATAATTAAATTAAATAATTACACAGAAAATGGTACGATAGATTTTTATGTTTAAAAGATACCCAAATATTTAGAATTAAAAATATTACATATACAGTGTATCCCAAAATTAATTCAGACTTCGGGGTTAGACTGGCAACAAACAACGCAATGGAGATATTTCTGAAAATCAATTTTTGAAATAGGCATCCAGGTAAAGATAGTTTATTTATAATTAAGATACCCTCGACAAAGACAGAATATGACATTTTGTGTGTCAATCTTTGATTTTAAAATATTTTAATTTTTAACTGACGTACAAAGATAAACAGTTAAGTTTCCATACTTATTATAATGCAAAGAGGATACACAGTGGCGGATTAAACGATCTTAAGTAACAGAATAAGAGTATTTAAAAATTCTTCATAAAATAATAGATACAGAAAAATAAAATAAGACAAATATGTTTATCACATATAAACGTAAATAAAAATACTTAAATTACAATCGTTTTAATATTTTTAATATGTAGGTCTAAATTGGTATAAAATATAATACCTATTTTGATTTTATACTAAGCAGCTTAATGACTGAGGATAGCAATCAGAATATTAGAATGATTAAACTACTTGAGTTCACAATAATGTTGCACAGCGTCTGTAGAATTTTCCTACTACGGCTAATTAATTTTGGACATGTATAACGAAATATCTGGTGTGAATCAACACTACCTTTCCAAACCGTAAAGTGTATATTAAAAGAAATAAAACAACGATTATTTTAAGATAATTATGCAATGTTGTAATACGTGCATAATGAAAACAGGCAATATTGTAAAAACAACAAAATAATGTACGTCAATGGACGTTTAAATTTCATGTCAATGGATTAATAGACATTTAGATACTAACTGAAAAAAGTTAAACGTTCTAAAACTATAGATAACACAATTGAAGATTTCAATCTTACTGTTTTAATTTTTAATGCTTATTTGATTAATTAAAGAAAATTATTAAATCTTCCATAACAATCAACACAGTACACCAAAATTAGAAAACAAACGTATTATCATCAGTCGATACAATCTAAAGAAATTTTCTAACATTATACCATCAGCGAGTAACTTCGTTGCTAATCTGGTGAAAGTGAAAGTTATGAAAGTTTAATGAGTTCTGAGTACTAAAGTCCTTGATCATCATTATTCATTAGAATTTGTTTGTTTTGAAGATCTCTAAACTTTCATAACAATCAAGTTCGTGCTTATTACTAACATGTTTGATTAATGATACCTCATCTACTACATGATTTTTATCAAAGATATATACTACGGCAGACTTGTCCCAACGTTTGTATTTTATATGAGCTAAATGTTCTTTAAACGAATTTTATATCGTTTAGTTTCATATATTTGTTCACAATTTTATTAATTCTTATAAATTTGACCTATCCTGCTTATCCACTTTATCTTTTGGATTGCCTAAAAGAGTTTGCAAACTATTATCTGATAGTGACTGTTTTCAAATTAATTTTGGAAAAGATCTTATAGACTTTTGTATAAGCAGGATATTTGGTAACTTTACACTTTGTTTCAATTGTTCTCTAGCGTTACTAATGTATTACGTTCTTAATCATCCTGTGTTTGTTCTAATATATTCATAAACTTATCTGAAACATTGTATCACAATTCCTTTAATAGTGCGCAATTCTTTATTATAATTTTGAACTGAGAGGAAAATTAGATACTATGAAAAAATTTAAAAGCCGATTTATAACTGTCTAAATATTGAGCATTTTTAATCTTTACTGTAATTAATTTTGATTTATTTGATTGTTAAGATCTGCCACAGTTAGATTTTCCATCTTCCATCTTTCAATTTAAATCTCAAGGAAAAATGAGTTGCTTTTGGTATACCTAGAATGTAATTAAGGCTAGTCATATACAGAAATTCTAAATAAATAATTACAAAACAACTTTACTTTAGTCTTTCAAAATTAGTATTAAAAAAATGGCAACGCTGTAAACACCTGTCGTGTGTCTAACCTACCACGTAACAACAGGAGGAATTTAGCTCGGCACTTCGATCGCGTGGGTGTTTTGAAGTGTTGATAAAAAGTAAATAGGTGGTTAGGTTAGTTAGGAAGCAGACACAGATGTAGTAGAAAGATATGGAGAACGGACAAAAACAGGCGCCACAAGCTTTAAGGAAGAACAGGTAAATTATGATTTCTTGAGAGACCCTGTAAAGCTGGAACCAGGGGATACAACAGGATAAGCAAATAAACGACAGTTCCCTCAGTAAGCGTAATTTATTTCTAAATCTCCAATCAATGTACTATATATCTAACGGGAGATTTTCTCCAAAAGCACTAGCCAATTTATATGATTTATTCTTATATCTATCGTACTACATAAACAAGTTGATTACTTTTCCCCAACGACAAGACAATTTGCACATAAATACCGAGCATGCAATTTTCCCACAAAAACAAATTGCTAAGCATAATTGATCCTAATATCACTATATTAAATATAAAAGGTTTCCCCCCCCAATGAAGCTATAAAATCTCGTAGGTAAACAGAGATACCAATACTAGACTAACGATATTTTACTTGCAATCACACAAAATTTATAAATTGATTTTTTAATAAAATGAAATGTAATACCCCTCTCTGGTTCGTTGAAAGATCTTTCAAAGTGTTAACCTAAAAAGAAATAGTCATATATATATATATATATATATATATATATATATATATATATACAACCAGTAATATTTTAATTCAGAAAGGTACCAATTCAACTTGCCGTTGATTCACAATATTAAAATAAAACCTTCGTCATAATCACAGCTTCATTTAGCTATATTATCCAAGGAGCTTGTTCAGTTCACCAAATTGACCTTAGCATACATTTACGTATGAGTAACCGATCAATTAACATTCTTATCCACAATAAAGAAAAATTTGTACTTAAAGCTACAAAACAGAATTTAAAAGGGACACGGTATCCAGTGCTAAAGTTTTTTTTTTTTTTTTTATGATTGTGGACCTGAACAGGCTAAATAAGGCCTATCGTGCTAAAGCACTCAGGAATACTTAGGAGGATGGATAGAGGGATAATGAATTGCCAATAGATGCGTATGAACAGCTACCTTAAATTTTCTCATATCATAAGTGAGAGGAAAACAGGAACTAGGGAGATCATTCTAGAGTTTAGAAGCCGTGTAGAAAAATGTGGATTGCGTCCGTTTGGTACGACAAGTGGAGATTTGTACTGCATACTGATGATGTGAATGAGCGAACCGAGTGTTTCTCGCAAAGATAGCCGGAGATGGTATCAAAGAATGTAATTCACCAGCACAATAGCCGTTGTAATAACGATAATACAAAGAAAGAACTGAAACCATCCTTCTATGCTCAAGGGACTGTATGTGAGAAGTTAAGGACGGGTCATTTATAAGCCTAATCGCTCTCTTTTGAATACGATCAACGATATCGAGAGCGTATTGGGGAGCACTAACCCAAAGGTGAGAATTATATTCCAGATGAGGCCGAATTTGGGCCTTATACAGCAGAAGGAGTTGTCTAGAGGTAAAGTACTGCTTAGATCTGTACAAAAAGCCTATTTTACGAGCAGCTGTTTTGGTAGCTGACAGAAGATGGTCAACCCATGAGAGATTTGAAGATACAGTCATACCCAACAGAGTAATAGAGTCTGAAAACTTAAGAACTGAGCCATTCATACTTACAACAGGAAATGATCGATGTTTTTTGGCGGACATCAGGCAACACTGAGTTTTGTTAGCATTAAATTTAACTAGATTATTGCTTCCCCATTCGAGAATACGTTGAATGTCTTTGTTGATTGAATTTGCCATTTCAGCTTTAATTTCTTGATTTGATATAGAAGGTGGATTATCACTATGAGTAGACTGAGATGAACTACAGTGAAGAGTGCTATCGTCAGCAAAGCAATGGATGGGGTTAGTTGTTGAAGAAATAAGGTCGTTTATGTACAGCAGAAAAAGTGTAGGCGCTATAACGGATCACTGTGGTACGTCCGCGTTAATGCTAACTTCTTTTGAAAAAAAGCCATCAACTACGACACGTATTCGTCTTTTATCAAGGAAACTAGAAACCCAGTTGATGAGCGTATCATTTAACCCAAACGACGTGAGTTTGGCAAGTAAACACTTATGCAAACTTGGTCAAATGCCTTTGAGATATCTAAAGCGACTACAACTGTTTCACCGGACTGCTCTACTGTATTGTTCCAAACTTGGGTCACATATGAAAGAAGATCGCCTGTTGAACGATTGAAGTGATGGCATATTGGTCTGTAATTTGAGGGATCGGTCTGATCACCTTTTTTGGGAATAGGTTGAACATTTGCTAACTGAAGGGAATTCCCCAGAAGATATAGAGATCGTATAGAGCTTATATAGGACTGGTACTAGTTCGGGGGAACATTTCTTTAAGACAATAGCTGGGATACCGTCTGGGCCAGTCGCCTTATTGAGATCAAGCCTACTGATGATCGATTCCAAGAGCTTGTATCGAAAATGAATTGGTTTCATAACGTATGAAGAAGAGTTGACTAGGGGCACATCTTTTCCAGAATCATTGAGACACGACTTTGATGCAAACAAATCCACAAAAACGTTGGCTTTGTCTACAGAATCAGCAACTACCGATCCGCCAATAGATGTCAGGGAGGGAAAAGATGTTCGAAAGTTTTTACTAATGGCTTTTGCTAAAGACCAAAATTTACGACTGCCTAAAGGAGATGTAGCTAGTTCATTGCATTTTCGTTGTTCGAACAACTTTTTAGTTTTAGTGATGACACTTTTGCAGATATTTCTAGCACCAACGTATTCTACATGACTGTCAACCGATTTATTAGATTTCCATTTAATGTAACATTTATTTTTAAAGATATTGCATCAGAACAAGCCTTATTGAACCAGGAAATTTAAAACTTAAAATTCCTTATTTTTACAAAATTTTTAAAATTTTTGATAATTTTTAAAATTAAAAATTAAATTAATTTTTATAAATATTTAAAATATATATTAAATTTAATTTTAATAAAAAATTTTTAAAATATTTTTTTCACAAATTATTTTTTTTTTTTCCATTTGAATAATATTAAAAATTTAATTGGGTAACATTTTTTTTTTTTTTTTTAAACCCACTTAAAAGAATTTGGGAAGTGAAACCCAGCACAAACTTATTAAAGGAATTTAAGCCTTAAATCTTATTAAATTCCCCATATTTTCAAAATTTCCCTTGAAAATGCTTAATAACCTGTATTTACAAAGGAAAAAGGTTAATTTGTTTTACTTTATGAGCGATCATGGTTTTAACTGAGGATTTAAAGTATAATAGCTGACTTGCAAAACATTAAGAAGTGCAAGCATTTATGAACCATAACAATCCTGGAAGGGATTGGTTACATTTTTAGAAACATCCATTCTTACCTCAAGATTTGCAGCTAATATAAAAAAAGTTTGGATGTTGTACAATTAATTCATATAAACCTATCAAAGAAATGAGTGATACCTGAAATTTAAATTTTGATGAGACTAATTTGACAGATGATCCAAAAGTAATTTGTAAACCAGGTGTTAAATATATTGAAAAATTCAGAACACATCAAAAGTGTGACATCTTTAATGCTGTGTGGAACAGCAGTGGCTATTGCCACCATTTGTGGTATTTAAATCGCAATTATGGACCCTTAAAAAGGTGGACCGGCTAAATGTCGCTACAAATAGTCCAAGTGGATGGTTTGATGCACACTTTCCAAGAATGGGTTGACACTATCTTGGTACCATCTCGAAAAAAAAACGGTGGAAAAGTGGTCCTTGACAACCTCTCCACCCACATCTCAGTTGAGGTCATCAAAATGATGGACGAACATGATACTGTTACTGCTTGCCAGAAAATAATACAACATTACCCCTGGACGTGCATTTTCCCCATGAAGAGACTATGGAGAAAATTCTGAAACCAAGGAATCGAGGTGGAAAAGCCATGTTACAAAAATCTCATTTTCCTGCATTACTAAAGAAATTAATGGAAGGGCTGTCTGAAAACGTAGAATCAATTTGAAACAGGCTTAAATGCGGCCTGTATCCTCATAGCAGATTCACTGCTGACGACTTAACAGAAATTTTAATCAGGAGGATGTTAATCAATCCTTCTTACATTCAATTCAAAAAAGAGTTGAGTGGTAATCCTCATCTAACAGTAGAAGAAACTAATGTTCCTCCAGGTAAAAGTGTTAAGACGATTCTATTGACCAATTATCAACGCTGGCACTTCTCGACAAAAAGATGATAACAAAGGTACCCAAAAGTAAACCACATAAACACAGAGACTCTTTGAATCTGAGAAGGAAAATGTTCTTGAAGATACTGACGAAACATAGATCTAGAAGAATTTGTGGTTAGATGAAAACCAAAAAGAAAAGTTTTTAATGCTGTCTTGAGGGCGAACCTCTGCTAAAAAGGCTAAATGGAATAATATTGCCAAAAAATTGGGAATACGTTGTATTTTCAAGTACGAAGGCAATTATTCCTGGTGTCATAACAGAACTTGATGAGAAAGGTGCATTTATTTCAGCAATGCAAAAATAACTCGTCGTAAATGGCCGAACTAAAGATGAAATCATTTATGAGTGGGATGAAGTATTAGGGTCAATACAGTCCTTCATTAAAATTAATAGAGAGATGCTTTAGAGTTCCTGAGCTCAAATATTTGGACATTTAATTAACAGTTAAGTTAAATTACTTAGTTCATTTGTTAGCTCCTAAATTTTTTATGCCTAAAAGTTTGTTTATTTTTACATCAAGTTTGCATTTATTTTCCTTTTGATTTAGGTGTTAAGTACAAAAATGTAATACCAAATGATATTTTTAGTTCAATGGTTTTTGTCTTATCACATCATTTCTTTACGTTCGAGTAAAGTTATTAAAATATAAATGTTATACAAATAGAGTAGCTTCTATTTCCTGTTGTTTGAACCAAGTAAAATTTTTCCACGAAATCTTAAATATGTTGTAGGATGGCTAATTTAAAAATTAGTAGTAATTTAATTTACCAGAATCAAATAATGCAAAATAAATTACTTTTCCTATGGAGTAAATCCTACCTTTAAAGCCTACTTTACGCCAGCAGAAATTTAAAAAAATAACTTACTAAAAAGCAGAAAACTCAAATTATCATCACATCACATTAACGTAAAGTTCTATAGTGGTATATAATGGATATATATATATATATATATATATATATATATATATATATATATATATATATATATATAGTAGCACAAACATAATTTAAACTGCACCGCTTCCCACTTTGAGCCCATGTTAAAGTTCAAAAATGTGGAGTAAAGTAGAACCGGTTTACGGTACGTAGATAGAATAGGCCCACTTTTCCCCCACCACTTTTAATCGGATGACGACACAATTAAAAGGGGTGGGGTTGGGAGTGGGGTCACGTGACCGCCATTCCCCCATGTGGACACGCTCACTTCCAGCTGATTGGCCGTGAGCGCGCATACTGCCTCAGGCCGCGCGTTTTGATTAGAGGTTCTAAGGCTAAATCACGCCCCCTGTCAGGTGATTGGTCCTACGTGCGCATACCGCCCCAGGCCGCGCGTTCTGATTGGAGGGCCTAAGGGTAGGCACACCTCCTGGTTTCTGATTGATCCCTGGACCCCACCCAGCCTCCAGGCTTTGTGTCCTGGTTGGAAGCCTAACGCTCTCTATTCTGATTGGTTGGTTTTGCTTGGTTACTTGTGGTGCCATCTAGAACTAATGAATGTTTTTTGTAATAGTGGTTGATCGTGGCTCCTCTGTAATAGAGGTTCATCGTGGCTCCACCTGGTGGTATATTTTAAAAAGTAGATGTAAGTCCCTGCAATTGTTATGGTAGGAAAACTCGAAATTTGAAATAGTGTTCTAATAAGGGGCTCCTCGTGCTATCTCAAAAGATATCTATAGGATTCCGGAACTTGCTTTCGCTTTTTCTTCCTTGTCAGGCCACCTTGTTTATTATGACAGGAAAACTGGAAATGTGAAATAGTATTGCAATGAATCACTATCACATAAGACAACTATAGGCATCCGGAACTTGTTCCTAACTTGGTCCTAATACTATTTCAAAAGATAGCTGTAGCACTCCGAAATTTGCTCTCTGGTTTTCTGCCTTGTCGGGTCTTCGCCCCCTTGTCGGGCCCCCTTGTTTATTATGGCGGGAAAACTAGAAATTTGAAATAATATTATAATAACGGGACTCGCATACTATCTAATAAGGCACCATTAGGGCGCTTGAACTTATTACAGAGCCTTAGCCCCACTGCAGTAGCCCCCTTGTTTGCTTGTGCGCGTGGCTCCATCCACTGATATATTTAAAAAAAAGTAGATGTAGATTTCCTAATTGTTATGGAGCGAAAACTTACAGTTTAAAATAGCATACTAATACTAGGGCCTCCATACCAACTAATAAGACAGCATTAGGCCTCCAAAAGTTGTCCTTATATTTATATTGCACGGACTTTTAATAGTTTATTATATGTGAATAAATGACTACAAAGTTTAAATTCAGAACTACGTGCCTGTATAATGTTATTATTTTAAAAAATAGCGTAACACCCACACCTTTATCTAATTAACTAAACAAATGAGTTGAGATATAGTCTATACAACAACAGCTGACGATATTGCAGATTTGGTTTATGCCGTTAACTTATAAGGATAATAATACATTAAAATCTTTAATATTATTATGCCAACATAGAAGAAACTGCCAACGAGTTAAATAACCCCGAGGTAATAACTAAATTGTTAACAATAGAATACAATAATCTAACTAACCACGTAATTACGAAATTAAAAACTCCGCTCTCGCTATTCGGATTCTCACAGCGTTTAGCCTTACAGATAGGGTATCGCCCGTATCAGAACATAGCTATAGAACCAATACCATCGCATCCCGCTAGTATATGCATAGGTTTACCAACCCAAATGTTTGTTTATTGTGACATGGTTGAACCGCAAATTGTGGGTGATGTTTTATCTCTGCTTATGCGTATAATAAATATTACTTCAGAAAATTATGCTTCCGGGAGTCATAAAGATGTGGCTTTCTCGCCTGCACACTACATGCTAGTGATGGCACGGGAATTTGAAAACATCGAGATAAATATAAAAACAGATACGGGTGAAGCAATGCCATTCGAGTTTGGGACGTCGTATCTGAAGCTACACTTTAAGAAAGCGCAATAATGGTTTGTCCTTATCAACAATATTATATGAATCGCTAATGGTATGGGCTCAATTTACAGAGGTGCACCATATCAGCGTGGTCATGGTATAGGAAGCTGGTTAGGAGGTATATTTAGAAGTACAATACGGTTATTTAAGGCTATTGGAAAAGAAGCTCTACGGACGGAGACAATATCCTTGGTGACGTCATAGAGGGTCGGCCTATTAAGGAGTCATTCATTTCAAGAAAGATTTCACGAGGCAGGTAGAAATCTTAAACGTAAAGCCCACGAGAAAATCGACAAAATGATGGAGGGTTCAGGCTATAAAAGGCTACGTCTGTCCGATAATAAACAGTCTCTATCGAGAGCTGCTAAGACACAGAAGAAGCCTACTTACGACGATATATTTTCAAAATAATGGCTTTTCTACATGCATCAAGTCCGAATTGGACTTATTCGCTTTACCGCCGACGTAGACAAGTATCGTGAGTGGCGAATGGGTAAACCCTCATCAGCTCTGAGTGATGACGCCCCAATATAATTTGTAGTACCCGGAAATGGAAACGATTACATAGATTTAAGTCAGGCCATATGTATTCGCTTTTCTCACAAGTGGAGATTTACTTAAATCAGAAGATGATGTCACAACCAAACAACACCTACGCCTATCGCTCATATGTCGAAACGCTGCTAAACTATGGAAAGGAGGCCAATACTTCACATTTAGGCTGTACTTTATGGCACAATGATAAATCAGGGACTTTTTTTCACTAACGTTAAATCGACTTATTAGCGCGCGTGTGTGTGTTTGTGTGTGGTGTGTGTGTGTGTGTGTGTGTGTGTGTGTGTGTGTGTGTGTGGTGTGCTGTGTGCTGTCTGTGCTGTCGTGTGCTGTACGTGTGCTGTGCGTGTGCGTGTGCGTGTCGTGTGTGTGTGCGTGTGGTGTGGTGTGGTGTGCGTTAGCTGTGGTGTCGTGTGTGTTAGTGTGTGTGTGTGTGCGTGGTGTGCGTGCTGCGTGCGTGGTGCGTGCATGCACGATTGTCTGTATGTGTGAGTGGGTGCGTGTGTGCGTGCTTTCGTGCCTGCGTGCGTGTGTGTTTGGATGTGTGTACTACATTGTTTTCATTTCTCGTGGAGCTGATTAGATTTTGGGAAAAATTCAGCGGCGGAGAGTGTGTTTAAAAGGATCAGTTTGTGGTTTTTATCAAATATTTCAAAGCCACAAGAATACAAACATATAGACCTTAAGCATATCGATTAATTATGGTTTATACAATGTTTTGATACGACGTGTAATTTAGCGGCAGAAAATTCCTAAGGTAGATTAATTTTATATGATACTGTACAAGGTAGACGAGGATATTAAGGCCCATCGGAAAACAAGGCCCCGTCGTCGAATTTTCTATCAGTAATAGAGTTGGCGAGTGCAAACATATGGATTGCGCCTTCAGTAGTGCCCAGACCGCCACGCTGTTCAGTACGTGTATTACCCCATCCTGTGTTGTTGATATAATAGTACCATTCTATGATTGGTGAATTTTACAGTAATTTTCGTAAACGTAAGTAAGATTTAACCACCTTTAAATTAATTAATACTTTTCTTATTCTAAGGTAGTAATATATAGGTCTGTACAATAAAATATTAAAGGTTAAAAAGTTGGTTATACACGTGTTCCTAAATTGGTGCCCTTTTGAAAAATTTAATGACTGTCGATTTATAAGGCCTGGGCCTTGTTTTCAGATTAAGTAGGCTTGAGCCTAAATTTCAGATGTAATTTTTAATAGTTTTCGTGTACATCTACTGACTTGTTCACTTGAACGACGTTTATCGTATTTTACTCTTTCGAAAATAAAGGCCCTCTAACTATAATTTATTTATATATTATTTATACATTATATATATATATATATATATATATATATATATATATATATATATATATTGAAATTTTATATGATACTGTACAAGGTAGACGAGGATATTAAGGCCCATCGGAAAACAAGGCCCCGTCGTCGAATTTTCTATCAGTAATAGAGTTGGGAGTGCAAACATATGGATTGCGCTTCAGTAGTGCCCAGACCGCACGCTGTTCAGTACGTGTATTACCCCATCCTGTGTTGTTGATATAATAGTACCATTCTATGATTGATGAATTTTACAGTAATTTTCGTAAACGTAAGAAATTTAACCACCTTTAAATTAATTAATACTTTTCTTATTCTAAGGTAGTACTATATAGATCTCTACAATAAAATATTAAAGGTTAAAAAGTTTGGTTATGCACGTGTTCCTAAATTGGTACCCTTTTGAAAAACTTAATGACTGTCGATTTATAAGGCCTGGCCCTTGTTTTCAGATTAAGTAGGCTTGAGCCTAAATTTCAGATGTAATTTTTAATAGTTTTCGTGTACATCTACTGACTTGTTCACTTGAACGACATTTATCGTATTTTACTCTTTCGAAAATAAAGGCCTCTAACAATTTATTTATATATTATTTATAATATATATATATATATATATATATATATAATTTAATTATATGATTTCAAAAAATAATGACAAAAAAATTATCATAAACGATTTTCCGAAAATGCTTCCTAACCGAGATACAGGTTGATTAAAAAATAATTTTTTTAAGATTTTTTTTGCAAAATATTTCAAAAACGGGATGCCGAATCGAAAAAACACTAAGTCTGATTTTATTTGCAGAATTAAAATTAAAGAAAGGGACGTGCGTTTTTTTTTTACTTAAAGTGATTAACTTAACATATTCTACGCCACTGGATGGAGCCAGTTGACTCAAACTCACCTGATTAATTGTACTTAATTATACATTTAGGTGTACCAAATCTCAGTGTAATATCTTTTGTAGTTTTTGAGGAATCTTAAAAAAATCTTGAAAAATTTTTTTTTAATCAACCTGTATCTCGGTTAGGAAGCATTTCCGGAAAAGCATTGATGATAAATTTTGTCTTATTTTGAATCATAGAATCAGTTTTGTTTCGGTGATTTTAAATACACCCTGTAAATATATATATATATATATATATATATATATATATATATATATTATTCATAATTTATTTTCAGAATGAATTTGAACAGAAATGGGCCATATTTTCAGATCTAAAAATTGTAAAATTCATACTCTTTACTTACATGTGAACTGCAAAATTAAACAAATAATTGCTTTATTTTGTAGATAGTAAAACAAAAGCTTAAAGGACAACGTGCAAATTGCTGTGAAGAAATGGAGGAAGCTTTAAATTTATTAAGAGAAGCACATTTGCAAATATATGTTGAAAATCGTTGTGGAATTCCTCGTCGCACTTTGAGGAATCACCTTATAACAGCATCTACTAAAAGCACATTGGGACGAAAACCAATTTTAACAAATGGGTAAGAGGCCGAGCTTGAAAACAAAATTATTAGACTAGCAAATATTAAAGCTTTGCGTAGAGATGTGTTCAATTTCATTGAAGCAAATGCGCAAAAGTCTCGTTTAAGTAAGCGAAAAGCGCAATCAGACGAAAAAGGTTACCGACTGACGTTGCACCACCAACAATCAGTGCTAACTTTAAAAGGTTCAAAAAGAGGTCATTTGGTTTCACATAAGCATGCTGAGAACGTCACGATAGTATGTTGTGTTAACGCCTTGGAAACACAATATCTCCAATGATTCTGTTCGAAGGAATTCAATTAAAATCCACGTTTGGAGACAATATGCCAACAGGCTCAAAGGTTCTAATGAGTCCTAAAGGCAGCATGACAACAGAAATTTTCTGTTCGTAGATTGAGCATTTTGCGCACTAGACGCCTCTCATTTAGACGTCACCATAGCAGAAAAAGCGCAGCAATATAATATTGAACTTATGTGCCTTTTAATAACACTACAAATGAGTTACAACCATTAGATACGGCTGTGTTTCGGTCCTTTGAACATTTTTGGGACGAAGAGCTCCTACATTGTTGGGATCAAAATCCCGATCGACGTTTAACCAAGGAAAGATTTTCTGATGTTTTTACGCCAGTATCGGAAAAGTGTATGACGGTTTCCAACATTACAAGTGGCTTTCAGGCTACAGACATTTGCCCCTTTAATCCCAGTAGAGTAGTATCCCAGAAATTGCATGCGCACCCTCACAAGTTTCCAGAAGGCAAATTGATCCCCAATCACAACGCTCAGATAAGAAGACAACCTACCTTTGTCTCTCATTGCTTAAAGAATCGTTTCTAATGTGACTGAAGGAATTTAAAATCCTTAGTCAAGCAAACAGAGCCATCATCAAATGATTTTACTTCAGAGCTTTCATGTTCTAAAACACTGCCAAAACAAGTTTCTTCATCACCCGCTTCTAGGTCTGCATCATAACAACCGCCTGCAAAGCCTGTTACGTTCTTAACAATGTTAAAAACACCCAACATGTCTTTTGAAAAAAAGATGTCTTAGGAAAAAGGAATTAAATTACATGGCGCAGCATGTAACAAAAACATCATTTGCCCATTCATCTGATGAAAGAACGAAAAACGAAGGAGCTAAAACTCTTAAGAAAGCGAAGGTTTCTGAGAAGAAAAAAACAGAAAAAGAGTCTTGGCCTTGCACCATTTGTCATGAAGACTTTCAGGCAGATATGCAGACCTGTTGGTTATGCAAAAATTGAGTGCATGAAGATTGTGTAGGATTAACACAGGACGATGATGATGACGCGTTTGCTTGCCCAAACTGCGATAACTAAAGATGTTTCTCTTAAGGGCCCTATTTCAAGAATGTTGGATAATAAAGGCCCAGTAGCGTTGTTTTTAAGTTTGACTAAATGCATTTCTGTTTTTGGTTTTTTTGGTATAACAATACACCTACAGTTCAACCAAAACATTGTAATAATTATGTTATTTTTATTTTTGAAATAAAGTTTTTTTTCTTGTTTTCTTTATATTTGTGATAGGTCTTATTACCCTCCTCTAGCTTAGAAAATTTAATTTTACATAACTTTTCTCTCAATATAAAGCAAACGAAGTCTAAAAATTAATTAAATAGAACGGGAAAGGGTTAAATTGTATTACAGGTATTTTATAGAGCGGGCGGCTTTGAAATTTTTTTAAGTTAGCATCTATAGGTATGTTCTATTAACGTCTATCTGACATGAAGTTTTAAACGTCCATCGGACACAGATTATTGATTTTGTTTTTACAATGTTGCCTATTTTCGTTATGAACGTATTAAAAAAATTATTAAAATTATTTTACTTCTTTTAACTTCCACTTTGTAGGTTGGAAAGTCGTGTGTTGATTCACACTAAATTGTTCTTTTATTAAGATTAAACGTTGATTGAAGAATCTTCAATCAACGGTTTAAATGCAAATGGGGTACCTACATAAATAATATTCCAAATATACTACATTGCGTTTTTGATCGTTTTGGATGACCTTTTAGGAGAAATTCTGTATAATTTTGTTTATCGTATCGTAGGTAGGTACACATAATTGTTAGTTTTCAATTTTTGGAACAGTGAAACGTTAAAAAAGGAATCATCTTAAAAAATTATAAAGTACCGGTATAACGGAAAGAGATCGAAACATATTTGTACCAACCGTGTTTAATAAAAGTATTTAACGTGTGTACAATTATAAACAAACAGTAATTAAAGGGGATCGTGTCACACTGTATATTATACTAAAGAATTTAGGAAACAGTATTATAACCCATATTAGTTATACACCATTATATTCCAATTAGCAGTTAAGAAGAAAAGAAATAAATTTCTATGAAATATTACAATTTCATATTTTGTAAAGAATGACGCGCCATTTATACGGTACTATGATTTATAATTCTAAGAATAATAAATACTTTGTAAGAAATTCGCAATTATATGTAATTACAACAGTGCAACATACAATATTTTGACTTATTAAAATGAAGTAGACAAATTTACTTTTATGAATGATTGCATAGACAAGAGATGACATGCGCGATTAAAATCAGTCTCATATATTGCAGGTACGGATACGCCGGAAACCACCAATGGGGTGGTTAGCGAGGGGTTTTTGGGGCAACAGAAAGAGGGCAAATATGGAATGGGACAATGTAAAAAATTTTAACACTGCGCATTGGTCTACGATAATCAACTAACCCTTTCATTCAACCAATAAGCAACCACTACGAATTGCCAACCCCAGAGTCAATACTCTTGTATAGCGTGCAACAAGTTCAGTTCAAACCCGCTTGTATGGCAGCACTTTTATAAGTTTTTAAGTAATTTGTTAATGCTTAATTTTCTCATTGTTATAAAAGTCTGCGAGTTGTGTTGTGGTAAAATATTTTTCTCGCAACAATGTTATTCATACATTTTTAAATTTGCAAATTAATTGTGTTAAAGGAATAACGTGCTTAATGGAAAAAAAGTGTAATGGTAAGTAGTTTAGAGAAATAATAAATTTTAAGTTAAACTAAAAGAAATGTGTGTGAAGATGCCCGCAGCTCACGTTCGCTCAAATAGTAGAATGCAGCAATTCGACGATCAAACCCACGAAGACGACTCTCATCAGGCAGGAGAGGGCGCCATCAACGGTGGCGGTTTGGAAGTCACCGTTTCTGATACTGCGCCGCCAACGCCACGTGTGGAAAAAGCTGGGAACTCTATTAGTAACACAGTGGCAAGCGGGAAGAGCGTGGCTAACAAGGCAGAATCCGAAGACGACGACTACGAGGAGCAACGTGGACAACAACGCGTTAATAACCTAGCACCAAACGGCGGTGGCGGCGGTTACTGGAGACAAGGAGCGGCCAGTAGGCCCTCCAGTCCCGGTGCCACCACCATGGCCGATAATGCTAGCGAAGTCTCTTCCATGTTACCTCCACCACGTCCTAAAAGTAGAGTTGAATTGACAACAAGCCGTTACAGTAATTTATCATACTGGAGAGCACTTAGAGTATTATTTTATAAAAATGGAGATCCATTTTTTCCTGGCATTGAATTAAGATTTAAACCCGGAAGAGATATAGGTAGTCTAGAAACTTTACTGGATAAATTATCACTTCGTATGGATTTACCCCGTGGTGCTAGATATATTTTTTCAATGGATGGCGATAGGAAATTTAGATTAGAGGAGTTAGAAGATGGTGCGTCTTATGTTGTATCATCCTATAAAACTTTTAAGGTGAGTCTTACCTATTTACCCATTTAGGTCACATACAAATATTTATCTGTAAATCTCAATCAAAAATAGCGCAGTAGGTATGTGGGGAGATATGTATGTCGTGATTATGGTCAGTCATGGTCCGTATACGCCACGTGACCTAATACCTAAGATAAGGGTTGTGCTTGCACGCACCTGTTAAGAAGTAAACATTGGAATATGTTTTCAAGTTAGCAAGTACTTTTAAGAGCAATTTTAAATTTTATAATGCCAAAAATAACATCACCCCCTTTGTCCACTTTGTGGACTGCACTACTTACATACAATTAAATCAAATCAATATGTTTAAGGTGTCGCCAATGTCATATCTTACTCAGCAAAAGTGAGATTTAATCAAATTTTTTTTTAAATTAACCATAGTTTACTTTTGTTAAAACATTTATAACAATGACGATTAATTGCAATATTATTCAAATATAAAAACAGTTTTCTTTCTTATTACAAAATTTGTAATTATGGTTTTTATCAGCAACAAGTTACCCCTGCACAATGTTTTTGATTTATTATGCTCCGTTAAATAGTTTTCAACTTATGTTTGCTTTAAAAACTAAAATATAAGTAAATAAGCCATTAGAATTGTTAATTTTATATAACGTGACATAAGTTACATAATGTATTCAAAATTGTCAAGAGAGAGGGTGTAAGTTAAATGTTATAAGAAAAAAAAGTAATTAAATGTTTTTTCTACGTAATTTAATGAATAAATTAAGCGATATATTTATAATAAATTTTCACTTTTCTTGAGTGAATATTTGAATGTGATAAGCATGAAAAATAGAAGAAAACTATAGCTTTGAAACATCACTTTCTACAGTGGATTCACTTTTTATTGAGCTTTTCATGATTTTCACAGAAATAAATAAAAATGCACTGAAAGTACAACAAAAAGAGTATTTTCTGCAACATATTTAACATGTCATATAAATAACTCGAAAAATAGGAAATCTTAATTCATTTAAAAAATAAGATAAGAGTATTCTTGGAAATTTCACAAAGTGATTTTATTCCTTATTGGTGAATCATAAATCATAAAATAAGTTGGCAACTCTGAGAACTTATATACAGATGCTTCATTAATGTTCAAATCCCACGTGACCACAATTTCTTCTAATTACTAAACAAATCATTTATTTATCTCATATTGGTGTAAAAAAGTAAATAACGAATGTCAATATAACCGATCTTTAATTGAGTATGATTAGTTTGAGTTTTGGATTATTTTAACGGTCGCGTGGAACTTGGGCATTAATGAAGACCCTATATAACAAAAAGATACTGCTAATGTGACATAACATTAACGAAATCTAGACACAAACGGAAATTTCAGGCATCACTATGCGCATCAACTACTGATGGTTATTAACACTACCCGTCACTAGAATTTTGACCTACTGAAGGAATTGCACTTTTAGTAAGGCATCTTTAACGTGTGAATCATCGTATTGCCACCGACCTATCCGAGAAGGAGTGCTTTGGCTTTTCTCGCTTTTACAAAAACGGCTACGTCGGCTAGGTTTGAACCCGCGCTGCTCGAGGTGAAAGGCAAACACTCTAACCATTCCACCACCAAGGTAGCTAATCGTTATCATTATTTGTGTATTTGTATTTTTGTAATTGTGGACCGCGATCTAGACACAAATGGAAATGTGAGGCATCTCTATGCGCATCAACTACTAATGGTTATTAGCACTACCCTTCACTAGAATTTTACCCTATTAAAGGAATTCCTTTTGTGCAAAAATATGTACCACAGAGCTAAAATACTTTTTAATTGCTTGAGTGCAGTGTTACCTATCCTGCACCTCATTGATCGTTAATTGCATTAATTAATTGCCATTAGATGTACCAGCTATTCCCAATAGAAGTGCAACCAATACATCAAAACCGTAAAATTATTCATTTTATCATTAAGAATTGATAGCTGATTGATGGATTTGTTTAACGAAGTGTACTTTATATTTTATCATTTTATAACAATCATTTTTACCTACTACATATATATGTAGTTAAAGAAGGTTTATGCAAACAACATGTTATTCACTATCTAAATCGACTCATTTTGCGAAGTTTGGTCAAGATCGGCCACGATGTGCGTGTGTGTTTGTGGGTGTTTGTGGGTGTAAGTGTGGGAATAAGTGTAGGTCTGGATTTGGGTGTGGGCGTGTGTGAGTGAATGAAGCAATGAGTAATCACGTGTTTGTGAGAGAGTGATTGAGTGCGCGCGTGTGTGGGTGTGGGAGTAACAGAAGGTGTGGGCGTGGGTGATGGTGTGGGTGTGAGTGTGGGTGTGGGTGTGTGTGTCTGTGTGCCTGTGTGTGTGTGTGTGTGTGCGTGCGTGCGCGCGTGTGTGTGTGAGCGTGGGTGTACATGCGCGTGAGTTTGAGTGTATTTGTATGTATGTATGAATGTATGTACTCCAGAACAACAACACGTACGTACTTAAACTCGTATTTAAACTTGTTTTCATTTCTCCTGGAACTGATTAGATTTTGGGAGAAATCAGTGGCGGAGAGGGGAGGTTTATTAGGAGCAGTTTTTGATTTTTCTTTAATATTTTTGAAACAGCTGCATATTTCAAAGATATAAAAATTCCAGCATATAAATTTTAAAGTTATAGTTTAATTATGTTCAATGCAATTTGATATGACGTAATTTGGCCGAGATGTTAAAGTAATTGACAAATTTTTGCCAAAAAGTATTTCAATTATTTTATGCAATTTATGGTTGTTTAACTTTTGACTATACTTATACTAATACTGTACTTAAGCGATTATTAAAAACTTCTTTATAGAAGTGGGCGGCTGTAGTTTTTTTTAAAGTTAGCATTTACATGACTATTAACCTCTATCTTGTTGACATTTGTCAACAAATATTTCAAAATTTAATTTTTTTCTTATTTTATGTAAACGCTTACAAAAATTTTGTTCGCGACACTTGCGCTGTCACATTCTTGATGCTCGGCAACTCTCGGGTTAAAAAAACGGCCTCGCAGCAAGAAATGTGTAAACAGTGCACTAGTTGCGAAATAGTACATTAAAAACAAGTTTCATAAGACCAGTCTTGAAGCATAAATTCAGAACAGAAAACACGAGTGACGTAACTACGAGTTTCTAAAAGAATGAGTGCTTCAAGGTCTTATGAAACACGTTTCTTGTGTTATTTTTTGTAATCTGCACCTTTTTTTTAAGCAAAAACTGTTACTTTAGTTGATTTAGGGATTTTTGTGGCGGTTGGTAGTTTTAATTTTAAAAGTGAAAATTTGATCTAGTTGCCTTTTATTTTATCCAAATTCTGTCACGAAAATGGAAGATAATCAAGATAATCGTGCAAGTAGGCCCCCTGAAATACGTGAAATTGCCAAAAGTCGCGAATTTGCTCACATCAAAGCTTTCCACTGGACGCATCCTGTTTTTGACACATTTTAGAGTGACGTGCATGACATAATTCTGGATCAAGCTTTGCCAAACTAAAAATTTTCGTAAAATGTTCCGTGAATTAATGGCTAGTATGATATCGGAAATGATGACGTCGCGTTTCTTAATACTTAAAGAATCAAAATGGAAGCAAATTACAAAATAACTGTTATGACTTTCAGGCGTGTTTTAATGTTTAACTTTGCAAAAATTAATTTTTTCTATGTTGGAATGTAAACTAACGAGTTCTTTGTTGATGATAAATGTAACATAACCTATTCATATCTGAAATGTGTATATAATTAAAAGTAACAATTCTCTTTACATGAATTTACAAGTGAATGCTTACTAAACTAATAGGAATAAAGCTTAATGTTGGTTTTGAATTTTGAAAATCGATACAGGTATCAGAGAATTTTGTGGTAAACGTTACTGCTTGCTGCTTTAATTTATATTTAAGGTAAGCTTTGCATCCCATAACTAACTGTACTCAATAGGTCAATGGTTTATTACATTTACAGTAACCATCTGCGTTTTATCAGCGGATTATAATTGTAATCAACTGGAGAAGTCATACAAATTGAAGGACTTGATTCATACATGAAAATACTGCTTGTCGGCAGAGTAGAAATTTTGAATTGAATGCAAAATATTTATAAACCTAGACGTGTAGCTGTATGTGGAAATAATCATAATCTATCTTTGTATTGAATTCTTCCTGATTAATGTAATGTAACGGTTACGATACGTATAACCGAATATGGACAATTTTCCTTTTTATT
Organism: Vesta saturnalis; assembly: GCA_036346205.1. Taxonomy (NCBI): domain Eukaryota; kingdom Metazoa; phylum Arthropoda; class Insecta; order Coleoptera; family Lampyridae; genus Vesta; species Vesta saturnalis. The sequence continues at coordinate 405,773 of JARFJB010002298.1, read as the reverse complement.
ATGTCTTGCAATATTATGCCCTTCGCATTATTTTGGGTCAAATACAACCTTCATCAACGTCGAGAAATTCATTTCGGATGCTTGTTGACTTAACTTGAGCGTAAATCATTCAAGATTATGTATTGTGTTATCTTATTCTGACTATAGTGGACAACAACTTATTTCAGTTTTATTAATTTAATATATTTATATTTAAAGTCGTTTTTGTAATTTGCTTCCATTTTGATACTGTAAGAGACCTATTAAAAACGCGACGTCATCCGATGTTATAGTCATTAATTTACGGAACATTTTACGAAAATTTTTAGGTTGGTAAACGTTGAACTGGAATTAAGTGACTAGATAAAATTTTCACCTTTAAAATTAAGACATTTACCAAACCAGCACAAAAATCCCTAAATCAGCTAAAGTAAAAAGGTTTGTTTAATAACGGCGCAAAATGGGCAAATAAAAAATGGTATAAAAAACGTGTATCATAAAACCTTGAAGCATTCATTTTTTAAAAAACTCGTGGTTACGTCACTCGTTTTTTTAAACTTGAATTCGTGCTTCAAGACTGATCTTATGAAACTTGTTTTTTAATATACTATTATATTCCTTTGGTAGCAAATAAACGTTTTAATAACCTACATGTGAATTTAACTTAAACAGGCAAATGCCATTGTTACCAACATATAATCAAAATGATGAAACTTGACAATGTAATAAATAAAATTTTCTTTTTTTTCAAAATTTTCAACATAAATACGCAAAATAGTATAAGAAACTCGTTTCATAAGACGCATCCATGAATCTAGTTTCTTATATACAGGGTGTCCAGAAACTCTCTTGACAATCGGAAACTACACATGCTAGACATGATTTTATGTCGATTAATCAAATTACCTTAATCCAAAAATGCCTCCTAAGAGCTAGAGCCCTTTCAAGATGGTCACCGTCAAGTCACTTTTCGTTAAATATCTCAAATACACGGCTACGTAACAAGTTCAAATTTGGTACAACGAATAAATCAATAATAGCAAACCGGCCACTGAGAACACGATTTTCTTATTGCCATCACAAGCGGTCTACTTGGGGGGGAGGGGAGCAACAGCTTTTTTAACGAAAATTTAAAAACTACATTTTCCATACAAAATCTGCTCATAGTTGAAATTGTTATCTCGTACCATTTGCGAAAGAATAAACTTTTTGTGTTCCCGGCAGCAAATGCCGTTTCATTACTAAATCATGTTTTTTGATAAATCAACAAAGATTTTACTTGTTTTAATTAGTTATTTAATTTGCTGTAAAATTTTGTGGAAATCATGATTCATAAAACAAAAGTTTTATTTTCTAAAGATAGTATAATCTAACATAAAAAATAACATTAAGGGCAACTAACGAGTAACAATTTTTATCTTTTTCATACAAGGATAACTGTTTGACATGAAAACAATGTTATGTTACGTCAGAGTTTGTTGATTTGTCACAGTCAACCAGGCATTGTAAACATAATTTAGTAATGAAACGGTATTTTCTGCCAGAAACACAAAAAGTTTAAATTGATTTTTCTCGCAAACGGTACGAGATAGCGATTTCAACTAAGACACATTTTGTATGGAAAATATCGTAAAGTTTTTAAATTTGATGAAAATCCATTAAAAAATTGAGAATAAAAAATGTTCGTTAAAAAAAAGCTGATGGCTCCCCCAAGTGGACTGCTTCTGATGGCAATAATAAAATTTGTTTTCAATGGCCGGTTTATCATTATCCACTTTTTCTTTGTACCAAGTTTGAACTGGTTACGTAGCGGTATTTTTGAGATATTTAACAAAAAGTGACTTGACGGTGCCCCATGTTCAAAGGGTTCTAGCTCCCTTAGGAGGCATTTTTGGATTAAGGTAATTCAGGTTAATATCCACAAAATCGTGTCTAGTATGTGTAGTTTCCGTTTTCAGTAGAGTTTCTGGTTTAGGATTTATTGTAATAGGAACACAAGTCACCGTGTTAAATTATTTAGGATATTTTTTCATATTTTTTAAATGAAATAAGATTTCTTACCTTTCGAGCTACTTATGTGACGTTTTAAATAAGTGTTGCATTTTTTGTTACATATTTAGCGTATTATTTTAAATTTGTTTATAACTGGTTTGAGAGCTGTGTAGGTGAATGCAAAACATTCTCTCTTTTTATGACAGAATTATTGATATCAATCGATTTTGCACTTGAATTAATGTCATATAAATGTACATGGGTCCTGGCAGTGTACCGTTACGCAAGTGCAACAATAAATTATAATACCTTAAGCTGTTTATGAGTAAATTATACGTGCGGGTATACCGACGATAATGGGTAGATTTTAAAAGAGAAAAAATTATAAAATATAAGACATTTTTATTTAGGGGAGAGTTGCCTGTATTGAACCGGCACATAAATTGAACCTCATAGCTATTTTATGCTAATTGGCATTCCCGCGCTTTCTATCGGTAGAAAACAAAACTTTAGCATCGCCCGACCTGCAATCTCAGATGTCATTCAGTTTGGCGCCATATAGTATAACTTACATTGTTTTTGTGGTGCTTCTGATGTAACTTTTTCACCATCTTACTTAGTGAATATTCTCCAAGCAGATAGCAGTAAGTGTTTCCCCTTCTGTAGACATTTATATCATATTCTTAGAAAGACTTTCCCATAATTTCGACCTAGAACCATTGTTCCTTAGAAAAGTGCAGTTAGAAAAATAAAACGGTATGCTGTTGCCTATATTGAACCGATTCCCGTTTCCTATATTCAACCGGTTCAATTTATGATACTTATTTCAGGAGATGTCTAAGCGGGGCAAGTATGGACTTGGACAAATGCTGACATGACTCTGGCTATCAGAGCATTCGAAGAAGACGAAGTAGGTTTAAACGAAAGTGCTCGAAGGTACAATATCAATAAATCAGCCCTTCTAAGGTATGTGAGAGACACTAACAAACAAGCCAACGACAATGTAAAAAAACTGGGAACCAAGTGTGTTTTTTCATCCGAAACTGAAAACACTAGTAAAATAAATTGTTCAATTTGAAGAAATGCTTTACTCAAGTTCAAGTTCAACAAAGTTTATTAAAATTTTATGATACATTAACAATATATAGATATTTACCATACATATTACAAAGATATTATATTATACAATAAAATAAGTAATAATGTATTAAGTAGTGTTGGTGGTGCGCTGTTCAGGACTCTTCGTCCTCTTCGGCGCGTGGATTGCGTGGTTGTTGACAGGAATGCTTTATGGATTTACCATAACAATATAAGACGACTACCTTTTCAGCTGGCAGAAAGCACAAATTCCCCTATCGGTTCAACCGAGAAAAAAAAGTCGCCGGAAAACAATGGTTCTATGGATTCATGCATAGACACCCAGAACTATCAGTTCGCCAACCGGAGTCCACACTACTTGCCAGAGCTCGAGGTTTTGAGAGAGAGAAAGTTATGCAGTTTTGATATACTAGAAATCCTAGTTGACAAATATAAAATTACGGCGAATACAATATTCAATGTTGATAAATCCGGTTACGCAACCGTCCAAAAGAAAATGCAAAAGGTTGTATTGCGAAAAGGAAAACGGCAAGTTAGTGGAATCGCCAGTGGAGAAAGAGGCGTCAGCACCCCTATGGTTTGTTTTTGCCACGCTGCAGGGCTTTACATTCCACCCATGCTCATATTTAAAAGGAAGCGCTATGCATCGGAACTTGCACGAGATGCTGCAACAGGAAGTCTTACTAAAATTTCAGATACTGGCTATATCAATAGCGATCTGTTTATCAAATTGCTTAAACATTTTCATGAAGTAGTTAAGTCAAGTGAAGACAAGTCTGTCATTACGTTACTAAATGGACATTCAATGCATAGTAAGAATTTGGAGGCTCTGGATCAGTATCATATCCATATTTTACAATTACCTAACCATACAACGCATCGGTTAAAACCGCTCGACGTGGGATTTGTTAAGCCTCTGTAAACTTATTATGTTCAGGAACAAGATTCATAGTTGCGGGCTCACGTAGGACAGCCGATAATTGTCTATAATGTTGCTGACTTGTTAAGTAGAACTTATGGGAAGGCCGCTACTGTACGCATAAGCCAAAATGCTTTTAGGGGAGCTGGAATATGGTCCTCTAATCGAAATAGATTCGGTGAACATCTATTTGCTCCCTCTACTGCTGTAGAGTCGCCAGATGAAAGTCAAGAGGGTGGTGTTACCTGCCAGAACCCAGTAACATTAGTGCTGTACGTTCTACTTCGCCTCATCAACCTACTTCAAGCTGCACCTCTTAACCAGATACGATACCACCTCACCATGTATGCCATGGGTTGCTAGCCATTCCAACAGGGTACTGGGAGAAATTACTCCAGAAAAACTGAACCAAAGCCTGACTGAATTCGCATCTGTCCCTGGAACAAGCAAGTTTGTTCAAATACGAAAGAATAAAAGAACTGCTGTCGCAGTAGAGCTTATTAGTATAGCTTACAAAAAAAAACCTTCAGAAGTCGCTAACAGATAGCAAACCTGGAAAAAGCAAGTGTTAAATTATTTTCAAGAACCAAAAATAAGAACCATAAAACAAAAACGCATGTCAGAAACCAGACACCCGAATCTACCGATTCAAATGATGAGAAAAGCAATGAAGAGCTGTATGTGTATTGCAGTGAGAGTTACCTCAACTCCAAATCAAACGAAGGTTGGATTCGGTGCCAAAGGTGTTTAAAATGGGCAGATGAGCAGTATGCGGGAGTTGAAGAAGACGCTGAGGACTTTACTTGTGATTTTTGCTCACACATTTTCCAATTTGAGTTGAGGCATTCGTTCTTCTACCTCAGAATTATTGTTCCGTTTGTCAGCTTTAAACGTAAATATAATTGTGTCCTCATCTTGCCTAAAATATTTCTTAAGTTTCGTTGCTCTCTTAATAATCTGTTTCTAAATTATCCATATCGTTTAAGAGACAAAATAAAATAGTTTTTGTACGCTAAGGATGTCTTTTAATAATAAGTTCAATTTAGGAACGAGGTGGTTCAATTAAAGAGACCGATATCCTAAGTTGCACTTATACAGTTAAATATTTAAACATTAATTATGCAATGAAATGCTTTTTGTCGGACATTTTATTTACTGCTCACAGGATCTTAATATGGTAGGGGAAGGTGGGGTAAGATGACGAACGGGGTAAGATGACGAATGGCTTTTAACGAAACACCATAAACAATTTAAAATTCTATCATGCTACTAACATCTGGTGATTAATAGGTGAATTAATTTTATGCGGTCAAATTCTGGTGGAGTTCGTAGTTTTCTGTTCAAAGCACATTTTAATTTGTTTGGTTGTAAAATTGTATAACTGTGTTTAGCGTTTTATTCGAAAAGTACAGGAAAGAAAAATTTGATTTTTACTGTAGGTTCTGCCCTAACCTGTATAACAATGGTGTTCTATTTAAATTGAGTAAATCTTAAGAGGATTTTTATAGATGAAACGGGTTAAAATGACAATGTCATCTTACGCCGTAATTCTCAGTAACCAAATGCATTTTTTTATTAAAAGTTTTTAATACATGCCAAGAACCTATAAACGGAAGACCAATCGTGAAATTGATCTGGCGCAATATAGCGACTATGAACGATGTTGAAAAGGGAACCCTATCTGCAATAAAGCTGAGCAAACTATGAAATACCTGAAGTAACAATTCTGCGTTACAGAAAAAGTCGACAAAGAACCAGTTTTACCTGAACACTCAGGAAGATATCACAAAACCTTTAATGCCCAACAAACTCTGAAGTAACTATGTAAAAGAATTTATTACCGGGATCTAGGCCTTAAAGTTCAATTTAAAAAAATTAGCTTAACGAATATGCCGAATTTAAAACAATATCGAACTTGATTAACCACAAATTAAGTCGCTGGCAGGATGGTTCCTGAATTTAGAAAGAAATTACTCAGCCCAAAAGCAGAACGTCTGTCGTCATTGTGGATTCAACCAAGTTCCGTTAGTCAATTTTTAACTTTTTTCCGACAAATATAATTTTCTGCAGATCAAATAAATTCCAATGCAGATTTGAATCAGGCGTCACCCTCTCCCAACAAAATACCCAAATTTTAAACCACTTGTCATCGTAGAAGTTAAAAAAAAGTTTCTTAGAAAAGGGCAAAACCTACGTTGAAATGCGCTATGAGTCAAGCGGGAGTTTTATTCCACCTTTTTAATTTTTGCTGAAAGAGAATGAATCAGAAACTTCAGAATGGTACTCCTCCATGTCAATCGGCAAATGCCTAACCTCTGGAAATGGAAATGACAACTGAGAGTTTCGTTAAGTATTTGAACATTTTCAAATGCCAAGCCTTTTGCAAACGTTCTGATTTTACTCATTCGTGAAACCACAGTTCTCAATCTGTTGAACCAAATTTCTATTTAGAATAAAAAACATAGTAAGGTAGGGTTCCTCCTACAAAAACAGGCTCCAATCTTGACTGCTTTTTGGTCCATTTAAAACCTTTATGAAGATTGGATTTGAAGTTAATAACCAGGACTCCATAAGAGAAGGAAATTTTGGGGGATTGGGGTGAAGGTCAATAACCAATGGATTTCCCGGGTGAAATAAGCCCTTTTTTAAACAATTTTTCCCCGCGGTTAAAAAAACATATAGCCAAAGGTGTTTTACCAATAATGTAGGATTATTATTTAAATTATAATAAAACCCAAAAATTGATTTCTAAGCTAACTTCCTTCCAAAAAAATTTGGTTTGGTTAATAAAACTTGTAAAATTAAAGATTTCAGGTTCAAATTATAGCAATTTATTTTATCCGAAATGAACCCCACTTTGGAAAATAAACCCTTACCAATATTAATGTCCTTTAAAACAAGGAAAGATTAAGGAATTTTCCCCATTTTTTGGGACAATATTTACGAAAAAGAGGAAAAGTAAGAAGCCAAAATGGGTAAAAACCTAAAAAATTGTTCAGGTAAATCGACCCGTTTTTTTAATCGAAACTTATTTAGTAAACCCCAATAAGAGGATAATGTTGAAATTAAGAGGGGTTCCGAAGCTGTAGACTGGGAAAGGGAAATTTTTTGGATTTGTGTTGTAAGGTAATTACCCCAATTTGCTTTAAATGGGGCAAGTAATAAAACATTTTGTTGATATTTTTTAAACTAATATTGGAACTTGCGTTTAGTTTAAAATCATATTAAGTTCAAAGGTAGATAACCAATGTAATGTAGTAGTCACTTTTATTTAAAATTATTAAATTTACTTTGCCCAAAAATGATTTTTCTTGTTAACGTCGTCATCTTGCCCCACTTTCCCCAACCAAGTTTGTATCAGAATTTAATATAAAACATTGCTTATTTTTGCAAGTTATAGTGATTTTTCCTAAAAGTGGTTCAATATAGGCAACTCTCCCTTATGCTTTAAATACGATTTTGGAACGTGCGGCACCTCTCAGAGGGTTGCCACGTTTAAACAATAGATATAAATTTGGTACCTGTAAAATCAGAGAAGATTGGAAAAAAATAGAGGAAATTTTTTTGCAAATTTATTTTTGCTTTGCGCTACAATATTTACGTTCGAAATGAGCTTTAGTTAACGGAGCTATATTTGTTTGTAATTGCACGACTTTTGAATTTTTCGAATCTAGGGTTCAAATATTCGGAAATCAGAATTTTTACCAAAATCGATAACTATAGAAATAATATGAGATTTAACCCCATTTAGAGCAGCGAGTACATATCGTTGAAAATAGAGGGACTCCTCTGAAGTCTGAAATAGAGAAAACCTCGCAACCGGAGGCATCTGTGTTAGTGACTTGTGTAGTAAGATTATAACGCAATCTAAAATATTGCGCATAAATGCAATTGTTTATAGAAACAGTTCTGATTTATACTTACTTCATAACCGTCACATTTTGTAATATCAAAGTTTATGAATTGAATAAATTTTGCAAATGTTCAAAAAGTAGATTTTTCGAGAATAAAAAAAACCCATTATATTTAAAGAAAAATTATAGTTCCTTCCGTTGTATTAATATAAAGTTACAATCGTAAATAAGAATCTAAATCTAAATAAAAATAGGTCATATAAGCAGGATTTCATGTTTATAATGTTGGTAAAGAGTATATAATACAGCACACAGTTAAGGCCTAACTGCTTTAATAGTTGGTGAAGGATAATGCGTGAAACCACACACGCAAATAAATCACGTACCCTACTTTTAATAACATACATATTTTTTTTCCTAATTTAGATGTAAATAAGAAACAAAACACCCCGTTTAATAACGATTATAAATGCTACTGTCATTAGACACATGCAGCAGAAAGTGGGTACTTTTTGCATATCGTGCTACTATCAAATAATTATTTTTTTATTTATGCTTTGACACAAATTTTTCGGTAAATAATGGGAAACAATTAACTGCAGTACTTGGTTGTAATGAATAATGACCTAATTTTTTTGAAAAAGTTAACAAACGTACATGTACTACTGCGGAAATTTACTTGCATAATTCTTTGTTAGTGTTTTCTAATAGAAATACAAATTTTCAGACAAGTATAAATGTAAGATTTGGTAAAAAAAATTAACTCATTAAAATTTGAACAAGATTAAAATTCCGTTCAGTGAGAGTACCTAGAGTTTGGCAGAAGCTGATTTCAAATCAACACCCTAGCCTTGCACGTTGTTTTTGTTTTTATATTAAATCGATAAGGTTGACAGAAACTGATTTTAAATCATGATCCTAGACTTACACATTGTTTTTGTATTAATTCGAATAAGGTTGGTAGAACCAATTATCAACATTGGAAATGAAGGTTAACTTGTTTGTCTTTTATGTAATTATCTGGTGCATTCCTAACACGTTATAGGTATTTGAATAGTGAAAGGATGTTGTTGCTGGTTACATAACTGGGAAATCACCACGCCGCACACACAAAAGAACTAGAATATTCAAATTGTACTTTCAAGTAATTAGCTAATTAGGTTTTTTTCCAAAAAACCCTAAAGGTATTTGAATAGTGAAAGGTTATTATTGTGGTTACATAATTGTGGAAATTCAGAAAATAATTACTTTATATTAATGATAAGGGAAAACCGTTAAGTACTTTACTTTTAATTTATTTCTGTATTACTTTAGGGCTTAAAATTGAGTTGCAATTAAAAATCTGTTCGGACGATCAATCAGACAATCTTCCAGGGCTGGGCCACTAAAAAGGGCTCTTAATACTGTCAAAAGGGTCCTAATTACGGGGGTAGGGACCATAAGAACGTCATCAATGGTTTGAAAATGGCACCTGAAAAGAATACGACAATTAAGATACATTAAACGTGTCTGCGGTTGACTAACTTCCAGGGGCTGGAATTAAAAACTACCACCTGTAGCTAACTTCAGAATCAACTCGACTTCTCCGTGACGTCCCTTGGCAAGAACTATAAACTTATAATCCTTGGTCACCTGAAGGTCCGTTGAAGCTATGCGCCAGTGCACCCATTCTACTCTACGATCGCCAACGAACAGATACAGGAAGCGAGGTGTAGTTACACAACACCATAGATAAATCATACGCAGAACTAAAAGTAACTACTAAGAGAAAATGACAATTATGTGAAATATGCGACGGTCAATGTAAAAGTAAAATAACAAAAGGAATTATAAAAACTACGAAAAAGCAAACTATCGTGATGACACTAGAAAAGGAAAACAAGTTAAAAATGTGCAACAAAAAATGCATTTTTTTTCAAGTAGCTTGTGAAATAGCCATTTCAAAATAAGGAAAATATATTTTAATAATTTTTATAATAAAATAAGAATAAAATTCGAAAATGACAAAATTTTCGAAAAAATTGCAAAACCACTTTTTATGAGAAATCTTATTTCCTATTTAACGGTATTTTCACTTTTTAAATATATTAAGTAGTTCCGGAGATTTTTAGTCAAAACCGGTTATTTAAAGTGACGGTTTTTTGCTAATATCTTATAAACCGTTTGTTGTACAGAAACACTATAGGAACAAAAAATAATCACAATTATATTACTAATCACATATTAAAAGAAACAAAATCTAAAAAAATAAAAATTTGCAAAAGGGGCACTTACCCTCCAATTTTACGCCTTTCTCCATACTCCACTGACCCGAAAAACCATCAGTGGTTTTGGGTAATTGACATCTATATGTGTGCCAAATTTCTACTTGATATGTTAAGTGCTTCGAAAGTTATGAAGTACACACGCACGCACGTACCCACCCACCTACCCACCCACCCACCCATCCATCCACATAAAATATCGATCATACAGTTAGAATATTTTCAATCCTATATAATTAATGTTTAGACTTAGTTTGCTAAGAAACTTTTCTTATAAAATGAATCGTTTCATATCATTGAAATATAGAGCTGTTTCAGAAATATTTAATGAAAACCAAAAACTGCTCCTAATAAACCCACCTCTTCGCCGCTGAATTTCTCCAAAACTGTAACCATCTCTAGGAGAAATAAAAATAAGCTAAAAAACGAAATTTGAAGTACGTACGTGTTGTCGTTCTGGAGTTATCGTGGATAGTAACATAATATCCACATACACGCGTGCGCGTGGACGCGCGTACGCAAACACACACACACACACACACACACACACGGACGGACGCGGACACGGAGACGGACACGGACACAGACACAGATACAGACACATGCACAGGGACAAGATTAGGCTCAGGCACACACACACACACACACACACACACACACACACACACACACACACACAGACGCAGACTAGATACAGGCACAGGCACAAACACAAACACAAACACAGACACAGACACAGACACAGACACAGACACAGACACAGACACAGACAGAGACACAGACACAGACACAACACAGGCACAGACACAGGCACAGACACAGACACAGACACAAACACAGACTCAAACACATACACAAACACAGACACAAACACAGACACAAACACAGACACAGACTCAGATACATACACAGACACAGACGCAGAACGCACAGACAGACGCAGAATTACTCGCAAAACTCAAATCTGATAAAAAGAAAATGTCCGTCTGGTGTGTGTGTGAATTAAATAAGATATGAATGGATAAGGTTAATTTTTGCAAAATGGCGCGACAGGTAAACAATAAAATTACTCAAATTAGAATTAACGAGCTTTTCGTAATGATGATTCAACCCGTTAATTGCAAACTGGGAAAAAATCATCAAGACGTAAAAAAATGTAAAAATAAGACAGTTAAGCTAACGAAGTGACCGATAACCTATCCACAAGCAAGACGCGAATGTTTGAGTGATTTACAAATTCATCTACACATCGCTTCACATTTAAAACTCATAACAACTGGTTAGTTTTAACTCAGCTAAAGCCGGGGGTAACCATTTCTAATTCCGACATCAGCCTAAAGGTGTAATCGGGACTTTTCTCAATGATATCTGGACACATTTCTGTCAAACCACGGTATTATTTATAACAACAATTAACCAGAGGTTCATAATTCTTGTTTGTCTACGCATTATGTCGTCTACACGGGTGAAAATGCTAGTAAAGGAATAAACAAAACTAAATAATACCAGCGATGATGGCGACGCCGTACAGTACTGACACAGTTATTTAAATAGATTTCAACTTAATAATTGTGTTAAATTACTACCTCATTACTACTCAGTGCGATGTCAATATCTTTTTTGGAAGACTATACCAGCTTGTTGAATTAGTCGTTGCAAGATTTAATCTACACTTAAGTACGATTGAATATAATCCTAATTCAATGGCACAGACAATTAATGGATTAACGTACGCGGTTTAAAATCGGAACGGTGGCGATTATTATATAAGTTGTTTACATGCTCATTTCACGGGTTAGAACCAGAACGGTATTTTTTTTTAAATAATTATGTACCTGAACAGGCTAAATTTGGCCTATAGTGCCAAAGCACTCAGGAACACTTAGGGATGGATAGAGGGAATTGCCAAGATATGCCTATGAACAGCTACCGTAAATGTTTTCATATCATAAGTGAGAGGAAAACAGGAACTCCGGAGATCATTCCAGAGTTTAGAAGTCGTGTAGTAGATTGTGGATTGCGCCCGTTTGGTACGACAAGTGGAGATTTGTGCTGCATACTGATGATGAGAATGAGTGAACCGAGTATTGCTAGCAAAGGTAGCCCGAGATGGTATCAAAGAATGTAATGCAGCAGCGCAATAGCCATTGTAATACCGATAATACAAAGAAAGAACTGAAACGGTTCTTCTATGCTCAAGGGACTGTATGTCAGAAGTTACAGACTGGTCATTTATAAGATTACTCGCTTTCTTTTGAATACTATCAACCCAGAGGCGAGAACTATATTCTAGATGAGGTCGAATTTGCGCCTTATACAGCAGAAAGAGTTGTCGGGAGGTAAGGTACTGCTTAGATCTGTACAAAAAGCTACTGAATTATAACTCTGAAAAAAACAGGAAAGATTATGTGGTAACATTTCGTCCTTCCTTACATTTCCAATCAAAATAAGTGTTAATTTTTAAAATATTCACTGGTCCGTATAAAACCCCCCTTATGTATTAAGTTTCGGCGCATCAGATTTCTTTTCTTAACCCTTAATTATACACATTTAAATCTTAGTTACATAAAATAAATTATATGCCAGTCCATTAACCTATGTATATATTGTAATCAATCATAAATGCTAAATGCAATAATACAGATGCTATACAAAAAACATCATTAATTTTGTAAAATTCTATTGTTTGAATAGGATTGACGCTAGCTAGTTCAATTCCACGAAAATAATCTATTAATTTTAGATACACTAAAAACGAATATTCAACATTAACAACCTTTGTAATATAAATAGAACAAGCATTGCACACAATAAGCTATTATTAAACCACGGCTGGATATGCTTTATAAACTGAATTGATATCTGGAGGTTACTTAAATAAACTTAAACAAAAGGCATATTCATCCGTTCGATAAATACAATACAAAACACTATTAGGATTGTCAACAACACAACAAAATGAATGTACAAAAGTGACCTTAATTTTGATCAAGCCTTCACATCAACTGGCCTCTTTAAATTTCCCCTTTTCCTTGTACACAATAGATGTAGATTTCTGAGAATGGACCTCCAGTAAGCGTTACAAGCATAGGATAACCCACCTGTAGATATTTTCAATGCCGGTTTTCAACGTTGCAACCATACTCGAATGCTTTTCAATTGATAAACACCGCATTGAATTATGAAAGTACTTTACCTCAGAACAAAATGCTTGACTTCTGTTTGATTTGGTTATTATACAGCACAAGAATTTAGATTTACACTTCGCTCTTTATCCTCTAACTATTACTGTGCAAATTTGTTGCACGAAAGTTATAATTACATAGAAACTTAATTAAGCATTCCATTTACAGCGGTTTTCTGTTTATAGAGCTCGTCGTGAACATGACGATACTGATGTTCGTGAACTAGCGATCTATATCCCCGCACTACGGCGACTTTAACCAAAGACAAAGGTAGCAGTAATTTTCTAACACTAATCCCACTTCTAAGGATGCTTAAAATATGTTACTAAGGATAAACGATACTTTACGATATTTACCGAGGTGGTCGAATCTACTTCTAATACCCCGCTAAGGGTTGATATGGAAACTTCCCAAACAAAAGTTCATTCACCACGGTACCGAAACATAAATCACTACTTCGAACGCCAACGTGTTCAACTGTACCCTTCGGCAGTTATGACTAGAATGCTGCATGCATCTTTCAGTTTTCGCCATCTTCAATTTCATCTCAGTTAACCAATCATAAAAAACATTACTTTAAATCATAACACGCGGCAAAAATGAATGGCACCTCGGCAATCGAACAGAAAAATTATAGCATTAAATTGTAATTTCACGGTACCTCAAGCATTTTTATCAATGTAACAAGATATTTTTCGTCAACGAAATCCTTTAGATAATGAATCTAAACTCTGTCTTTAGACTAAAAATTTATCTAAATATCCCGCCGAACTGAACCCAAATGTTTTTAAAGCTGCAACTATGTTTCCTGGAATAATTTTAATAATGATCATTTCCTTTGTTTTATATTAACCGCTGAAATGTCATAAATTTCAAAATTTAGACACATCGGAATAAAATATCAGCTACAATTTAATTAATCGGTCAAAAACAATGCATTCTAGTATACGTATACTTTCATTTTGACAAAACTCAAGCTTCGGTGTCGCGATTTTACCATGTTATTTGCTCTCGTCAATTACCAAGCAACAAAACTTTCGTTCGTTTCAAAATGAAAGTTTGTCCGAATAAACACAAGCTCTTATGGTATTACCCCGAATATTGCACTAGAGAACTAGTCACTTGTGTTCCTGTTTTTGTATTCAGTTAATAAAATGTTTTTAATTTTTGTGTTGAAGTTAATTTAATTTACACGAGAAATAATCTTCCTAAATATAACAGGACCATGATAAAGATATTACTATAAGCTCTTGTCTATACCAATATTAATTTTCCAATGACGCAATTTTTATAAAATGCTAACAGTGGTATCACATTTGTATGTTTAATTATATGTATATTGGAAAATTATGAAGATGAATAATTATATATTTCCATTGGTGAGTTTTTATAATTTGGTTTTATGTTTATAATAGGCATCTATCCTAAAGTATTAGCTATCCCATTAGATGTAATTGTAATTTTAAGTTAATATACACTAATAAAATGAAATTTACCAGTTAGGTACCATTAGAAAATTGTCTTAAAGACGATTTGGTTAAACTTATCTAAATAATAAATTTATAACAGTTAATAATGACAGCAATAGAGGTTTGATAATAAATATCCGGATTCGTTATATACATATTAGTTTCATATTTTAATGCCGATGTAATTAAAGGAAAAATTTTCTATAGAAACTAGAATTATTATAATATGGGTTTATTTTATATATTTCAGTTTAGTATTTGGTGACTGTGAAAATGAAAGATTTTAGACAATATTATTTTGTAATAGGTATCAATTTATAATTAATAAATAATAATTATAATTAATTTTAATTAATAAGGATAGCAATAAATTTAATAAATGTCAATTCATAAATTATGGCTTCTTGAATTGCTTAATATATTAGATTATACATTATGCAGCTGACCTCTCAGGTAAGATCTGAGGAATTTGAACAACATCATAAACTTTGTACAACTTTTTCTCGCGTATAACCTTTTTCCACGACCTTGATTATATATAATATTCATCATATATAATAAATTATGACTAAGGCGGTAACTTAGTGAGCCAAAAGCAGAGTTTATGACACCTCCTAATATACAGAACGTTGTGAGGGTCGATTTTATACACATAATAGATTATCCGTTCTTTGTGAATCCCGGCAGCACTGTCGATATTTTCTACCTTTTTTGATAGATATTCACTTATTATTCTCTCTCTTTTTTTTATTTTCAATTATATTTCAGCGAATTACACTTTTGTTATGTATTGACAAGGTCATTTAATTTGTGGAGCTTTGTTTGTAATTTTAACAGATCGTTATGATTAGATAAAATTATTAGTTAGCACAGCTTGGATCAAAGTAAATTATATGTAGGAGTGCTAAACCTCTAGTAGTGCTAAACCTCTTCTGCGTGGTGTTTTCTCAGGTTAGTTAGGTCAGTTCTAGTGTTATGTAACAACTTTTTCTCGCGTATAACCATTTTTCCCACGACCTCTGACTGAGCTACAAAAGTTTTGCACCCCTATCACAACGTAGAATCTAAGATCAAAATACCATGAAGTAATCTTAAAAGAAAAAACAAGTATGTATTGCGCACACAACTCTTATTCCGATACCGCACAATTTTTAGCAAAGCTTTTGAGCACCAGTCTCCTCAAAATTTCGGATCAACATAGAAATGTGAGGTACGAGTTTTAGTTCTTGGCTATTGACACCATAAGATTTGACTTTTTTCCAAGGAAATTGACTTATTTAAAAAATGTGCTAAAATAGTAGGCGTTAAGTTCGCAGTATTCTGTTCCCAGTAGCGGAAGAAAGACTAAGATAATTCATGTAGTATGGAACATAAGACCACTCGATACTTACAGATTTTAATGTTATCGGTGATGTGTGTTACGCTAAAAAAGTTCTTACACAAACAATTTTAAGTAGAGAAACGAAGCAAATACGCTCTAACAAAAATTTCAAACAGGAAATAACGGAATGTGAACATGGAACTGTGTGTATAATTTATCTTGTTATTGTGGAAAAGTATACATTGGAACCACAAAACGTAAAGAACATATCAGATTTTGTAGATTAGGTCAACCAGAGAATTTTGCGGAAGCTAACCATTCCTTAAATAATTTAAATCATGATATTCAATTTGAAAATATAGACAAAATGGTCATGACAAACTCATTATTATGCTCGTTTACAACGTGAAGCTATTAAGATATAAAAACACCCTAATAACAAGACAAGAAAAAATCTCCGTTTAAATAGGTTTTGGCATCTTTGGCATCGTTAGCCTTCGACCGTTAAATCGTGTTCTGATTTGTCATCTTCAAGACAGTTTAACCATATTTAATTTTATTTAATATCTAGATCATTTCTTGTATTAAAGACTTGTATTCTAAGTTGGCTTTATACGTTTTTCAATACTGTTAATATTAATAGCAGGGTTATTTGTTTAATTTTAAATTTCAAAATTGTTTTGAAATTTAAAATTTATAAAATTACACGAAAACGTATCTTATCTATGTTGTTATTAAATAACATAACTTATTGATACAAAGCTATTTCTTTG
Organism: Vesta saturnalis; assembly: GCA_036346205.1. NCBI lineage: Eukaryota > Metazoa > Arthropoda > Insecta > Coleoptera > Lampyridae > Vesta > Vesta saturnalis. The sequence goes on along the minus strand of JARFJB010002298.1, from coordinate 388,919 downwards.
TTATATTTAACTGGATTATTTTAATCAATGTCAAGTTTCTATTTGTGAATGCGTCTATCCATTTCAATTTGAAGTTTTTCACAAATTTGCGCTTACATCATATTTTGATTAAACTTTGTTAAATTTGTTTTTCGGTTGGCATTTTCCATCTTCAAGATAGTTTAATTATATTTAATTCTTTAATAATCTAGTCATTCTTTATTAAAATTGTATTCTACAGTTGGCTTTATACGTTTCTCAAACTGTTGTATTAATAGCAGGGTTATGTTTATGTTTTAATTTTTCAAATTTCACAAAATTGTTTTGAACATCTTTAACAATTTTATTAGATAATATTACTACTGACGAAGATAACTGTAAGTGTTATCAAAACGTTTAGATAGATTGTATAACAAATACACCATTTAGAAACCCAAAAAAGATCATTATTTTAATAGGAAATAACGGCAATTATTGTTATTGATTATATATATATATATATATATATATATATATATATATATATATATATATATATATATATATATATACGTGAATAGAGAGAGACACTGGTTGAATCCTAGATTAGGTTTCCTTGTCTAAGGTTTAAATTAATTAATCTTGCCTTAGCACTTATAGCTATTTTCTAACATACATTAAACATAACTGTAATAGATTACAAAATTGTTGAACTAAGTTAAATAACGATATAAATCGGATTACAATTTTATAAAGAAAACAACCAAATTAATATTGACCAATTCTATAAAAAGAAACCAAATTAAAGGGTTGCTCATGTAGCTTGATATAAACTTAGCTGCACTAATTTATGTATTATGGTATTTGCTAAATTCTTATCAGACGCGATAATAAAACGAAAAAAGACCATAAAAATAAATATTTAATATCAATATTTAAACTTTAGTGATGGATGATTAATGCAAATAGTACATTTTGGGCAGGGTCACGCATATGCATTTACAATTAAGTGACCACAAGGGTACTAGGGCATTAGAACACTAAGTTTGCTCGTCATGCAATATGCCAATCCATGCATTCGACTAGAATTTTTTTGTATTAGGTGCGGCTTTTAATGGATTGTATCAATATTCATTATAAGTCATTAATCAAAAATTGATTTGATTTAGAAAGAACGGCCAAGAAATTAGTAATTAATTCCATTTTGTAAATGAAATGGAGTATGATAATAATGCAAGTGTTCTAAAGTCTCAATTTAATTATAAATTTACAACTACAAGTGAGTTTCTTTTTTACAATATTTCTTTGAATTAAAAATATGCGTTTTGAGAGTAAAGTTATTATGTTTTTGAAAAATTCAAACTCTTGAATTAAATGTGTGTCTCATGCCTTCAAAAAAATAGCTTACAGTTTAGCTTTATAATGGTCATGAATTCATGATTGATATAATTCACTGCAACAAAATAGTTGAGAAAGAACGCAATATCGTATTTTAAAAATGAAAATTATGCTTACTCACTTTAAGACTATTAATTTTCCTTAAATACCATTATAAAAAGGGCGTTTGATTTATGTTTAAACAATTAAGGTTTGTTTCTAATACCTGCTTGTATGAAACAAAATAAGCCTAAATACGAGGGCTGTTCTTTTCCCAATGGGCCTAGAAAAGTAAAACACGATTTATTGATGAAAAACATTTCTTTATAATCTTTCAAAGTAATTCTCCTTTACAGTAGATACGTTTTTGCATCCGCGATAACCAGTCTGAAAAATATTTTCTTCAATCTTTCTGCATTAGGTTCTTTATTTCATTTTTAAATGTATCAATTTCTTCTTCAGGCGATGCAAAATGTAAACATCGTAACTTATCCTTTACACGAGAAAATAGAAGGTGCCAGGTGTAGACTATATAGAGAATGACCCATTATTTAAATATTTTCGGCATTCAAATGCTCAGTAGTTCGAAGAGCAGTGTGAGACCGTACGTTATCACGATGCAAGACGATACTTCTTTTTGGGCGCTTTTCAAGAACATCAGGAAGTTCAGGCAAAAAAACCGTAGTGTACCATTCAGGCATTAACAGTACGCCGATCCTCCAGTACTAGAGTAGAAACATGTCCAGTAATTCCAAAAAAAAGGAGTTATCATTCTTTTATTTCTGCTTTTTACACGAACAACCTTTTTTGGAAGCGACTCATTCTCAAAGACCTAAACTACCTAGTGTTCAGGGTCATACTAATATAACCAAGCTTTATTGCCTGCAATGATGTACACTGTGTTCTTTTTGAACTGAAGTCTAGTTGCATGGAATCCAACGCTATCAAAGCTTGCGCACCTTCAAATGTTTGTGTAAAATCATGTTATTGCGTTTGTCACGTGTGTTCAAAATTTACCGAAGATTCGTTGTTTTATCGAACTTTAGGATATTTATTAATATCCAGCATCGCGAATGGAATATACATTATTAAAATTGGACATTTTAGAAATTTAGAGTATAAATTTTGGAAGGTTTGATTTCCGCCGTCGGAAGATCCTGGCTCTACTATTAAAAATTAAAAAAAATTTATAGCGCCAATTTATATCAGACTTAGATGTGCATCGAATAAAAATAGTTTCATCCCTATAGGGTGTTCCATAATTGCAGGACCGGACTCAGCTTTGTTTTGTTAAATGGAACCCTATATTTATTTAATTGTATTATTATTTGTTTTGTGGAATGCTAAAAAACGGTACTTCGTTTTTAAATTTATTTTGTGGCGTTGACAAGTTAGAGCATTTTTTCTTTAAAAAAGTGAAAATTTATACCTTTACTTAAATTGTTCTGAAGACTTCAATATTAACAGTAGAACTGTAAGGTTAAACAAGACCTTGCTCTATCTTTTGACCTTCATACTTCCTGATTATACTATACTGGGTGTTTACAAAATATGGTCAATTTTTGCAAATTTGAAATGACCATAACTTTTATTTTTTAAATGGAACATATGGTCAATTTTTGCAAATTTGAAATGACCATAACTTTTATTTTTTAAATGGAACACCCTGTATTTTATCATGTCACCGTGTTCTGTTTTTAATTCTCTTACTTTTTTATTAACCTAACGTTACGCGTTCTCGAAATATTTAAGATTTGTTGCAAAATTAATGACAATTGTGACAAACTGGACGGTCTATACAAAAGTAATAAAGCAAACAAAAGAATTTGTATTTGAAAAATCATAAATTATTGAGAAAATTATAATAAGTTATAACTAAATCAAATGCTCGATGTGTCCACCATTTTCTTGCAAACAGGTGTGAATTCTCCTCAAAAAAGAATCTTCAATATTTCGCAGCATATTTTGGTGAACCATTTGAAATGCATTCCGTATTCTAATTTTCATATCTTCTTTGGTGGTAGGAGATTCTTGGTATACTAAGCTTTTAATATAACCCCACAGGAAAAAATCTAATTTTGTCAGATCAGGAGTCCGAGCTGGCTATCCTACTGGCCCTCCTCTCCCAATCCATTTATTGGGAAACGTTCTGACTAGATGTTCTCTAATAATGCGACTATAGTGGGAAGACGCACTATCCTGCTGAAACCACATCCTTTGACGTATCTCTAACGGCAATTCTTCAAGGAGCGGAGGTAACTTATTTTGAAGAAATTCAAGATAGGTTTGACCATTAATGTTTCTTTCAAAAAAGTAAGATCCAATTATATGGTTCCCTACTATCCCGCCCCACACATTCAAAGACCAGCGATGCTGATGATCTATTCTTCTAATAGCGTGGGGATTTGTATTGTCATAATAATGGAAATTATGCGTGTCCACAAAACCATTTTTGTGAAAGGTTGCTTCGTCGGTCATCAAAATGTGTTTAAAGAAATCATTGTCCTGTCCTAATCGTTCCAGTGCCCACTGGGAGAATTCCAAGCGTCTTTGAAAATCATTTGCATTCAGCTTTTGGACTAGTTGAAAATGGTATGGATGAAATTTATTTTTTCGAATAATCTTAGAAACACTAAATCAGCACTGAGGTTTCTTGTGCTAACGTTTGGATTTTCCACTACACTGGTTAGTACCACAAATACGTTTTCTTCGTTTATAACTCTTTTTTCTCGTTCTCTTCTTTCGTATTGTACATGTCCTGTTCTTTCAAATCTTTCTTTGAGTTTTTCAAATATCTTTGGATCAGGATGCATGAGCTCAGGAAATCGTTGTTGATAAATTCTGGAAGCAAGAAATTAATTTCTTTCAGCTTCGCCAGAACAATTTAAGTAATGGTATAAATTTTCACTTTTTAAAGAAAAATGGGGGGGGAAAAAAAAAAAAAAAAAAAAAAAAATAATAATAAAATTAAATAAATATAGGGTTCCATTTAACAAAACAAAGCTGAGTCCGGTCCTGCAATTATGGAACGCCCTATAGGGATGAAACTATTTTATTCGATGCACATCTAAGTCTGATACATCGCCTTTAGTGACCAATGATTTGGATTTTTCCGTAGCCAAAATGGATTATCAATGGCGTAATAGTGCATATTATGCCGATTACAGCCATTACTTTTAAACGTCGCCTCATCGGAAAACATTATGGAGCACAAAAGTTGTTATTTAATTGCAGCCGTTGATTAATGATATTGCAGAATTCAATTCGTCTTGCAAAATCCTCTTCTCGCAATTCTTGATGAAGCTCAATGTGATAGGGATGGTACTTATACTTCAGCGTTGTTCGATTCACGTTTGATTTGGAGGTATCACATATCGTCGCTAATGTTCTAGAACTCACTTGGGGATTTTCTTGAATATTTAATAATATTTCAAGTTCTTTTTCTTCATTAGCTGCCCTTTTATCAACAACTTTACGTTTGAAGTATTTAACACTACCGCTAGAATCAAATCTATCCATCAAATTTTCCAAGCCACAGTAGTAGGTATTCGACGTTCAGGATATTTCATTTTGTAGATTCGTTGTGCCAATAAAGGGTTTTTTCAGCCTCGCCCAACACGTATATCATATCAATTAATTCATTTGTCGAATAATCCATAATTGATACAAGAATTGATAACAAGTTAAATGCGAAAACGACAAATTTAATATGTGTTTATTTTGACAAGTAGGAAACCTTTGTATCTTAGTAACGCAATTATTATTTTCCATGGCTACCAAGATCCATGCAATGCAATGTTATCGAAAATAAAGTAGCTAGTGTGAAAAATCGAAATTACTCGAAAACTATCAAAGATAGATATAGGATATATTTGACAAAAATGATAGATTTTTAATCCCGAATAAAATGAAATAAAAATATATAGGGTGTGCAATTAAAAAACTGATTTTTTTAATTTGAGAATTTTCAAATTTGAATGGTTATAACAAACACCCTGTTGAGAAAATTAGAAATACTACTCGGTCTAAACGTTAGTATAATATCACTCATTTTTCACACGAAATATCAATTTTTTTATTGTGAAATAACGGAACAATTGCCCATTCATCAACCCCACAAAATGACCATAATAATCTTTAAACGCGAATATCTCAAGAACTAAAAACTTTCAGCCAATCTTTTGTATGACAAAATATGTTTGTATGGACACGTAGAATTAAAAACTAAAATCAAATAAGAGGTGTTCTATTTAAAAAAATTATACGTTTTCACGCCCTGCTTTTCTGGCACACCCTGTATAACTTCCAATATTTTAAAAAAATGCACACTTCTTACCTCTACCCCATGGTCCATACAATATTTACACAAATAATTCTAGTTAAGCATAAACTTACTTTACTCTATCGTTGGGACACCCTGTACATTATTAAAATTGGACATTTTAGAAATTTAGAGTATAAATTTTGGAAGGTTTGATTTAGTTACACGTTTTACGTTGTTTGAAGATATCAGGATTTGTTACAAATTAAATATATTATAATTATATAATATATATATATATATATATATATAATATATATATATATATATATATATATATATATATATATATATATATATATATATATATATATATATATGTACCAGGTGCCCGGAAATAGCATGTATCTAGAGAGAGATGATTCTACATGAAAAAATAAGACTTTTTTCCTATGAACTTATATGCCCAGACGTACCGTTTTCAATATACAGGGGTCAAAGTTTTTGGACAATATCTCGAGAACCGTTTGAGGTATGATGTTCAGCTCTCATACACAATTTGTGCTGATTAAGTCCCTTGTTTTCACCGTAAAATAAAGTTTTTGAAAATTCAGTGGCGTGGATTTTGGGTATTTTGAGGGTTTAAACCCCCCTACTTTCTATACCACTGAAATAAATGCAATTTCAAGGAGCACGTTAGAATCGCCTTTATTTTCTCTACCAAAAAGGTACTCTTGGTTAACAGCTCTAAAGTTGATCATTTTATGAGAAAAAAACCATAAATTTAAGAATAATTTTTTTTAACAATTTATTAACAGTAGGTACAACATTTCGAGAAAATTGAAAGTATACAAATACAAATAACTACTAATTGAATTAAAAACAAATGCTAAAAGTGTTCTACGTGGGCTCCGTCCACTTCAATACATTTTGCTACCCTATTTCTCATTGAGTTTCTTACAGATTCAAAAATCCCTTCTTTGTTTCTTATTTCTTCGCAAGCATAGGCGACACGTTGCTCTAATTGTTGAATATTATCAATAGTTACTGCATAAACTAAGTTTTCAAATATCCCCAGAGAAAAAAATCCATGGAATTGAAGTTCGACGAACGTGGAGGCCAAGGAAACGGCCCACCTCTTCAAATCCATCTTCCAGGAAATGTTGCATTTAAATTCGCTCGCACTTGAAGGCTGTAATGGGGTGGAGCTCCGTCTTGCATAAAAATAGTTTGTTGCCTCTCTGACACTGGTACATCTTCAAGTAAAATGGGCAAGGTATTTGCAGAAAAATTAAGTACTCATATCCGTTCAAACGATGAGGCATAACATACGGCCCTACGAAGCGATCAATCAGAATACCGGCCCAAACGTTCATTGAAAACTTATCTTGGAACCGAGCTTGAAAGATTGCACGTAGATTTTCATCGGACTATTCGTGGTTATTATGAAAATTCACAAGACCTTCGTGTGTAAACCCGGCTTCGTCAGTAAACAGCACTTTGTTCAGGAAAAAACGGTCTCGACGGCATCGCATTTGAATCCATTCACAAAATTGAAGTCTCGCCGGTAAATCTTGATGTCTAAGCGCTTGAACCCCTTGTAAAAGGTAGGGGCAAAAGCTGTTCGTGCAGAATTTCTCAAACAGTGCTCTTAGGAACGTTCTCCTGCACAGCAATTCGTCTCGTGCTAGTTGCTGGATTTTCTTCTATCTGATGGAGAACCCTTTCTTCAACTTGCGCCCTTCGAGTTGTGCGGTTTCTTCCACAATTTCTTTTATTTGACGCTAAGTTACCACTCTCTCTTAGCCGTTGAAATAAACTCATGAATAATCTCTTATCTGGAAGATGACGATTTGGAAAGGTCTCCAAATACAACCTGCGAGCTTTTGCAGTATTACCATTAGCTCTGCCATACATAAAAACCATATCGGCCCTTTTCCGCAAAAGAGTAGTCCGCCATTAATTTACAGTTACTGCACCAACAATTGATGATAAGTAATAATTCACCTTATAACTTGTGTTCTTGTCAAATAAACAAATTGACTTAGTATTGACAAGTACTATCAACAAACCGTCTTACCCATAGCAACATACATTTTACGGACGGCAACGCCAACTCAATTTAGGTTTGAAAAATAATTCAACAATCTTACCACCATGTTATGTACCATTCTAATGTATTTAAGTGAACGAAGCCCACGTAGAATACTTGCAGCATTTGTTTTTCATTCAATAAGTAGTAATTTGGAATTTATTACTTGCATTCTTTCCAAAATGTTATGCCTACTGTTAATAAAAATGATTCTTAAAAATAATGTTTTCTCTCATTGAATGCCATTTTTCTCGGAAACAGTTGAGTTTAGAGCTATCAGACAAAAGCAACTTTTTGGTGTATAAAACATGGCCGGTTCTGAGGCGCTTCTTAGAATTGCATTTAATTCAGTGGCGTAGAAATTAGGGGGGGGTTGAAACCCTCAAAATACCCAAAATCCACGCCACTGAATTTTTAAAAACCTTAATTTTACAGCGAAAACAAGTGACTTAATGAGCACAAATTGTGTATAAGAGCTGAACATCATATCTATACGGTTCTCGAGATATTGTCCAAAAACTGAAAAAAAAATTAAACTTTGGCCTGTATATTGAAAACGGTACGTCTGAGCATATAAATTCATAGGAAAAAAAAGTCTTATTTTTTCATGTAGAATCACATCCTTCTCTAGGTACATGCTATTTGGCACCTATATATATATATATATATATATATATATATATATATATATATATATATATATATATATATATATATATGAAATAAAAGGGGCTCGACAACGTACCCATTTGTATATCATCAAAATATGATTCTATAGGCATTCAAATTTGATCGGGCTTCATAATGTTCGTTTACACCTCCACTATATACAGAATAGTTCTGAGGAGGCCGCTTCAGAGGTCGCTTTTATACACAAACTCTCGATCTTCACGAACAGGTTTTATACACAAACTCTCGATCTTCACGAACAGGACGTTGTGTGGCCCGGTATGAGGCAACGTTAGGATCAGTTTTCAATTGAAAAACAGGCACAACGTATTCTTTTTGCCAACACATCTTTAAAACATTGACAACGTTTACGTGACGTACGGGTACGTATGTGCATATTTTGAATATGCCTCTTTTAACATTATTGGGTAAATCAATAACAATAATTGCCTTATTTCCTATTAAAATAATGATCTTTTTTGGGTTTCTTAAATGGTTTGTTTGTATACCAAAGTTATAACAATCTATCTAAACGTTTTGATACCACTTACAGTCATCTTCGTCAGTAGTAGTATTATCTAATAAAATTGTTAAATATGTTCAAAACAGTTTTGTAAAATTTGAAAAATTAAAACATAAACATAACCCTGCTATTAATATAACAGTTTGAAAAACGTATAAGCCAACTGTAGAATACAATTTTAATAAAGAATAACTAGATCATTAAAAAATTAAATATGATTAACTTATTATAATAGAAATTTTGAAAAATCTCTTTCTGTTATTAAATTGAAAATATCTCATAAATTAATGATTTTAGCTGTAGGGTGCTTAATAAAAATGAAAGAACATAATGTGTATTTTCACTTTTTAAAAAAATACAGGGTGATTCATTTGAAAAATTGACAAAAGCATGTGTTCAGTTATATTCAATAGGATGAATTAAAATAGCACTTTCTCGTAACACTGTACATTAAAAAGTTATGCCTGGAAAAAATTATTGTTAGATTTTCTGTTAGGGTATACAGGACGTTAAATGAGAATGATTTCGTTACAATTGACTATAACTTTTGAAATACCCTGTATAACGTAATGAAACCCTATATTGGAAGTATGGGGGAGATGAGCTTAATCTAAATTTGAAATGGAGTGTCCCATTTAAAAAAAAAAGTATGTTTGGTTCACCCTGGTAATATGTAATAAATACCCTGTAAATATGAAAATAATTTTATAATGAGAAGTTTGAAGTTGCCTATAATTTTTGTAAATAACTTTTTTGATATCTCCTTTAATAACGGATACAGCGTACTTCGACGCACTAATGCAATCTTCTTGCATATTTAAACAGTATCTGAAAATCAAAAAGTGAATAAAATTTATTCAAAATCGAATTTCAGATACAATGGTACCTTCATTTTACCACGTATTTTGTTCAGATGTCAGCTTTTATAGCTTAATTGAGTTTTTTTTTATTAATTTATTCTAAACAACAAAACGTCAGAAACGGGACAAAAAAGGGACTTCTTTATAAATACAAGCATTTATGTAGTTTATTAAAAGAATTACATATACGAAATGTAATTAAAAAGGACTGCCTGTATAATACGGGACGAATGATCGCCTTAATTAAACCGAGTACTAGTCAACTTTTGATTGTTAATATATTACTACAAATAAACCAACAAATACCCTTTTTTAATCTATACCCTTATCCTTCACTTTCATGTGGAAGAAGTTTACTTTAAGAACGCTGCACTTTTAATTGATTCACGGATTAATTTTAAACCACATTTTACAACGAATACCAGTTTCGTGCGTTTTGTTAAGACTGACGTACGCTTCTCAAAATACATGTATGCTTATGAAATATTTTTTTCAGAGAATCGTTTATTAATGGGAGTTATTACGCACTCCAAACCATGCACTAATAGTCCATTAAAAACAATTTTAAATGAAGTTGATAGACGGCGATGCATTGATTTGTCTGAAACGACTGAAACGTTTAACAATGCGTCACAGTGACGGCACCATCAGAAAAAAAAAACAATTCAGACGTTTTGTACGCTCATTACGAGATAGCAGTCTGGTCGATATAAAGTTTTCACTTTGGAAAAGCAGGAAAATTAAAGTAACGATTCTATGAAAAATATTGTAACCAACACGAATATTATTGCGCGATTAGCGAACTACACTTTTTTAATGCGTTTCACGTTACTCACGTTAAAACGTCTCATTGTTAATCGCCTTCATTAATATACTAGATGATTAAATAACTACTAATTCCTTCAAATGTACGGGATAACACTTACGTTCAATAACCTTCAAGATTAAAACCGATTTGTACAACGTTTGCGTTTTATTAAGGCTAAACTTTATTGGGCTCGAAAAAATATAAGTAGTAACATCTGGCAGACAGATCGTACTTTAAAAGTTTATGCCTAAATGCGAACAAAATTGTAAAGAAATGACAAAAATTTTACTTAATCTAATCGTACGGATAAATAATAACCGGTTAAAGTTGTTCTTTTTTGAGGTCTTCGTTAACGTTGTCGATAGGGAAAGACTCAAAATCACTTTAAAACTGGTTAAAATGGGCGAGAAAACCTGTAAATGCTGAACGTCAGTAAGAAATGCTACCTTAATTAGCGGTTAGGAGCTGCCTCGGTGATGGGGCGACTAAGATAATAACCTGGATGAAAGTGTTCTTTCTAAAACGGAGATAAACTAAAGACTCCGTTAACTCGCGATAGGGAAAGACTCAAAACTGTACTTTAAAACGTGGTTAAATATGGGCGATGATTGACCTGTAAGGTAGAATTTCTGAACGTCAGTAAAATGCTCTTAGTGAGCGGGTAGTGCCTCGTGATGGCTAGTAGTTGGTGCAATATGGATGAGTAGCCTGATTTCAAAACGTTTGTAAAACTAAAGCATCTCGGCTCAGGACAGTACAAAAAACTGTATGTCCCGTGGTAATACGAATAGATTGACTGAACGGTAACATTTCACCTATTGTAGGTCTAAATTCTAGTGACGTAGTTAATTGACATTTAGTTAAGTTGGTGTTGCATAGAATGCTGACATTTCCGTTTGTATCTAGATCTCGGCTCACACATACAAAAAAGTTAACGTGATAGAATAGTCGCGATGCTAAATACGACTTTAGTACTAAAGTTATTTAATTTAATTTAATTATTTAATTCTCCGAGAATATATGCTCAATCTATAAATAGAACCATATCCGAAGCTTAAAGAATATCTCTCTCATTCTCGCTTAAATTATGTGCACATTTGATTACTATTGAGTTTTAAAATTTCACAAGTTCTATTGGAATCGGACATTAGCATAGTTTGTATTGAAGTCGAGTTAATAAAGAAAATGTTCTAAAAACTCTATGGTCTTCGTTTTCTCTGAGTAAGAAGTGTAGGGCTAAAATCCTACAAATAGTAATAATAATTGCATAATTAATGTTTCCCTTAATGTTAATGGGAAGAACAAAAATATTCTTAGGAATGGAAGAAGTAAACGTAAGTTTGCCGATGTTTGCTTTGCCTTTGATCAATTTTTCTTTGTGTCGCTCAGCTAGTGATAAGCTCTTCCAAATGTCGTCTTTGTTCAGAATACATAAACCCACTTCAGCATTAGCCAGAAACATAGTTGATGTACCCCAGAAATTATGTTCAATACATACTTCTAGGTTTTCTAATTCAAGAAATGTGGCTATTTTACGATGTATCCCTTCTATTATATGAATTCCAACTCTTTGGGAAATTGAGCTAGCGTTTCTGTATCCAATAAACAGCATTTTGTATGATAAATTTTTTCATCTTACATATTTTCAATCCCATAAATACATTTTTTTGTTGTCTTTTGCTAACAGGAACAGTTACTACTAAATGCGCATCAGTATCTTGTACGTCATCAAGAGATCTGTTGCATAACTTTTGTCGACGACAATCCCCAGCTATACCAATCTTTGCAATGACCTAAACCAGAGCTTTAAGTAAACAATCTTACACATAATTTCTTTTTAAACTCACTTTTGCCAAGGTGGAAGGAGCTTCCTTCATTCACTTTACTTTCAGCACATCTGCACTAACAGAGTTCTTTTTTAACACTACGCACTACCGGTCACTATTCACATTTTATGTTATGTAATTTTATACTTGTATTTCATTTTGTTTAGCCAATGCTGGTATCGTAAAATATTCTCGTAGTTTCACTTTAATCTGGTTTTCTTCGTTTAATGCTTATAAGATGTATATACAAATATCCCCAAATTTATACGCTATCAAACCAATTTATTTTCGATACAAGTTCCCAGAAACGATCATCAATAGACTTGATTCCAATTAGGCGACTAGCCCAGACGGTATCCAGCTATTGTGTTCCTCTGAATTAGTACCAGCCCTATCTAAGCTCGAATTTTGGCATAAGTGTTTACCGGCTAAACTCGCCTCGTTTGGATTAACTGATGCGCTAATCAATTGGGTTTCCAGTTTTCTTGATAAAAGACGTATACATGTCGATGTGATAGCTCCTTTTCATAAGAAGATGGCAGTCAGGTGGTGTGCAACAGAGATCAGTTTTCATTCTTGTTACTGTTGAATACTGCGGTTCTTGGTGTCAGTAAGCTCTGGACCGTCCTTCTTGCGTATTTGGAACAAAAAGTTTTTTTTCTTTTTATTAATTTAGATAATCTCCAATGGTCAAGCTTGCACATGCAGTAAATAATAAATACGTTAGTATTACATCACGTACGACGTATAATTGCATAAATATATCTTTCAATATTAGACTGAGGATAAGATAGAATCTCTAACTAAATTACGATATTAGACTACATGTATATAATAACTAGCGACCCGACCCGGCTTCGCACGGGTGCAATTTACTAATGAAGATTTTGCGCGAATCGAAGCTAAAATTAATGAAATTAGGAACGTTTTGCCAGTTCCGTCGGATGCATCTAGGAAGAAGATTCCTCCTTACCCGTCGTTGAGTGCTATCATCAATGTATCATTTGCTGATTTGCTGATTTAAAAGTGGGACCATTATTCGTACTGATTGACTCAAAGCATCTGGATCATATTGCCGTTGTCGTTCAAATTCTCGATTGAATGCGTACATCGTGCGTTTTTTTTATTTTCTCCCTTTTGTCCCATCTCTCATTATCAGTGTTCTCCTTTTCCACGTTTCTTCCACCCTCCACTCCCCTTCCCTTTTCCTTTACTATTTCTTCTACACTCCTGTCACCACCCCTTAACTCCCTACACTTTTTTATCATGTGTCTTATCTTCTCCATCCCTTCTCCACATAATCTACACATCCCTTCATCCTTTTCCTCCAATACTAATTTCCCAACTCTTAATTACCCCATCTGAACCTCGCTATCACTTTTTCTTTCCTTTCTTCCCTTCTCCTTTCAGATATTCTGGTATACCTTCTCCTTTAATCTTTCTGTAATTTACATTGTATTTGGATTCTTTTATTTTCCCATCTCTTTTGCTTTGTACATCCCTATCTCTTCTTATTATGTCCTCTCTTACCGTTACTCCTCTTTCCTTAACCTCTCTGCTTCTTCCCTCGCGTACCCTTTTCTTTTATAATGTTCCTCTCTACTCTCTTTAAATGTTTGGCCACATTTTTCACACCACACACAATTGATGAATTTTATTATTTTTAATGCACCAAAGATATAATCCCCATCGGTAACATACTGAAATATCGCTTTCAATTCAATTTAATTAAAATATCAATGTTCAATACTGAATTTCTAGTTGTTATGGAAACATGTGACAGCAGAACTGCCAACTGAATTTCACATTTTCAAAAAATATCATCTAAATTTCCGTCTTTTCCGGAGAATTTTCCATTTTCATTCACACAAACCTTGTCCTACAATTACGAACAGAAAAAGAACCAGCCAAATCGGACGAGCCGTTCCCAAGTGATGATCTTTCATACATGAGGCAATTGATTTTTATTCAAGGTAGATAGATTCCTACTAATAATTACAGAGTAGAAGCGTTGTTGATATTATTAAGTTAGTATAGGTGGAAAGATGAGAATGTGTACCACCTTCGCCATATGGGTATGACATTTCCATCAAGTTGTGTCAGTAAATGTTAGTCGTTTGGTAAGTTCGTTTTATGTAGTAAAGTGCATTGATTTTAACAAATAATTAATGTATAAATCTAAAATTTGGTATCATGTTTAAGTAGTAGTACAAGCGATATAGACAGCGGAGTATCTAAATTACGTTTACAAGGTTGAAGCGTAAGGGTTCTCTGAGAATAAAAGCCTCTGAACCGGAAGCCTTAACATTTTTCTATAAAAATAAATCTCGAAAATCACTCCATGTTTGTGCGAGTAGTTAGTGCAATACAGTCTCGTACTTCATTTAGATGCTTTTATGAAAAAACTGTTGTTTCCATCCACGTTCGATTGGCGATACTGAGCGTTGATATCTTTTTAGTGTTTTTCTTAGAGTTGAAAAGTGGGAGCACGTAGAGAGAGTGAGTGCAATAAGTCATATACGAATTTATTTATTTAATTTAAATTAAGTAATGTTTCAACATTCATCTTAATTCTGTCCTAAGGTAGCGATTAAATATTTTAAATTTTATATTCATCGCAGTATTTCCTTAGCTGAAAAAATAATTTGAAACCTAAACAGGGATGAACGCAAAAGATAAAGTTCTAGAATTTACGTTCAAAAAATTTGCTTGTATTTGATCGCATACCCTACGTTGACACCCTTTGGGTCGTTCAAGTGGTGAGGTTGGTAGGAGAGCAGCCTTTTGGGAACTCCAGGCGAGTAAGCGAGCATTTACAATACGGAAAAACCCAGTTTTGTGGACTAGATTATCATTAACAAACTACGAGGGGTTGATTTTATATTCCCGGACTAGGCAATTTACAATGTTAATGTAATTTTTCATTTTATTGATTTTAAATTACATATGCCATGGTAACGTGTTTGACAATTTACAAAACAATTGCAGCATTATAGTCTAGTATATTAGTTTATTTCAAACGTCTCAAAATGGACATTTGAATATCGAGCTGTATAAAGTTTCTTACAAAACAAGGAAAATCTCCAAAAGTTGTTCGTGAAGAAATGTTGATTGTATACAGACATGATTGCCCTTCCAAGTCGACTATTTGTGAATGGTCAAAATTGTTCAAACATGGCCGGGAATCACTAGATGATGATCCTCGTCCACGTCGGCCTGTTGGCATGATCACTTCGGATGTTATTGAAAAAACCAAGTGTTTGGTATTGGAAGATGCAAAATTAAAGAAGCGACAATTAGCGTCTTTATTAGGAGTTTCAGAAACCACAGTTTTCAGAATTTTACACGATTACCTTGGCATGACAAAGGTCAGTGCGAGATGGAGAAGTGTGAAGAATTGTTGGCGCTTTGTGGGGACGAACCAGATTTAATTATCAATCGACTTATTACCGGAGATGAAACTTGGGTCCATCATTTTGATCCTGAGTCGAAACAATAGTCGATGCAGTGGCATATTAGTGGTTCCAGCCCTACCAAAAAGTTTAAAGTCGCCCCTTCTGCTGGAAAAATAATGGCAACTGTTTTTGGGATTGCCAAGGAATTTTAATGATTGATTATCTGAAGAAGGGTGGTACAATCACAGGAGAGTATTATGCAAGCTTAATGCATCGCCTGAGCAACTGTGTTTTGGGATTGCCAATGATTAATTATTTGAAGAAGTGTGGTACAATCACAGGAGAGTATTATGCAAGCTTAATGCATCGCCTCAGAGATGTTAAAGTGAAAAGACCCGGATAATGCACCAGCCCATAAGTCAAATCTTTCAAAAGCTGCCGTTGCTAAATGTGGCTTTGAAGTGAATAGTTCAGATTTAGCCCCCAGTGACTATTTTTTGTTTCGAAATCTCAAAAGAACACTAAAAGGGAAGAAAATTTTGAGACGATGAACTTATAGCGGCTGTTGAAAACCATTTTGCGAGCAAACCAAAAGAATATTTTTATAATGGGTTAATGATGTTATTGAAACGATGTAATACTTGTATTGAAAAGCAAGGGGCCTTTATTGAAAAATAAATTTCTGTTGTTCTAATCTACTCTTATCATACCTAGTCCGAGAATATAAAAACGACCCCTCGTATATAAGGGGGCTGTGTCACAAATAATTTAAAATAACTTATTATTTTGGGCGTTGGGCTAACATGGTTGCAATAGAACTAATCTTTTAAATATAATTCCACACTTTATTTTGTGTAATTATTTATTTCTCAATGCGTTTGAATACAACATGTGTCGTTATCGAAAGAAAATATATAAGTAAAATAATAACAAGCAGTTATGGTAATAAATCAATAAAGTAAAACAGCAAACTTGATGTAAACTGTAATACTATACTTAAAATATCTGTGAATGGTGAGTCTATAAGATCAACATGTTCGTTCTTAAAGGAACTTTCTGTTTATGTTTATAAATTTCGAATGCTTCTAAAACATCTAATTTGTCTTTTTTATTACAAAAATTTTATATTGTTTTGTGAAGTCAGAAGGTGATTATTTACTATTAGATGTTTGTCATAATTTGATCTGTCTATGTATCTAATGTGTTCATTGCATCTAATATAAAAGTTCCTATGTGTTTGTCCAATAGGAACAGAATTATAGAATGAGCAGTTCAATTTATAAATACCCGACTTCAAAATGTCGTTAGTTGAATCTTTAGCATTAAATAAACATTTAAGAACATTGGCATGAGTTTTGAAAACTACTTGGTATTTTTGTCCTTTTGTACTATGTGAGCTACTTTTGTTGATATTTTTTCAAAATATGAGATTGGTATGTATCTACTTTCTGTCGGTTCTGTGTTATTTGGGTAAATGTTTTTAATGGATAATTTGTATTCTTGATTTTTTACTAAAGTGTTGATTATAATTGAAATGTAACCATTTTCTTGTGCAATTTGTTTTATGATTGATATTTCTGTATCTACATTTCGTTTGGTATTTGTAATGTTAATGGATAATTTGTATTCTTGATTTACTAAATTGATTATATTGAAATGTAACCATTTCTTGTTAATTGTTTTATGATTGAATAATTTTCCTTTAGTATGATGTCTATACAAATGTACTCACACACGTCAAATAAAATGAGAGTGGTAACTGTAAAAAGCATGACACATCAGACAATTATTTACAATTTTTCTAAATTTAGTATCTTCCAATTGGTTTATATTACTTGGCAAATGATTGAAAACGATTTGCGCATTATAAATTGGTCCATTTTGAGTTTTGGTGAGAAGGCAATATTTGACTCTTAAATTACTGTACGACCTGGTTTCACGCGAGTGTACGTATGACTGTAAATTGAAGTTCTTCACATTAAAATATATAAATGCAAGAAAACGCTAATATTTTGTGCGATATCCAACATTACCAATTATTCTTATCGCTCTCCTTTGGAATATAAATGCATTTTCTAACAAGGATTACGTCGCTAAGGTAATACAGCGTAACCAATAGCATTGTGAATTAAAGAGAAATAGGCGTTTTTGGTAACTTTTAGCGAAGTACTATGAGATAAGTTGCGCAGTAGGCGGCTTACCTTACTTGGCAAGCTATGTAGTTGTAATGAGAATTAAAGTTACGGGTTACGTCCAGTACACACCCGAAAAATTTAATACTGCTCTTCGTAACGACTTAGTTAGATGATTTTTTTAATGAGTAGATTAATTTTAGTTGTATTTAAATATAAGTGGTTACGTCGACACCATTTCGATATGATTGTAGTGGCATCAGCATACAGTAAGCAACTTAGTTCATGTGTTAGTATATTTGAAATATCAATAAGTAAATAAAAAATAATACCGGACCTAGAATAAATCCTTGTGGTATTCCTTTTTTTAAACATATCTGTGACGACAGTACCTTGTTGAAAAGGACCTTCTGACTTCTGTTACACAGAATGAAACAACGATATTAATACTGTTTTCACTAAAGTTATAGAGGGTCCGCAGTTTAAAAGTAAGTTGTGAATAAGACACACTGTCGAAGGCCTTAGCAAGATTAGATACAAAGAACACATTAGGTGTTACAAATATAAACAATTAATGATTTGTTACCACAACTACTTGTTATTATTTTACTTATATATTTTCTCTCCAAAACCATACATGTTGCCTTGAAACGCGTTGAGAAGTAGATAATAATATAAAATAAATTGTGGAATTAATTATATTGTATTTAAACTTCTGTGCTATTAATTATGGAATTCTACGAAGTAAGGATAAAAAATATAAATTTAAATTTTGGAACACTGCGAAATTTGCAGTTGCATACTTTACAAGACAAATTTTTTTCCCCGCGCAAAAGGTCTTTGACTTTTGACATTTGACACTTTTTTTAATTGATTTATTTATGTTAGAATTTCTTTTCGGTCAAAAACATTGTTGCTAATACTTATGGTTATGATTAGTACATTTATAAGTTGCTTCATTTATTCAAAATTATGATTCATTTCATAGATATTCCAATAACACTGAAACAGAAATAGCAGATTATGTTACTAACTGGGGAGAAACAATGACATAAATAATTCAGCGTGTGCTACTCAAAGTCATTTTTATTCCACAACACCTAACAGTTTTATTTTTAAACATTATAAAACCATGGAATAAATTGTAAAACGCTACTATACATAATATTGTGTGTTATTTTCAATAAATAAATGTTTGACAGTTGTACCGTAGAATCTAGTCTCTCACTATATGAAAACGGAGGAGGTACCCATACGCCCATATGGATGCCCCAGCTCTCAAAAGCATAGGGCCCACAATATGGTTTATACGCCACTGGGTGTAGATAAAAAATAGGAGGTGTAGCACTTTAATGGATGGTTCTTTGCTTTGACATGTTATTCACAGGTATTCAGTGTGAATATGTAATAATACATTATATTGTTAATAACGTCAAATTAATTTCTAATTAAGGGATTTTTTGTATTTTAGAACATTTTATTTCTCAAAGTGTTATTGAGCAGTTCATTGAACATAGTACTATGTATATAAACTAAAAATATTAGGGGATTAACTTACCTTTTAGAGGAAATAAACACGTATTTGAATTGAACTAGATTTAATAATATATCTCATTGCCCGTTTATACCATTGTTCTTTGCATAATTTGAAGCTACTCTCTTTTGATCCTATACTAATGTAATGGTTTTATGTGTAAACAATTGTAGAAGGGTGCTAAAATTCATTACAAGCCACCATTACAGCACATTTCTGATCAGTTTTGTTCTGGCTTGCTCAGCTTGTCAACTTGAGCGGTTAATCCGTAAAAGTAAAATCATTGTCCTCAACATGTTAAATAGTTCTATGAGCTGTACAAGATTAACTACGAAAAATCTTGATGTGATAAGTTTAAATTCAGTGTTTTCCGTTACTGTTCCAAGAATGAAGTAGAACACAGAGTCGAGGATGAGCATGCATTACAATTGAAAGTGGAATACTATACAAAAAGAATGCAATCGTTAAAGTACTTTCTAAAACATTAGAGTCAATCAAAGCTTTACCCAAAACGAAAATTTTTATCTATGCCTTAATTATTATTATACCCATGTAATGAAATGATGAGTACGTTAAAGACCCCTTACTGAACGTGAATTATTTTGTTAATAACTTGAAAACGATTAACTTTACAAAAAAATTACAAGAATGCTTTTCGACCAGAAATTTAATTTTGTATCTAATACCAATTTCGAAAACATCGTGTGGACGGGTTCCAAAATCGAGTTTTTTGGAAATATTTCGAAAATGACAAAATTTTCGAAAAAATTGCAAAAACATTCTTTGTGAGAAATTTTATTTTCTATCTAATGGTATTTTGACTTTTTGAATACGTTAAGTTTTTCCGGAGATATTTAGAAAAAACCGGTTTTTTAAAGTGACGGTTTTTTTTTTGTAAATCGTTTGTTGTACAAAAAATTATAGGGACAAAAAATACTCGCAATTATATTACTAATCACATAATAAAAGGAAAAAAACCTAAAAAGTAAAAATTTGCAAAAGGGTAATTACCCCCAATTTTACCCCTTTGCCCATAACCCACTGACCCCAAAAACAATCAGTGTGGCAAATTTCAAGTTGATATGTTAAGTCCTTCGAAAGTTATGGTGTACACACACACAGATAGACGCACTGACAAACACAGACAAGATTTTTTTGCTCACATTTTGTTTTTGGACGTTTTAAAGCGATTGAGCAAATGTTGAGAAATTTTTTTTAGTGATACGGTACTTCCCATCCGTTGGATGTGGAAGTAATACAGTTCTTGCTAGTTTTAATAACGATTAGTGGGTAAACGTATTCGTTTAAAAGAAATTTATAAACGTTGCTACTCCCTAGTTCATAAATATTTACTTTTTATGGCAATAATTAATTATAGTAACCATCTCTTTAAAATCCAAAGCGAATCAGTTATCGATTAATGGTTTCATTTTCAACTTTACGTGCACCACTTGAACGTAGTTGCAATTTATAGAGTTAATCAAGATATAATTCTATTGCGTCACCACACTTTCTCTGTTTTTGTGAGATAAAAATGAGAATCTATGTCTATAAGAACTAAGAACGAATTTTGATCGCTTCAGTTTGAGGTTGAATAGTTTAGGTTATTCGATAGATAAAGAAAAAAATGGGTTCGTCGAAGGTTAACTGCGACGTATAGCATTATGCTAAATACGTTTATAATAAAGAAAAAATGTAGAACTTGCGTTTATCTTTTCCTTTAGGGAAATTGTATAAAGACTGACCTAGAGTTTCACTAAATATTGACCACAGCATGGTATAATTAGGTGAAGTCCACTTTTGTACGTTAACGATCAAACTCTTTATGTATCCTAAAAGCTCAATGAAAGCATTAATTATGATTTATTTTGCTTTGTATATTTATACTTGGGGCTGTAACCTAAAAATGTCCTAATTTAGTAATTTATGCAAAGTAGTCGTTGTATAAGTCCTTGCACAAAAAAATCTAATCGCGGAATTTTTGGTCACATAATTATACGTACATAAATTACTGTAATTTTAACACGAATATGCATGAGTATAATCAATAACAATTAAAATGTGGCATAACCCATCAAAAACCTCTTTTAAATGCGTTTCTTTACGTGCAACAAACAATTGCACTTAGTAAAAGAAAATACGAAAACATGAGATCGGCGATAAGATTTGCTTTGTAGGAACGGGTCAACCACTTTGAATCACGTCATAGCACTTTTCCCCACTCTAGATTTACCTTATTTTTCTTGACCTTGAAAAACCCCACTACCCCTTCATTAGCACATTCAATCATAAATTATTTATCAAAGTTTGCATCATTCGCGTCACTACGTGGATATACCTTCATTCCAAGGGTGAATTTTGAGTAAGAAAGTTCGTGTATTTAATTTTTTGTTTCCTCTTTAAAACGCAAATTTTGTTACACATATTAACATAAATGCTTGATATTGATTTTGAAGACGAAGGAACACCATTCGCTGTTGTGTCTTTGCCAACGATGGTACGCATTTTTACGCATTGGATACAACTTTAACATTCTGTTTGTAATGCAGCCTGCCAGTTACGGAAAAAAAAATGGAATTTGGTATGCAGCTCCTGGAGGCCAAGGTTGGAGTAAAGCTGTCAGCAGGAAAGCGTCTATTGTTGAAGTGGATGCACCTCCTCCAGGTGGAGGCACAATTAAGCCCAGTTCTGGAAGAGTTATACGAATTATTAATAATATGGATCACACTGTACAAGTAAGTAAATGTGATTGATAATTTTTGTTTACTAATTTAATTTTGAAGTGCCGTGTGCTTTTAAATTTACGTACCAGTCAACCGTTTGAAGAGGTTTTAGAAGATTTAGGTCAAGTGTTAAAAATGAATGGCGCGAAACGTATGTTTACTGTGTCTGGTCAGGAAGTACGGAGTTTCTCACAATTAAGAAATGAATTCGCTGATGAGGATACATTTTATTTGGGTATTGGATCTGTTGGAGCTGCTGTTATGTTATCACCCGCTAGAAGATCGAGAGCTCGTGCACCTCAAGCTGCTGTTGTTGAGGATATAAGTAAACAAAGACGAGCAAGAAGTAAGAGTCGACCGCGAGCATTATATGCACCTGAGAACGAAATAATTAGAACTAATGGTAAGTTCTGTGAATGTAGTTTAACTGGAATTTAATTTTATTTTTTTATTAGATTATACGTTATTAGAAGTGTTAAAAGAGGAACCTATACGAGTTACTATTAAAGGACTTAGAAGAACGTTTTACCCTCCAATACATCATGCACCTGTAGATAACACTCCACCTGAAAAGAAAATCCAATTGGAATGGGTGTATCCTTGTGATATGTGTACTAAGTAATTATGTGGTTGCATTAAAGTATTACCAATTCAAGTTTAAGTACAGGATGTATAAGCTAGATCAAAATTGCAATGCGGAAATTTAAAAGCATTGAACTTCCCTTTTATTGCAAGAAATATTGAAACTACAGGTCTTTGCAAGTTTGACACGTTAACAGTCAGTGATATTTTTACCTAAAATTATAATTTTATCCTAACGGTTAGGGTACTGGATTATCTCCGCCACTGAACTTCTTGCTTGCCCTTTTAACTATGCCTCGTAATGAAATAACAATTTAGACGGAGGTGCAAATCAAGATACTGACAGTCTACATAGAATATTCATCCTAATAATAAATGCTGTTCAATCAAACCGTGCTTTTAACAAAAAATATTGTCTAATTACGTTGTGTAAATAAGCAATAAAGGAAAAAAAGTAATGAATAACTAATAAAAACTGTTTGGTCACGATAGTAGCTTAGGGTAAATTAGTAAAACACTGTTAATTGTATAAATGTCCAAAATGACTTTGTATTGAAGGAACTTAATGATTGAATTCGCCGTTTATAAATAACAATTTCCTTGGAAAAAATGGTTTATTTATTCATTTATTTGGTAGCGTTCATGCAGAAACTCTGTCCTTCGTCAGGCGTAATATCAAAGTGACAAATAATGACAAGGTAATATTAAAGTGGCAAATGTTGGTAAGATATAACTAGATTAGGGAATTAAAATTAAATCACTGTTGTAGACTGTACAACTTTCTATTCTTAAACATAGACACCCAGGTATCGGACAGGTCATATCCATTATCCTTGTTCGTTGTTAGGCCGTTTCAGAACTTCAATAGCTTCTCAAATTTTCTTTGTATACTAATTCCTATCATTGAGCCAGTATTCTTGTGTCTTCAAATTTTATATTATGCAGTGTTTAAGGTATGTTCAGCAATTTCTGATTTAGTAGGTGTTTTGTGTTCTGTTAACCTGGTGTTAATACTTTTTCCAGTTACACCAATGTAGATTTTACCACAAGAGAATGGTACTTCGTAAACACCACGTGTATGTAATGGTATTTGGTCTTTGGTAGAATTCAGAAGATTTCGAATTTTAATACTGCTTTTGTCAGTTAGTTTTATATTATGCTTTTGTACTATTTTACAAAACGCAGTTTTAATATTCTAAATTCTGGCTATTACATATATGTGGTATTCACGAAGTACCATGCTCTTCTGGCAAAGTCTACATTGGTGAAACTGGAAGAAGCATTAACCCCAGGTTAATAGAACACAAAAGATACTTACGCTTACTTCAACCTACTAAATCAGTAATTTCCTGAATATGCCTTAAACACTCTGCAGAATATAAAATTTGAAGGCACAAGAATTCTGGCTAACATAGGAATTAGTATACAAGGAAAATTCGAGAAGCTCTTGAAATTCTGAAACAACCTAACAACTTGAACAAGCGTAATAATGGATATGAACTGTCCTACACCTACGTGTCTATTTTCAAAATTAAAGTTATACAGTCTACAGCAGTGATTTAATTTTAATTCTCTAATATAGTTATATCTGTAACGTGCTAAAAATATTTCAGCACAGATATCTCACGATATGAAAACTTACTAAATAATGTTGGATATTGTGGATGCCGGAATACCTTAATATACTACACACTATATTGGAATTTCCTTTATTAAAATAATGTCCTTATCTTCTGTTATATAAAGCAATGTAAAGCAAACAAATTAAATTTCATTGGACGAAAGTACATATTTACGCCACCTATGGGCGAATGACCGAATCCTCAAATGTTTAGATTTACTCAATAACAGATAACTGTGTTAGTTTATGGAACTCCCGTTAGAGGGCAAGGTTAGGACATTCAAACACAATAGCTATTTTATTCAATCTCAATCGATAACAAAGAAATCAATTCTAACTATTTTTCGTTTTGAAAACGTACATTTCTCATGTTCTTTTTGCGGCCGCCATTTTCACGACGCTATGGAAAATTTTTGCACTCTTCTAAAATTTCTATAATCGAGGATTTTTCGGGTATAAATTAGAAGAATTTAACTATAACAAGAAGTACTTGGGCTTTTCTGAAAATTACTGTTCCAAATTACTAATTACTCGTAAGAATATTGCGGATATAAAAGAGTTTTTCGTCGTTAAGGGGGTAAGCTGTGCCATATGTCTTCTTATCTGCTATTAATCCATAAATTTCTTTGTTAGCGCCTGAAATTGTACAACATAAACAAATTACGGATACTCCGATCGACTAGCGGAAGGCATTTCGTAGCACTTCAGTGTGCTCGTCTACATTCTTAGGGGTAATTTATGTTAATTTCACCTTGTATAATACTTACGTACCTTTCCTTTTAGCATTTAACAATTTTCTCTTCTCTATTTCTGCCATCATGACTACTGATCCAGTATAGTTATATTATTCGATATTGGCAACCAGAAACTTAACATTACTTTACTTAAATGTACATCCTTTCATTGGACGTTCTACGAATACCTTCGTGCCGATTTGGTTCGTCTACACTAACTTCAATACGATACGAACGATAGAGTAACACTATCTACGCTACGAAAGGTCAGAACTTCTATTATTTTTCGCATGGACTAAAATTTACTACATTCTCGCTGTACGTGCTAGAAGCCGCACATCTGTTCTACAAGAGTTTAAGTAACGTGCTACTCTTTAGAAATTAAAGTCTTTGCATCAGTTAATGTAATTATAGTATACTTTACTTACGATTATTGAAATTCCTCAACTGAACGTGGTTGGTAAAATTACACTCTGTTAGAAGTCACAGTTGTTACATAGATCTTTTTAATTATTAGTTTGATCTGTATTTAAGTGATCTTGATAACGTTTACTTTATAATTCTTAATACTATTTGGTAAATTAGGAACCACACCCATATTCATTTTAAGATAGCGTCCAGTAGGTCAACTGCGCACAAACGTATTTAATTGCTGAGTTGCGCACAGTAGCTGCTTCTTGCTAGGTTCATTAAAGAATAAATTGATTTCCTTCCTTTTTTTTAATTTAATTTTCGCGGTTTAACTATAATTTCATTTAACTTTTATGTACTTTTAGATTTGCCTACATTTACTTGTAAATCCTTCCGATAAAAATTTGGCAAATAATTTTTGAATAACGAATATTTTAGCTTTGATATAATTTTTGGGATGTTGTGAGACCACAGAAAGTGTATTATTAAATATAAGTTTTGGTTATTAACGCTTTTTGGCGTAAATATATATTTTTCTTTCAGCTTCAACATAATGAAAGATATTTCATTTCCGAAAGTTAAACTTTTAAAGTGATAAATTATTTCTTTTGGTTTTGATGTAAAAACCCGCTTTACTTGCGAACGTTGCAATTCAGTTCATTTTGGGTCTATTTGGTATATATAAAGAATTATATTATATTATTTATATTGGTCTATGAAAAGAATCAAAGATTTAACTTCATTCAATCCCGTTTACTGATTCTGTATCTACCTTTAATTGAAATATTTTACGAATTTTTGCGTTACACTACAACTTTTTTCTTATTCTCTCTTCCCTTTTTCTCTCCTTTCCTTTAATCCCCTATTCACCTCTTTAGATATCGTTATCCAGAAAGTCGGGGTAACTGTGAGTTTTGTTGCTTTTGTGGAGTGACTTTTGGCGCCTAGTATTAAACCGGAATTTTCTTGACCCCCCCCGAACCGCATTGAGCGAGACGGTTTCTGTGATATCTGTAGGTGAGTAGAGAACCCTTTCCTTTTTCCTCCGCTTCCATTTAAATACGTGACATACCTTATCAATATTTGTGGCTTTGATGTTACCGTGTCAATAATTATCACTTTGGTATCACGCCTGACGAAGGACAGAGTTTCTGTCTGAAAGCCTGCAAATAAATAAATAATTTCACACCGGTTTTCCCTACGAAAGCATTATTTAACATGTCAAAGGATGAAAGTATCAATTCTTATATCACCGTTTATACTTCATACGAGGATGCCTTTGAACGTTCCCGTGCGATAATTGTCGACTTGGTTTACCTCAATACCAGAGTGTAGATCAACTTACAACATTTAGAGATGAAGGGACTCGAAAAACAACTGCGTATTTTTTATTCAATCAATTTATCAACTTGGCCGACTTCGTTGATAGATTAATCTAAATAAAGCATTCAAAGTCAGTAGCGGTGTTAGTAAGGGTCGATGCTGTGTGCGAAAATATAAAACAGGATCGTTATGTGACATCGTAAAATCCTTAGGCGTTAGCATTCAATTCGTATTGTAAGAAAACTGAGTGTGAGTTGAACGTAAGATGGTATCTCAAAAAAGGCTTGAGTCTATAATTGGCGGGAAAGAATTCTCGAGAATACAGTAGCAATGTTTTCTGTATTGCCACAGATGACTAATGGTGAATATAGTTGATTGAACGAAGAGCATCCAACCATATGAGTTTTTCAGGATAATCCAAACCTACAAAAAATTCGTTTATTTATATTAATTTATAATTGGTATATAACTGTTTGTCTGCAAGAGATTTTCGCAGAAATAAAAAAGCCAGATTCCGGGTAATTCTCCAGCATGATAATGGGAGCCCAGACATACAAGCCGGGATAAATGGGCTTTAGCCACTAAGAAAAATGGAATTGATGGGTTATCCGTTTTATGCTCTTGATTTGACTAGGATAATTTTAATCGTTATTGAAATATATCTTGAAATACACGATTTATAAATGTAACAGATAAATATTTGTAAGTAAACATTTAGCATAACGCTATCCTACGGGTACGGTAATTCGCAGTAAAGCCTATAATTTTTAGTGTTTATTTTCGGCGTTCATTTACAACGGTATTTACCTACTGAAAACGTGGAAGTACGGTAGTGGCACCACTAATCTTTTTTAAGACGTACCCGTACGGTACCCGTCCGCTAAGGGTTAGAGTTAAAACTTTTTCTAACTATTTTGGCATTATTTACATTTTACTATGAACTTTCAGTATACATCATTTAATTATATTTTTTGTACGCAACAATGAAAATATTAAACTTTATTTAAACTGCAGTGCACCACAACATACACAAGCAATAAAGCACTACGTTTAGTAAAGCTTAATTTACCCTCGTTTGTTTTTAATATGAAGCAGACCACAACAAAATCACTCGTCTCTAAAAATTAATATAGATATAGTAAAAATTTGCAAAAATTAAAAATCTTTAACTATAACTCAGATACGGATATCGGGGCTTTGATTCACGCAAAAATTTATGGGTGTTACCAACAGGAGAATTACTTTATTACGTAGCAGCTGTTGCAATTATGTATGACAGAGATGAAGAATCACAAAGGCATTACATTGGTCATACAGAAGATATACAATGGTAATTGAAATAATATTTCTTAATTTCTCTTTCTATTAACATTTTTAGTATGGACCTTCATCCATCTCGTGAAATGGTCGCATCAGGACAAAGAGCAGGAAGAAATCGCAAAACGCAAGCTCACATTAGAATTTGGAGTACTGAGACTTTACAAACTTTATATGTATTCGGTATGGGTGAATTTGAAGTTGGCGTTGCCGCTGTTACGTTTTCGCAGTTGGTAAGTATTAATGATATAGATTCGTTCATCCTCAAAACCACAGTCTTTAAAATTAAGCTAAGTGGGAGGGGTGTGTGGTTTTATTCTTCACTATCACTATCTTTAATTATGTATTTCATGCATTTAGAACGGTGGAAGTTATGTTATGGCAATTGACGGAGGTCGTGAAAGTATACTGTCAGTATGGCAATGGCAGTGGGGACATTTGTTAGGAAAAGTAGCAGTAAGTATAATTTTATAGTATTCAAATTTTCGTGTACCTAAAATAAATGTTTTAATTATCAGACTTTGCAAGAAGAATTATCTGGAGCTGCGTTTCATCCGCTTGATGACAATCTACTGATTACGTTTGGAAAAGGGCATTTAACTTTTTGGAATCGGAGAAAAGACGGATTTTTTGAACGCACTGATATTATTAAGCCTGTAAGATTAATTGTAAATTAAAGAAATAGAATACCATTATTGTTTTTAGCCATCTCGTACACTTATCACAAGTTTACAGTTTGAACAAGATGGAGACGTAATCACGGCAGATAACGACGGTTTTATTACAATTTACAGCGTTGATAGTGATGGGGCTTATTTTGTGAGAATGGAATTTGAAGTACTCATAAGTAATAATTATTTAATTTTAAAATGACACTTTGAATTTTTAGGCACATAATAAGGGAGTAAGTACTTTAATAATGCTATCAGAAGGGACGCTTCTTTCTGGAGGTGAAAAAGACAGAAGAATTGCTGCTTGGGATTCGCTTCAAAATTATAAGCGAATAACGGATACAAAAGTAATTGCTTAAAACTAGTTTCTATTACCAAGATAAAAGTTTTATTTTAGTTACCTGAAGTAGCTGGTGGCGTTCGTTCAATTTATCCACAAAGACCTGGAAGAAATGATGGAAATATTTATGTGGGAACAACTAAAAATAATATTATGGAAGGATCTTTACAAAGGCGATTTAACCAGGTATTTGACCGAAACATTTTGTTGCTTTTACGCTAAGTGCAGAATTTTTAGATTGTGTTTGGTCACAGTCGACAATTGTGGGGTTTGGCAGTTCATCCTGACGATGAACTTTTTGCAACAGCTGGTCATGATAAGGTTATTGCTTTATGGAGGAAACATAAACCAATTTGGACAACTCAGGTAAATTATAGAAATATAGCTTTAACAGGAATTTATTTACGGTTGTGGTCTTGCGTTAAGCACTAACCTAACGTATACTGGTATCCTCATAAATTGCCGTTACCGTCTTTTCTTTCATTTAATGTTCCAAGATTAACCAACACTTTGTTTAGAATGTGGATAATGATTGCAGCAAAATATCAGATATGTATACTATAAATAAATCACCCTCGTTCTTTCAAAGTTCATCGCAGCAGATACCCTTATATTTTAACATGATATATTTTACATACGATGAGATGACCGATATCGATGTTTTGTGTTTTACATCAAAGTATCGATAAAAATCAATTTTTTAATCAGAAAAATTTTTATAGATTTTCATACTTTAAAACTTGCCAGTGACCTAACTTGAATATGTTGGGCCTGTGTGAGGGCCTTTATTAAGAGCAACATTATTAAGTTGCGAAATTTTCAGCGTGAAGTACTTTATTGAGATATTCCGTGCGTCCGTGTGGATGTATGAGCAAATAGACCTCCGAAAAGCGTTAACTGATTTCGTCCAATTTTTTACACTGAATTGAATAGAATTCAAAACCGGTGCTGAAATCAAAACTTATGGGGCAAACTATTCATACCCTTATTGCGATGTAAGCAGATTACTAACTATAGAATATTCTAGAAAACTGTCATTACAAATATATCCAAATTTTAGAAAAATGGAAATCAGGTTGTTTATAACTTTCCAAATTATGTTTTGTTAAACTGCATTTCATATTGGAAAAATTGTTTTCGTTGCGATTTATTAGTTTACGATAAATGTGCGCATTTGAGTCCAAAAACCAATTTCGTTGCAAAAACTATGTATACGCTAGTTGTGTTGGGAAAGCGTTAAAACAATTTTTTTTGATGAGCAAATCGCACGTTTACAGCTTTAGGGGGTTGTCATAATTTTGGGACCAACATGCCCAAAATATTTATTTGGAGAAACAGCGAAATACGTTGCCTAGATGGGCAAGAACAAACATTTATGGTTTTAAGGCGTTACCTATGACTCAGGACGCCCATACATTTAATTCATTCACCAACTTTGATGGGAAAACGACAAAACGTATTATCTTGATGCGAAAGAACAAACATTTATGGTTTTAAGGCGTTACCTATGACTCAGGACGCCCATACATTTAATTCATTCACCAACTTTGATGGGAAAACGACAAAACGTATTATCTTGATGCGAAAGAACGAATTTTTTTGGTTTTAGTGATTCAACATTATTTTGGGCCAAAATCTGCCCAAAAACTTTATTAAAATTCCAATTTCGTTGAGGAAAAACGCATTAAAAAACTAAACGTTGTGGTTTTGGTTGGTTGGAAATTATTTTGGAATAAAATGTCTAATTTCGTAGAGCAAACGATCAAAGGAATTGCCTCAAAAACGATATTCATTCACCAATTTTGTTGTAAACATGGTTCCCTCGATGGGCGAGAACAATAATTTATGATCTTACAGTGTTGGTCACCAGTGCAATATGTCATATCCATAATATTTATTTATAAATAGTTACGTTTGATGATTGATACAGGGATATTCCGTGAGGCAACAATGTTTTAACTAGTTCAACTGGTTTTTAGTATAAACGAAATTTTACAGCCCCGCTTAATTTAAAATTACCAAGACTAGAACAAATTCCGGAATTTACGCGTGTTGGAAAATGTTTTATTTTATGGTACAATTACTGCTTGATTGGTCTTTAATTCACTAGTTTTACTGGCTTTATATTAAAAGCATAGTTAAACTTGTCAACCCTTCGTGTTACATCACACATTGCAGTTAGCTTTCGGCTGTTACAAAGGTCACAGGAATTTTATTACTATTACAGGATTCAGAATCTATTCTACATCTATCAGTATTGGAATTTGTTTTATGTAAACTAGTGTGACTTGTACTTCAATCAAATGAACTAGAATCAAAATATCGTGTAATTACTAGCCCTTCTGTCAGTAAAAGTCAGACACTTGCGGTCATCTTGAATTTTTCTTAATTGCTTTTTAATGTGTTTACCCATAATGGGCTTTCCCCATAATGACCTAGCCATGCCATTAGTCTAATGAGTGTTTAATGGCAACCTGGAATTCCTAATGGTTGGTTTTTTGGGCCATTATCCATATGACTTTTTGGCTTCACCCCAATGACTAATCGTTATTCAAATTGCGGGTTTTTAGATTAATTCGCTGATTACGGTTTCAGTAAAAATCAATGGTCGATGGTTAAGATACTGGGGTTTGCATCCATATCTAATTTTCGTTTGCTGATCGCGCCATCTTGTTTCCGTGTGTCTTTTTGAATTTTCACCATCTTGTTTCCGTGTGCCTTTTTGACCTACTGTCATCTTCTTTATACCATCTTATTTCTATGTGCCTTTCTGCCATCTTGTTTCCGTGTGTCTTTGTGGCTTTCCGCCCTCTTCTTTCCTGTGTCTTTTTTGACTTTCCGCCATCTTGTTTCCGTGTACCTTTTTGGATTTCCCCCATCTTGTTTTCTTGAATTTAGAATCTACTATTGGTTTATTTAATTAGTTTAGTTAGTAATTTTCTGTTCACTTGTAGATAGTATTCTAGTTTTGAAACCGAGCCCGTGTGTAACACCACTGCTACTAGCAGTATTCTCACTGACAACGACGTGATCTAGAATACTCATCTGACATTGAACTTAATAAACATCTTTCACACACTTTTATATCACAGCTTGAAGAAATTGTTCCATGGTCAATCCGGTACAATTCACGGTGCGTTTCGAGCGCATTATGGGTAAATGCATATAATTTGCTTAATATATTTAGTTTATACGGTTTTTACTATTGGATTACTCGATAGAAGTAATACAATTTAGCCTTTGTAATATAACTTCACAGACGTATTTTCTTAACTATCTGTGTTTGATCGTCCATCGACATTGACTTTGAATACGCCAACTTTCTAGTTGCACCAATTCAGTCACGCAAATCTTAGATGTATGAGGTGATACCTGCAACTATTACACGTCTATTTTTTATAGCAAAACAACTCCCTTAAGGGCAGTCCGAACCGCATATAAACTCAATATTAATTGAGGTAACAACCTCAATTTTTTTTTATTTTGAAGGTTGGCTGTTTATCTAGTTCCGTACGGAGGGTTTTCAAAATCAAATAAAAATAATATATTTTAAAATTTTGTTTAAAAAGTACTTACAATTTTAATTCAAAAAGAATTATTACCAATTTTTTTCTCAGCCTGGAATGTAAATTTTGTAAAACCCTTCTGTATGGAACTAGTAATTGTTATCAAAAATATACAAAAATAATTTGGTAACGATATCTTGATTAGTATTGACTGCAGCTTACATCAACATTGTCAAAAAGCGAAATTTTCAGAAAACGAAGACGACAGTGAGGGCTTAACAAAGAGTAAGCATACTTACAAGAATAGTTATACTAGTAATACGCAGAACTGTAGGATGGGTTGTCCTGGTCCTCCCATATCCTCATATAAGTCTTCTAACTTTCTTTTTTCCACACGCGCTATATCAAGCCTTTCCATAGCTTTTCACTGGCAAATTTGTTTTTAATTCTTAGTATTATATGTGGTTGTAAATAGGAGATTTCAGAGAATAATAATCAGTTAAAACCCAAAAATTAAAAAAAAAATTCCCGGTCGGACTGCCCTTTAGTTTTTGTCTATTTTCTGTAGATTCCACCACATTATTTTCTTCTTCAACCCTTGTAATAAGGATCTCCTTGTTTCTTAGTTTGACTTCTTAGCTCACTTAGACCTGTTTTGTCTGTACCCATAGCTCAAAAAATTTAGCATATTTTTTCATTATTTCAAATGGAGAACTCCTATACTATAAAATTCTAAATTGCGGAAACTACAGAATGCTTAAAAAACTAGGTCTAACTTCTAAGTGTATCAAATTGCACGGATGCCTACAATTCTTGTGCAATCTTCATCTTAGTTTTGAGATTTTTTCCTTTGTCACTGTATTGTTTTACCATTTTATTTTTCCTCACAATCTCCATCCAGAACGCCACTCTATATATCACTAATATCTCTTTGGTTTTCTCAGGTTTGTAGTCACTCATCACTTATCTCTATCTTGGGACTAAAAAAAACTCGGTTATTTTCAGGCAGTAAACTGTCCGGTAAGTAACCAGTCAGTAACATAGTACACGATTAGTGATATGATAAAGCTGCAGCTTTATGTGCAATCTTCATGTACCCATACACTCCACTGTATTACCCAATTCTGAATTTTGTGAAGGTAAATTTATGGGAATAGGTAGGCGATCACCGTTGTGGTTACAGAATGAGTCGGGAAACAACAAACAACTTAGGGAACGTCAGGTGCCATTTTTGGATGAGTAAGTAAGCGCATTAATTTTTTTTAGTTCACATAAAAGATAGGTGATAGGGTAGTTTTAGACTCTTTGTTGTTTTTAAGAAAAACTAGTCAGTACAATCTGTGGGCAAGACATTTAACAAAAATCATTTTACTGAGGTGTTGTTCTTAGTTGTTGTTTTTCTTTGTTTAACTTGCAAATTTGTTTGACTTGTTTGTTGCCAAAAGATTAATATCATTAATTCTATTTTAAATAATTTTAGGTTAGCTACGAGTGTATATCTTTAAGCTTCCATCCATTTGGAGTTGCTTTAGCTGCCGGAAGTACGGAAGGACATTTAATAATATTAAACGCAGAATCTGGTGTTGTCTCATCAACTATCAGAGTATGTGGCTCACCACTAAGCTGTGTTGGATATAACGCAGGTAAGATCACTTTTACTGATAAACATAATTAATTAATAATTCATAGCTGGTGACCTAATTGCAATTGCATCACAAAACGGAAGTATTTACCTATTCCGTGTAAGCAGAGATGGATTCTCTTACAAAAAATCAAACAAAATACGGGGATCACAACCCTTAATTCAACTAGACTGGAGCTCTGATAGTAATTTTCTGCAAACTGTTACTGCCGATTATGACTTAACATTTTGTAAGTTTTAAATTTTAAATCATTGAAATTTATTATAAAACTTTAGGGGACATAAAATCCCTATCACCCGAAAAAAGTCCTATTGCTATGAAAGATGTTAAATGGCATACACACAATTCTTCAGTCGGATTTTCAGTTTCGGGTATTTGGAATAACCGATTTTATCCAATGACGTCAATTATTAGTACGTGTAATAGATCAGCGGCGCACGATTTGCTTGTATGTGGTGATACAGATGGTTATATTCGACTATTCAGGTAAAACATCTAAAGTATTTTTTTAGTAATTATTAAATGAAATTTTACAGATATCCGTGTTTCACTCCAAAAGCAGAGTATAATGAAGAAAAAGTATACAGTGGGCAAATTGCTACTGCGCGTTTCCTCTTTAACGATAGAAACATTGTTACAGTTGGAGGTACTGATGCCGGTCTGATATTATGGGAGCTTACGGAAGAATAGCAAAAAGCTTTTTCATTCTATTTACCAACAATGAAGAAAGAACTAAGAGACTATGAAGAATCCGATCTTGAATCAGAGATAGATACACCATTTGAGGTGCTTAGGCCTAAGTATTATTAACACCACATTTTTAGCAAATTGTGCAAAAGTAGTAATACTTTACAATATTGAACTGAAGGCAAGCACAATATTGAGATTTTCTGTAAATACTAAGTAACGGAGCAAATCCCTATAATGTAAATGGGTCACAAAATTTTACTTCCATTGCACCAGGGACAACGTATGAAAGTGATAAGTGATAACGAATTACCTCAGTTTAGATCAACAGCATAAGATAGACATATTTAATAGGTTATAATAATGCTGATCACTACTCTGTATCTCTAAGCACTTAACTATAATACAGTTATATTAATTTGTCTTTTCAAATACAAATCTATTGTTACGCAAAAAAACTGCCAGTAGTTTTAATAATTGTTTTTAGATAATGCAAATTACATACTATCTGAAATGCTTTTAAGAATTGTAATTTTTAATAAAATTTTATGAAATTTATTTGATTGTTCAAATGGTAAAACGTAAAAATAACAAAAAATTTTCTGAAAAATGGTAGCAAAGAAAAGGTATCTGGAGAAGTATGTAGAATAATACAAACTGTTGGTACATTTCTGCGGAGGCAGTGTTATATGTCGAGGTAATTGAATATTACATTTACAGGTACCTATAACCGGAGCCGGACATTAGGGCGCCGCCGACAGGGCGCGACCGAAAGGGCGCGACCGTTAGGGCGCGAGGACAGTTGGGCGCGGGACAAATGGGCGCGAGTACATAAGGGCGCGAGGACATAAGGGCGCGAGGACAGTCGGACGCGGGGCATAGTATACAACACCAACAAAACTTCTAGATTTTCAGTTGTTCAGACACAAACTGTAAGTGTCCTGGACGGTAGACGCCTAAAAATAAAACTAAAAATTCTTAATTTATAAATCGTTCTATAATATTAATGAGTTTTCACACTATAAATTTAACAGTAATGACATTACTTAATGTACTCTACTTACACAATCAGTTCTACGAAATCATATTGATAATGTAAATTTTAGAGTTTTAATAGCCTTGATGGCAGTTCTTATTATGTCATGACGTGTGTAAAACCTTTCAAGTTAACCATCAATAAATTATTATTACTATTGTTAGAATTAGACGAACGGGAGAGTTTTAAAACGGATTATTTTTCTATAATTTCACAAACTAAACATTTTCTAACACCTTTCAACAAGCACCCTGATAATCTACTCGCCAAACCATTCGTTTCAATCAAATAACAATAGTTTTAAAATCTGTTAAATTAGCAACAATTAAATTAGCAACTTTTAGAGGAAACTATGGCAAATGATTAGAGTTTCATGATGCGAAATTTCCGATATTCAAAAATCATCTGTTGAGGGCAATGCCGCACGAATTATTGAATCTATAGAGGTATGCGCAGATAATTATCAAATTGCATGGAAAACTAAAACAACGATATGAAAATAAAAGATTAATTGTTCACAGTTTGTTAAGTGGTATGTTTGATATTAAAAAAATTCACACAGAATCATATTTTGATTAACGAAATTAATACGATACTACTACTCTTGTTTATATAATATTCTACTAAGAATTTGAGAACTATCAGGGTATTATTAGGACGACCTTGCAATGCACGGGATGATATTATTTATTTGATTACTTCCAAATTAGATATTACTTTACGTGTATGGGAATTTTTAAAATATACTAATGAATTTCCAACAATGAAAGAAATGAATCACTTTCTAGATAACAAATGTAGATTATTAAAAAACCTTCGTTCCAATAGTAAGTTCAAAAACAACTGTGAAGCAATTTACTTCAAATAAAGGTAAAGAAATAGATTTGCAACAATGCCATTTTAAAATGTTCGGAATTTTTAAACCGGCGCTATTTTAGAACTTCAAGTGTAGAAAAAAGAGGATTATGTCTTAATTGTTTATTTCGAAATCACACGATACGTGACTGCAAAGTAACCTCTTGTAGGAATTGCACCGAAAGACACAACACTCTTTTACATATTACTAATGTTTCTAACAATGACAAGTTACCTGCTCAATTCTGTGTTAAGAACGAAATTGCAATTATAATGCATTCTTTTCCAAATGAATAATTGGTAACAATAAGACACACAAAAGGACCCATTTAGTACGCAATGCCTTGTAGCTTAAGGTTAAATTTCTATTCTTCAGAAATAGTTACTTGATGAGTAAACTAACAGCAAAGGGTTTTAAATACTTCGGTTTCACTTGTCTTTAAGTGTTACAAGCGAGAATTTGTAATAAATTGTTATTGTCACTGTGAAAAATGGAAGTGTTTTCTCAAAAAGGAAAAAAGAAGTATTATAGTGACGGATACTGTTATGTGTTTGACAAACTTAGTGCCTGCGAAACAAAAATGTTTTGGCGATGTGAACTAAAAAACAATGGGTGTAAAAGTCGTATCCATACATCGGATGGTGTTATTATAAAGCAGATGCATAATCATTCCCACGACAGTAATGCAGGTAAAGTAGAGGCAGACGTGGTTCGTGGTCAAATGAAAATTCGCGCTGGCGAAACAATGGAACAAACGTCCCAAATCATTAATATATGCCTCGATGGCGCAAATTTGTCACAGGCAGTGCAAGCAATTTTGCCTAAACATTCCACTTTAAAAAAAATGATTCGCAGGAAGAGGAATGAGGTGAATGCTGCGCCTGCAGCTCCTTTACGCGTAGAAGATTTGATGATTCCCGAAGAATTTAGAACAATTATTGTAAATGGTACGAGGGAAAACTTCTTAATAGCTGATAGCGGCCCACAACCGGATAGAATTTTAATATTCGGTCGGGAAATAAAAGTCCGTGAAGTAAGTAGCTTTTTACTTCATATCTTATACAATTTTATATATTTATTGTGCGCGTTTTTTTTCAAATAAAAGTTGTTAGTAATTTAGTTACACACAACTTTTGTTTATTGTTTATTTTTGTACCCGATAAGTAATTAGCGAGATACGGTATTCATGTGACACATTTTTTTAACCATGTCTTCGATAATACTAATTACACAAAAAAAGTTATTAAAGGAAAGTTCTTGCAAGTTTTATTATTTACGATTTGTATTTCAACTATGCTTTTATAGAACGCAATTTTCTGTATCACCTTTTCAAGCACATGTTTCTCAAAACCAAAGAGTATGTATTTGTTATGACTAATTTTACGAACCGTATTTCCCGAATTTTATGGTCAATTATAAATTATGTAGAAAACAGTTATTCAATTAATAGAAGTTTTATAGAAATCAAACTAATCCTTTTTTATACAAAATATATTTATCAATCTTAACATAAGCGCCCTTAAAAATATTTGCTGAAACTGCGTTAACATTATTTTTTTTTGTTGTATAACAGATCTTACTGGAATCACAGCATTGGTTCGTTGACGGGACATTTTCTACAGCACCACCATTATTTTATCAAATTTATGTCATAATGGGTGAACGGTTTGGCGGAGTTCATCCAGTGGTATATGCTCTGTTGCCAAATAAACAAGGTGCCACCTACACAAGAATGATCGATTTAATGAAAAATATTGTACCTGATCTAAATCCCTCTAAAATCTCCTGCGACTTTGAGTTAGCCGCCATCAATGCGTTTAAAGGTGCATTCCCAAATGCTGAAATTTTGGGATGTTTCTTCCATTTCACGAAAAATATGAGGAAACATTTGGGACAACTTCACTTAATGGGGCGATACAATAATGAAGCGGATTTTGCATTACAAACGCGTATGATAACGTCATTAGCGTTTGTACCCATTCCGGATTTGGATAACGCAATTGATGAGTTATCGCATACTTTGCCGGTCGAGCTGGAACCGTTGCTCCAATGGTTTGAAGATACATATGGGACGCCCAAATCGTCGTGGCAATGGAAGGCGATCGGCAATTTTTAGTCCAGAGATGTGGTCAGTGTATAATCGTGTCCTCACTAACACAGACAGAACTAATAATTATGCGGAAGCGGCGCATAGACGTTTGCAGACCGAACTTTCTATGAATCACCCAACAATTTGGAAGTTGATCGCAAGTTTAAAGACTATTCAGCGTGGTAGAGATGTGTTTTTGGAACAATTAATTGCCGGTTACGAGCCACCGATGAAAAAACGAAAGTATGTGCAAGCAAATACGCGTATAAGAACGGTTGTAGATGACTATCACAATAGGAATATTGTTGAGTTTTTACGTGGCATTTCTCATAACTATGAAATGAGTGCATGATTTTTTATAATTGTTTTAAGGTTTTTAAATAGTTACAATACATTTCATAATATTTTTGAATAAAGCTATTTTGATTATACTGATGATGGTATTATTAAGATGCCTACTTTTTTTATTGTTTTTAGATTCTTAAAATATTTGTATATTCTGTATATTCCGAGTTTCAAGAAAATACCGAAAATAAGATTTTTTTTGCTACCAAATGTCATTCTGTCAACGCGCTTATGTTTTTAAGTTGTCAAGTTTTTACGTGGCATTTCTCATAACTATCAAATGAATGCATGCTTTTTTCTAAATTTTTTTAAATCGTTGTACTAAATTTCATAATATTTTTTAATAAGTGATTCATTTCTTTCATTGTTGGAAATTCATTACTATATTTTAAAAATTCCCATACACGTAAAGTAATATCTAATTTGGAAGTAATCAAATAAATAATATCATCCCATGCATTGCAAGGTCGTCCTAATAATACCCTGATAGTTCTCAAATTCTTAGTAGAATGTTATATAAACAAGAGTAGTAGTATCGTATTAATTTCGTTAATCAAAATATGATTCTGTGTGAATTTTTTTAATATCAAACATACCACTTAACAAACTGTGAACAATTAATCTTTTATTTTCATATCGTTGTTATAGTTTTCCATGCAATTTGATAATTATCTGCGCATACCTCTATAGATTCAATAATTCGTGCGGCATTGCCCTCAACAGATGATTTTTGAATATCGGAAATTTCGCATCATGAAACTCTAATCATTTGCCATAATTTCCTCTAAAAGTTGCTAATTTAATTGTTGCTAATTTACACTTACAGTTTGTGTCTGAACAACTGAAAATCTAGAAGTTTTGTTGGTGTTGTATACTATGCCCCGCGCCCGACTGTCCTCGCGCCCTTATGTACTCGCGCCCATTTGTCCCGCGCCCAACTGTCCTCGCGCCCTAACGGTCGCACCCTTTCGGTCGCGCCCTATCGGCGGCGCCCTAATGTCCTAGACCGACCTATAACCATACATGTAACTGTAGAAGTAAGTAATCATAGATTTTTGTTCTACACTTCTCCACTATCACCAATGGCGCGCCAATTTTGTCGAGCACCGTCGTGCAAAAACAAAAAGTACGCCAATATACATTGTTATAAAGAAAGTAACAAACCATGTATAAAATAGTACTTTTTTTTTGTTTTAACTTCTATCTTGCACACATTCAGCTAAGAATTTTTCAAGTTAAAATCATACGAATACTTAGCGAAATGATGTTAGATAATGGAAAAAATTATTTTTAAAGTAACATTATTAGTACAGTCATTTGGCTGAAAAAATAGAGGTTACTTGGAAAGTTTTCCGGGAGTTTTGAAAATTGGCAATTTTATAGATTTCGACGTGCTCTTTCAGAATTTCAACTTTGCCACCTCGTATCTTTGCCGCGCGCGCCGCCATATTGGAAAAATGGCACCTAAACGTAGTTTTTTGATAATAACTCCTTTTCGACTCATTTTACATATATGCAAAATAAAACTAGAGAAAATTTCCTACAATTTATATTATAACCTTTTTTTTCCTAAAATCAATAGTTTCGGCGTACGAGCGTCGCAAACAATTATACATCTACGTCAACGCGCAATATTTAATTTAAACTGCTCATATTTGTGAATAGAATTCTAAAATCTAAAAATTATACTAACGTTAATTATTGTACTATAGATTGAAAACCCGGCTCACTATGGTCTGTCTCCGCAGGTATAAAGGAATGCGTCCCCTCTGTGTCGGGCCCCTTCTCTCCCTTCTAAGAAACATCTGGCAGCAGTTCAATAGAAATATTTAGTCTGAGTCATCAGTACATGTTTATCATTTCACAGTGTCGTTTGCATTTATAGAGCCATGGCTTCTAATGAAGTAAACTGTTTTATTTGTGGTAATATATTGCAAGAAAGTGAAGTTATTGAAGTGAAGGAAAAAGGATTGGAAACTTTTCGTAAGTCAAGTGTTAAAAGAAAAGACAATAAATATAAACTTTTGGTGGGATTGAGATCGATAGTGGTTCACGATGTGTGTAGAAAACGATACAATAATGAGAAGTTAATCGCTGCATCTTTGCGTAGGGGACGCGATGCTACGACTTCTCAACTACAACTGCGATCTACGCGTCCAACTTTCTCATTCAGGAATTATTGTTTTTTATGTGCGGCTGAGATAACAGCAGAGTTTATATCGAAACAAAAACAGACGCGTTTGCATGATTGTAATATTGTGTATAGTGTCCGTAAATTATCGATGAAAAACCGTATTTAAGAACTTGCTCAAGCTCGTAATGATGATTGGGGCCAAGCAATTCTTGAGCGTCTCGAGCAGGTTAATGATTTAGTCGCAGCCGATGCACAGTATCACAATTCTTGCATGAATACCAAACGCCCCCGACTGAAGAAAGAAAAAAGAGGTCCGTATGCAAACGAGATTGATTCTGCGATGCAGTACATTTTTTCATATCTCGAAGAGAATTCCGAAGAATGTCAGTTTTCTCTGGACGAACTAATGACTAAAATTGAAGGTGATTACCGTCCACACATAAAAACAGTGAAAGCACAATTACTAAAAAAATATGGTGATGATATTTTAATTTCTGTCACTTTCAATAAGGCGCCTGTGGTTTGTTTTCGAAGTACAGGGTTTAAGTTAATGACGGAAGCCTGGTACAATGAAAAAAGTGATAACAACACAGAAGAACGTTAGCGTATTGTAAAGGCAGCAGCAGTAATCGTTACAGAGGATACTCGGTCTAGGGTGTACGAGACAAAACATTATCCTCCATCAGACAATTTTTTTCAAGATGTCGAGTCAGATATACCTGAAACTTTACGAATTTTCCTGGATGGTGTAATTTTGAAAAATAAACGCGGCTCGCTTGACAAATAGAAGAAAAAAAGCATTGCTCTCGCACATTCTGTAATTGCCGCAGCAAGGCCGAAATCTTTTATATCATCAGTTCAGGTCGGAGTAGCAGCATTTTTGTTTCAAAAATATGGATCTCGACGATTGATAGATACATTACATCTCTCGGATTTTGCTTTTCGTACACCGAAGCAATGCTGTTCGAAGTTTCAGCTATAATGCGCTCACCATTGAATATCGATGATCAATCATTTTCACAGTTTGTTTTCGACAACGCTGATTTCAACACGCAGACATTAGATGGACACAACACTTTTCATGCTATGGGTGGTATCCATTGTATAACACCTAAAAATGCTATTCCTCCCGACCAAAATATTGAACGATTGAAGCAAATGCCGTCTGCAAAAGTCTTAGGTAGTTTTGGTGCCATTGAATTAAAAACATTTACGAAGAAAAACGATACGGGCTTGAAAACAATAAAGATTCAAAACCTTGGTAGCATTCGTGCGGTTTCGGAGATGATTATACCGTCAATTTCCGACTTATTGTGGCTATATGGAAAATGGGTTGATCTGCCTAACATACCTGGATGGAGTGGGTTCATGGAACAAGCGACAGCAGAACTGCCCTTCTAAAACTCATTTATAGGGTGCTTGCCCTTTATTAATGCTCTCTTATCTGCTTCTGAAAAATGTGAGCCATTACATCAGCATACTTGTTTCGTTACTTTTGACCAGCCCTTGTATTTTAAAGCGCGGGAAATCATTTCTTCGTATGATGAGAATTCCAAATTGAATAATATTGTCGTAAG
Organism: Vesta saturnalis; assembly: GCA_036346205.1. Classification (NCBI taxonomy): domain Eukaryota; kingdom Metazoa; phylum Arthropoda; class Insecta; order Coleoptera; family Lampyridae; genus Vesta; species Vesta saturnalis. Next base: position 345,889 of record JARFJB010002298.1, on the reverse strand, counting down.
ACTCGGTGGATTCCATTTGTTAATGTCGTTCATGGGATCTATCGGATACATAATGACCGGAAGTGGATTAAAAGAGCTCTTTAACACTATTTACGCATTGAATTCAATTGAAAAAATTATGGCAGGACATGCGTATTCACGTGCGGTAAGAGCACATATGCTGACTCATCTTTCAATTGCTAAAATTGTCCTACAATTTATCGATTTCACACCCGATCTCAGTGCAGAATTAGATAGAATTTTATATAATTTCGATAGGTCAGTGATACTTGAAGCGGACCAGGAAGAATGCTGCAAAGAACTTGCTGATACATTTGAGAATGAATTGATTAAACTTGAACAACGTGGTGCTACAGCGAAATTATGGGTGCAATATTTTCGGATGGTTACACTTCTAAAACAATTAATTGAGTCAGAAAGAATAGGCAACTGGAATTTACGCCTTGACAACGTCCAGAAAATGATACCTTATTTTTATTCTAGTGGCCGTTTCTTATATGCAAAATCTTGTGATTTATATTTGCAAGACATGCTTAATTTGAAGGAAAGAATGACAGCTGAAGAATACGAACTATTTACAAGTAAAGGATATTTCACAATTAGACGTTCTGACAAATTTTGGTGTGGTACGTGGTCAGACATGACAATTGAGCAATCGTTAATGAGGGCGATGAAATGTCTTGGCGGGCTTACACATGGTCGAGGAGTCAAGGAAAGCGTTCTATCCAAGTGGACTTTAGGAATGGTATTCCTGCACAATATTTGTTACGAAGTTGAGAAATTTTGCAACGTAGCTTTTTCCAGTTCCGAGCAGCATGTCGAAATAAGAAGTTCGCGGGTTAAACGTGACAATGATGACGCAAAAAAATTGATGGATTGGTTGTCCAATCATCCACCTTTTCCAGACTTTAAGGAAATCATGTCAATAAGCACTGGAATTATCGGAGATGAAAAAATAAACTGTCACATATCTCAAGAAATTGGTAGTGCTGGCATTTCTAAAATCATTGGCAGTGATTTCTATACCGTAAAATTTAAACAGAATGACAGAGTAAAATCTCTTGGTGTTATGAATACAGGTATTCGGGTAGAAAACGACATTGTCCCGATTAATCCTTTGTTAATTTTCCAAAGAATGTGCATCGCTAAAGAATCTGAAAAAGAACTTGAAAATTTCCTACGTACGAACTAGCACCATTTCCGTTATCCCTTTTCACTGATGAAGGTATGCGCAAATATATTAAATCCACTATGTATCAGGCATTTGAGCAACATTCTGGTGATAGAAATTTTGAAAATACGATGTATATCATCGATGGAGGATACTTATTACACCGAGTCATTTGGCAACAGGGTGAATCGTTTTCATCTATTTGCAACAAAAACATTACCTTCGTCCGATCGCATTATACATCCAATGCCATTATCGTATTTGACGGATATCCAGAAGATGTAGCAACCCGTAGTACCAAATATGCGGAACGACCCCGACGATCACGAAAAACTGCTTCAGTAGACATACTTTTTGACGAAATAATGACGCCAACTGTGTCTCAAAGTAAATTCCTGGGTAATGATGCAAACAAGAACCGCCTCATTGGAATGTTGAAGACAAAATTTGAAGCTGAACACTTCATGGTTAAACAAGCCACCGAAGATGCGGATACGTTAATAATCAATACCGCAATAAGCGTTTCATCGGCATTTGATTTTGTAGTAGTTGTCAGTGAAGATGTAGATCTGCTTATTCTTTTGACGGCGCTATCTACGCATTCAAACATATATATATATATATATATATATATATATATATATATATATATATATATATATACATATATCCTCAAACCAGGAAAAGGAAAAATTTCACGACGAATATATTCTATAAATAGTATGAAAGATAAAACAGCTGCAGATCATATTTTATTTTTGCATGCCTTTAGTGGTTGTGATACCACATCAGCATTATTTTATCAAGGAAAAATGAAATTTATTAAAGTACTCCGAAAAAATCCAGATTTAAACGAGGTTATCAAAGTATTTAAAAATCCAAATGCTGATCCAGAAGTGATTGCTAAAGCTGGAGAACGTTTCCTTATTGAATTATACAGCTACAGTGATGTGAAAAGTAATAAAAGTACGTCTTTAAATAATTATAGATATGCATGCTTCACAGCATCAGCATGTAAAGAAAATTTAATATTGCGTCGCTACCACCAACAGAAACAGCAGCACGACAACTTCGAACCTATCACCAGGTTTAGAAGTGGTATGGGAACGAACAAAATGTAGAGCAATGGGGATGGAAAAAAGGACAAGAACGGGCTAATTCCTGTCACTACACTCGAGCCCCCTGCTCCAGAAAGCTTGTTGAAGCTTATTTCTTGCAAATGCAAAAAAGGTTGTCAGAAAGCTTGCGGATGCAGAAAGGCAGGGCTAAAGTGCTCCGTTGTGTGCACAACCTGTGGTGGTTCCTGTGATAACTCGCAATTTCCATCACAGATAGCAGTGAAGAAGAAGAAACGGACACTATTCTCGAGCAAATATATGACGAAATCGAGAACGAAGAGGATTGCGATGAAACGGATGATACAGATGATACGGAAGAAATTTCAGTCTTTGATGTTTCAATCGGTACTGAAGACGATGAAATCACAACACCTGGTCCGTCAAGAACAGCGAAGCGACGGAGATTGACCTAAATTTTAAAATAGTGGGTCAGATGTGGATTAGGCCTACTGGGGATACCACGATAAAAAAAACGCGCCGCTTACTCTACCTCATGGTGGTGTGGAAATGAGTATTTCTGCCGAAACGTGTGTTGAACGCACGTACGCCGAAACTATTGATTTTAGAAAAAAAATGTTATAACATAAATTGTAGGAAATTTTCTCTAATTTTATTTTGTATCTATGTGTTTTTACTGTAAAATGAGTCGGAAAGGAGTTATTATCAAAAAACTGCTTTTAGGCGTCATTTTTCCAATATGGCGGCGCGAGCGGCAAAGATACGAGGTGGCAAAGTTGAAATTCTGAAAGAGCACGTCGAAATCTATAAAATTGCCAATTTTCAAAACTCCTGGAAAACTTTCCAAGTAAAATTACCAAATGACTGGACTATATACAGTAATTTTAAATTTTAAAAAATTTATTCATAAATGCAAAAATTTTAAACAAAATCATTGGAACATTGAAGATATTTTAACAGAACTGGGCTTTGCGCGCCTTGTCTTATGAAAGTTCTTTCAATGTCTAACTCTTGAATTAAAGTAGACTCGATTGAAATGATGGCAAGATTTTCCAATCGTTCTGGTACCATAATAGAACGTAAATAGTTTTTAATTTTTTAATTTGGAAAACGATCTTTCCGATGTGGCTATGGAAACTGGCATTGTCAATAAAATTCGTAATGACACAAAAACGTTTGGGTAAAAATAATGGTTACAATGTAATTTAGGCGAATAAGTGACGCTTTTGTTAAAATTCTGCAAAAACTGCAAATCTTGTATAAGTTCTATCCCATTTATATCAAATTCATTTCGATTTTTATCACTTAATATACCCATAAGTTTTGTACAAAACTCTAGGTGTTCCAGTTCAGAGCGACTGTTAAATTTCGAAATATTCCATAAAAATTTGAAAATTGCCGCATGGACAGATAACAGTTCGAATCTATCGTTACAAGTTGTTGTAGTAATATCTATCAAATTAAAACAATGTAAGGTACACCGGGGTAAGTGGAACCAGGAATTTCAGTACCTCCACTTTGACCTGACTAAATAAGAAAACCTATCTGTTTACCTTGTTCATATTTGGCAAGCTGATTGCAGAGACCTTTAAGGATGTACCAATATAGAAAATCATCATGATTTTCAATTTTGTTCTATGATTTTTTTTATTTTCGGTGTCATTGGGTTACACTTGCCCCATACCACTGGAGCAAGTATAACCTACGACACTTTTTTGCATTTAGAACTGAAGAGAGTTTGCCGGGGTATGTGTAAATAACTAGTCTTGTATTACAAAAAATCAAAATTACAATTTATCCTACATTATACGAATCAAATACTATGTTGAATCTGATTTTTCCTCTCTTATCTGTTGTAGGCGAAGGTAAATGCATAAAAATCTCACATTCGTTGATGATGCTTCTGTCTTCAACATGAGGCCAATGAAATGTTAATGTCTTCCCGATCCTTCTACAAAATTTCACTTCTAGACACCAGTTCTTTCTCGGTGAGTTGGCCTACATACATCTTGACCTGTTTCCTCTGTTCGAATTTCACAACAACCCAATCACCCACATTTATTTTTGACAGGTCTAGTTGCATTTGGTCGATGAATTTGATTTCTTCATTCATCTCTTGTACTTCATGTAGACTAGAATCGCTTGAATGGCTTTGAAAATCTTCAACACTGCTATCGTCACTGCTCTCCTCTTCAATTAATGGTCTCTTTTTCTTTGCCTTCGTATTTTGCTTCTCTTTGCTACCAACTTCCTCCTTTTTTTCTAATTCGCTATCTCTGATGCTATTATCTTCGGTTATTTTCATAGTCTTTGTTATTTTGACTTTTTTGTACCTTTGGTTTTCGATGTCTTCAAGCTTAGCACTTAAGTCTTCTGAAGTGATCACCTCAGCACCTCCGCAGATTCTTTTTCTTTCGGTGGAAGTTTTTGGTGTTTGCTTAATTTGTTCTAAAAGCAACTTTTCGAATGTTTTTTTCTTAGGGCTTGAAGGTGTTGATACCTCACCCACACTTAGTCTGGATGTTGGGACTGATGGATTTTCTTCGACGTTTACTCCGGATGATATTGATGGTGCTGATGGAATTTCTTCTACGTGTACTCTGACTATTGCTTGTGTTGGCGGATTTACTTCTACCATGGTGGCTGTTTCAGGCGCTACAGCTGTGATTGCTTCGTCAGTTACTATATTAGTAAATGCGGCTCTATCTGCCAGATTTTTTTTAAAATTGCACCACCGTTTATAAGCTTGAGGTTCATAATTCCCTATGGGAATTACAGCGTTACAAAATGGATATATTCCTGCTTTCTGAAATCCATGTTTGATGATTACTGGATCTAAGTTTTTCCAAATTTTGGAAATGTTGCCCGCAAAAATAGATTTTGGAAGTTTGTACCCATAGTTCTTCCTCTGTCATCTTATAAGTTCTTCCTCCCATTTCATTTTTAAGGGCCGGAATACACTGAGGTCCATGGGTTGAAGGATGGTGGAGGTATATGTTTCAGAATGACTATGTTTTCTTGAAATAATTTTCGAACGAGTTTCAGCCTCCATCCAGCCATTTTTGGAACTATCCGAATTAGGTTATTCCGTGTATATTCGTTCATCCTTTTTGCAAGCCATGTGTCCCACACATTTTTCCTTTAAAACAATATGCGGGGTAATTTTTCCCCAGCAGCGTTTTCCCCATTAACACCGTGATGTTTTCTTTTCCTGACCCGCTTGTTGCTCTATGAGCAGCTGTTCCTCTTTGGCCAACAACTTTTATTCTACTCGGATCTGAGCAAAACTGGTTTCGTCTATGTTGTAAATTCTTGCTGGGGGAATATCTTTTACGACTTCTTTTAGCAGAGTAAAATAATCATGATATACACTCCTTTTTCTTGATACTTCTACTATTTGTGGTTTCTTCTGGCTTAAGTTGAAGGTTTTTTTAAATCGTGTAAAGTAGTCGTCACCTGGTACTCAATTTTTAAATGAATTTGGAATCTTATTTTCTTGAACGTAACGAGCTATTAGTGCCAACACTTCCTTTTTGGAAAAGGCCGAAGCCCCATTTTTCCATGAGCTTTATGCTTTCGGCTATTCTTCGTTCTTCCTCATAAGGAATGGTAGTGGGTCTCCCCATGGTGGAGGTTTTGATACCCCTTTGACCTTTAACATGTTTAAAAAGGGTGGATTTAGGGATGTTGTAAGTCTTCGCTGCCCTGTACAACGTTAATTCTTGACTTTTCACAGCTTCAACGGCAGTTTTTAGAGTTTCCTTGGAGTATTGAACAGGTTGATTCTTCCGAACATATGTCCATACCATGTCTAAAATAGGTAAAACAAATTATCATGCGAAAAATTACAAGTGCTTGCTTACTTCATTAACGCGAATTTAACTGGGGCAAGTGTAACCCATGCATGTTTCTTTATTTTGCATAAAATTACGTTATCCATGCGTTTAAAATGCAAAAAAGTATTGTTTATTAAGTACTTACTTCAATAGATTCAAATATTTCCACGAATTCCTTGGTCGTAGCAGACATAAACAACATACACGTGCTAGCTCACTATGCGATGTAAAACACTAATGATCACGCCACTGCCGAATTCGAACTATAAATGAATCGCTGCTGGCTACATATACCACAGCGCATCTGAAGGATGTTGGTGGGTTAGTGTGCAATAGGTGGCGTTGCATTACAGAAAATGATTTTAGCAGAATAAGGCTGGGATCCACTAGCCCCGGATTTCCACTGGCCCCGGTGTACCTTACTTTAAATTTTAATTCTTCATTTTGTATTGGTTCATCGTCACATTCGTAACTAAATTGTATTGTAACTTTTTGAGGTCTTAAAACACCTTCATCTTTAAATTTTGAATCGATATCTAATAAAATCGCGACTTTCCTAGCTTCTTCTAATAAATCATTAAAACTGTTACCTGAATAACAAATTTTTAAAAAAATCAATTAAATTACTAAAACCAGTACACGCTTGCACAATATTACACTTTTGAGTTTGTAAAATTTTGGACACTGTATTAACTTTGCTTAATATATTAAATCATAAAATCGTCTTGCATACAAATTCAAGTTTGTTTAACTGTTTAACAAGTGCCATAGCTACATTCTTTACTGCATTATCAAAATTTTGCGCAGAAGTAATTTCAAAAAGAATATCGTATATTTCACCTTAAAGGTGTTATAGCATCAATTCGGCTCGACCATCTGGTATCTGACAACGGCTTTAAAGTCAAATTTGATATATGTTTTTTCAAAATCATGAGCTATAGTAGGCCAGTCATATAGAACAATAAAGTCACAAACTAACAACTAGTTCTGATTTTTTAATATATTGTTAGGACCACTACCAGTAGTGTATATCCAAGTTTGCAGCTTCGAAAGACGTGCTAACTTCGTAGCACTCAAAAAACCGCGTAATTTTCGCATTTTTTTTTATTTTTTCACTATAACTCCTAAACTATGCGTTTTTAATAAAACGTGTTATTTACGTCTTTAAATCATATTACATCTGCTAAAATTTGAAACCAGAACCAGCTCTGTAGATACCATAGTTTCCAAGGTACAGCGCTCCAAAAATTGGTAATTTTTTTCAAAAAATCGGGGAAAATACTCATTTTATGGGCAAAGTCATAGGGGGAGATGTAGTGAATGTAATTTCAGCACAAAGTGACGTGTGTATGCCCGATAGTTTCCTCACAATGCTAATAAATAAAAAAAAATTGGAAAACTGCATTTTTCGCAAATTTGCTCTGTTGAATTCTCACGACGGTTTGAGGGTAGTTTTAAAGGAAAACGCTTTCTTGCACCCGCATGACAGAAATTTCAGAAGGGAAGGGGGCCACTTCGTGTATCATTGTTATTTGAATGAGCCCCTGATCGGCCTTCTTCATTGAGTGGCATCTTTTTCCACCACCAACCACTTCTGAACTTGGTGGTACGTTTGGTAGGCGTAGAATGTTGCACCATCTTCCGTTGGAGGCCAACGGGCTAGGTCCACCTTAACGGGGGCGGTTGTTTTCACAAAAAAATTATAGCGCAGGCTCTGGAGGGTATCCCCAGTGTAGTCTCCTCCACACAGAGCTACTAGGCACTTCGCTCCGAATCTGAGATGGCTTGGTGGTTTGAAGTAGGTTGGAGGGTACTTCTGGATGGCGCTCCATAGATTAATATTCTCATACCCGTGGTGTCGCACTCGGTGAAGGCGTGGAGAGAATCAATTCAATAAAACAATCCATGGATACACTATACTCCGTAGGAGTTTATTACGGTAGCCTAGCTTGGTAGCGAAATGCAACTAAAGCATCAGCAGTGTAACTTTTAAAAATGCACAGAAAATATAAATTCAAAGAGAAAAGTTATGTTATGAAACTGCTCACAAAAAAATTACTGGTTTTTTAACGAATTGCCATTTATTTCCAAATAATGCTTTTATGGCTAAAAAACTAGTTTCTGGGTGCCATTTTCCAATAAGACGGCCATAGCACAAGTTTTCTTTTGACGACTCTCAGTATGTTATTCCGGAAGTATAATTCAATATACACACCAAGTCTTATGCTTATAAGAGTTTTTTAAGGTAATGGAGAACTTTTGATTTAAAATGATTACACTGTTACTCAAATAACCTTTAAACTGCCGTGAGCAAGAGAGTAAACTTGCGAAAAATTCAGTTTTCCCTTTTTTTATTTATTATCATTGTGAGGAAACTAGGGGGCCTACAGACGTTCTGTGCTTAAATTATAGCTAATTACATTCGCTGCAACATCATTTTTTGAGGGCTGCATCTTGGTAACTATTGTACCTACGGGGTTGGTTCTGATCTAAAATTTTAGACAATGTAATCTACTTTAAAAACGTATATAACACGTTTTATGAAAACGCATTGTTTAGGAAATATAGTGAAAAAAAAAGCGAAAATTACGCAGTTTTTCAAGTGTTACACTAATGGTAGTGGTCCTAATAACATATTAAGCAATCAGAACTAGCCGTTAGTTTGCAATTTTAGCGATTTCTAGTGTACTATTTGACTGGCCTATAGAAAAAAATTTAGAAATAATGTATTTGAGTTTGCACCATCGTTAACGACAAGGTTCAAACTATGGTTACAACAGGGTACAAAGAACGCTCTTGAATTGATATTAAATTTTTTTTTTGTAAACCATTATGCTTATCCTTCATGTTTGCCCCGTTGTCGTAGCCTTGATCGCGTAACTTAAAAGTATCTAATCCATAATTTACTAACGTCGATAACAAAAATTTGGTAAACATTCACCGGTAACAACAGTAATAGAACGTGTTCTTTAATACTAATTGCCGAATCGTTTAAATTGACGACACTGTTCTTGGCGGCTGACGTCAGGTGTAAAGTCGAGGATGATAGAAACATATTTAGCTTTTTTCGCCATGTTTAAAATTTTAGATCTAACGTTACTTCCTAATAAAGTTATAACTTCGTTTTGGATTTTGTCCCAAAGATAATAAGGCATATTTTTGTATGCTATCATTTGAGACCGGTTGACATGTTCAGGCATAATAGGATCGAATACATTTCAAAAAGTTACCATTATTTTTTTCATATAATTTATTAATAGCACTTCGAAAGGCTAAGTTCTATTCAGCCAAAAATTGAACCGTATAAAAAATACTTTCAATAACGGCATACCAAATTTTTTGTTTCTTTATTGAATATCTTTTTGTGCTTCAGAATCTATAGTTTTATTGTTTTTCATTCGATTTAAAGGATCTGTCCATTGCTTGAAATTCTGGAAATATAATTTTAACTTAAACGTTCACTTAAATGATTCCAACATATTAAACCCATTATCGTTACTTAATTTTATAGTTTTCGCAGAATTTGCAACATTAAAGAATTTGCAATAAAAACAATATACAGAATTCTTTTCTTTAGAATATAACAACCATTCTCGTTTAACTTTTTCTTTATTATGTAAAATTCTAGTAAAATACGTGTCAGAAAACTTACGTCCTGATTTGTTTTTAGGGTAAATCTGATTTCTAATCTGATAATGACCTGGTTCATTATCTACTAATAATTGAATATGATGGGGAAATAAAACTTTTGACCATAACCCTGGATCCTCAGAAAGTGGCAAAAATTTCTCTTCACCGTCATCAGATTTACGATATTTGCTAGAAGTTGATTGTAGCTGAATATTGACACTGCCTTCAAGTTCCTTCTCCAGCTGTTCTTCATCAGTAGTTGAGCATACTGTAGGAATCAATAAATCGGACACCATTTTGCTGCTATTGGTTCAGTTTCTAATTCTGCCGTTAACGTAGACAGAAGCTCCTTGTTTTCTTGAGAAACGGTTGGTTTTTGAAAAAACGTTGTTATTTTTGCATTTCTTCTCGTTTTCGTTTGTTTAATCAGTTTTCATATCCGGAAGGTTTCTTTTTTCCTCTTTAGACATCTATATATAAATCCAAATTAATTCGCTTCATATTTTGTTAATTGCAAAAGTAATTCAATAGTGAAATTTAATAAAAAAGGAAACATTTTAAATTTTTAAATATTCATGAGGTTGCTTTAAAACTTTAAAGTAGTTTATTATAAGTTTTTGTTATGAACGAATAAGTTCAAAGTAAATATGTAATTAAAAATTATTATTAATTTTATTAAATACATAAATAAAAAGTTCACCTCGAGTAGGAGTTGAACCTACGACCTGTACCTTGCTAGAGTACGAATAATAATTAATAATAATAATTAATAATAATTTTTAAAGTAGTTTCTTTAAAACAAGGTGAGTAACAATTACAAATATTTAGTGAGTTGAACTTGAAAAAACTAATTATAAACAGTTACTTTTCCACTAAATTTATTACAAAAATTATCTAACTTACCTTAGATAGAAGCTTTTAAGTAATCAATTTGAACTAATAACTAAGTAATAAACAATTAAACGGACACAAAATTTACTAGGTAAATAAATATCACTATTAAAATGATTTCATCTTAACTACTTATCAAACGGTATGATAATATAATAAATATAAAACAAATCTATCAAGTAAACTCTTTTTATGTACGTGGTCGAAATATAAGTCACAGATTGGAAGTTATAACACGAATAATTGTATACTCGTTAAAATACAAGTTGAAATACAACACGACAAATGACTAAACCTTTATTATGAATAAAGAATGATTTATCTATGTTTATTATTATTTTCATTGAACAAAATAAAACGCTGAAATTGTACGCAGAAAATTGTAATTGATTTATTGAAAAATAGTAGACAATTACTACTATTTTCGTTTTCAAATGACGTGAACACGATTTTATATTTTTGTATTGTTGAAAATTTATCAATTGAGAGGCATCAACAGGCGCCTTTGCACCTACGGCACCCTCGTGCAACGCACGAGTTGCCCATATAGACGCGCGGGTTTTTTATTTTATTTATTTTTTTTTTGTAGGTTAGTATGCTCATGCTTTTGGTTAGTATGCTTATATCTTATGCTTATATGCTTATTCGTAGACTGTTCAGGCTTCCTCCTCTTCAGCCCTGGTCATTCCATTATTGTTGGTGTTGCGATGTTTTTGTAATTGTGTGGTTTACAATCATGAGTTTATTATTTTTGGTGTACAAAAAAAGAAAAAAAAGTCAATTTGTTGAGGGTTTGTTATTTGGTGTATTAAGAAAAAAAGGTAAAGGTTTGATTATTTCAGTTGTGAATATTAGATTTAGGTGTGCGCGTGGTTGAGTGTGGTGAGGGGTGTTAGGGTGTTGATCGATTCATTAGCCGGTATCCTTGCGTGGTCGTTATCCAGTAGACGGTGGGATGCGAAGTGCATATGGGATGTTATCAAGAAGGGTCTCTTATATCTCCTCTGGGATGTCGTCTAATAATTGTGTTAAGATCGCGGGAGGGTGTTTAAATTTAAGTTTGGGTTTTTTCCATGGAAATTTGGGAGGTTGGTAGGTGTAGGACGTTGTGATGATTTCTTTGGTTGGGATGGTATCGCCGAAAATCCTTTTGTGTGCAAAGTTTTTCTGAAGTGTTCGGATTCTGTTTGTGATTGGTGGTATGTTTACGTGTTGTATTGTGAGGTTGCTGGGGTACCTGAAGGTAGCCCGTGTATACGTCTAAATATCCGGCGTTCACAGGATGCTATAGAGGAAAGGTGGTTAGGGTTAATGTTTGTGTATATTGGTGCACGGAAATCCATAACAAGGCGGATGTAAGTTTTATATGTGTGTTGGAGTGTTTTGGGGTCGCAACCTCTGATTCGACCCCGGAGGGCGCCCAGTAGATTTGCACGGTTTCTGATTCTGTTAAATGTTTTCCTAACGTCAGGGAGCCAATTAAGTGTTCTGGTGAATAGGATACCTAGGTATGTGATTTGGTCTTGAAGGGGGATTCTCTCTTGGTTAATGGTGAGGGAGACGTTTCTGGAGGATAAGTTTGGGAATTTGTCTTCGGCGTAACTAGGGTGGCGGAAAAGGATTGCTTGGGTTTTGGAGACGCGCAGGCCTGACTATCGCAGTGGGAAAGATTAAAGAAAACATGATGTCCAGATAAGTAATTAAATATGAATTAATTTAATTTTGCTATATGTGAAGAAGGGTTGCATTCGTTGTTGATACTGCATTAGTATCTCTAGTATTACTAAATATACTTACCTAAACATTTGCGACATATTCTTTGTGACTTGGGTAAGGCGACCATTCGTCCCGTATTATAAGAGACAGTCCCTTTTTTAAATACATCATTTTGTATAATGTAACTGTTGTACTTATAAAGAAGTCCCTTTTTTGTCCCTTTTTTGCCGTTTCATTGTTTAGAAAGATTTATTTAAAGTCTAGAAAGTACGAAAAAGATAGTGCGACCTTCAGATAAGACACAATCGGATGACATCACAAATTCTACAATTTACGGAACTATTGTAGCACTTTTGCCGACTTAAATAAATAGCGCTCGATCCCGCTTATGAGGCAGTATTAAGTATCAAGTCTAGTGCGAAAAGAATTTGCTTACGGAGGGGTTTTGTACGTGTGAAAATAAATATACCGGTGCGTGTAAATAAATATAGTGTAAATATTTCGTTAGTTATGGTTATGTTGGTAAATGACTGTTTTTAAATTAATAATCATTATAGTGTAGTGAATACGGTAGCAAATCAGAAAATACCAAACAGAAAGTATTTATTTAATAAAGGTGTAGAAAGTGAAGATCCATTTATTAAAAACACAACCTCAGATAGTGATGTGAAGTACTTAAAATGTTGTGCAGTTTTCACTTGCATATTGTGGAAAGGCGGATATTGTTCAACACATATCGACCCTTAAGCATAAAAAGGCAGATATTGCTGCTTTTAATAGCAGCAAAGTGTCGTCTTTTTTCCGCAAGGACGCATTTGGAAATGAAGAACCAAAGCTAGCTGCCATTCAATGTACTTGGTCATACCACAACGTGATCCACAATCAGTCCTTTCGTTGTATGGATTACACTAGTAAGCTAATAAAAGTTGCTTTCTACAAAGACTTGTGTGTGAAAGAACCCAATCTGAAAGCATTATGTGTAACATTTTACAAAAAGAATCATTAAGCTCCATACAAAATGATCTCGGAATGGTCACTTTTACAACAATTATACCGATTGTTCAAATCACGGGAACGCAAAATTTGACGTATACTCGATATTTTTTGCCAAATCAAGTTAACACTACGCTAGTAGCTTTGGTAAATGAAGGAGAAGACTTAGCCGTAACTCAATTTAAAACGTCAGTGACCATGTTTTATACTAATTGTATAGCCTATTTGGATAAATGGACGCAACACTTAGAAGATTCGGAAGCATTTCGTTGGGTATTGCTAAAAAAAAACATGTTGGCAACTCATTAACTGTTTTTCAAAAACAACACATTAATCTTCATATAGATGATACGAAACTTGTTGATGAGATTATGTGCATTAAAAAATATACAACCGGTCAAGAAATAAAAAAGTGGAAAGATGTTGCTATTGGCAAAGAATGGGTTGACCTTTTTAACCACTTCAAGAGTGAAAATGTATAACACAATAATTATTAAAAATTGTTGCAGTGTGCATGTGTTTACCGGGATCCAACGCCACCACGGAAATGATTTTTTCTGACATGAATAAAATTTGGACCAGCAAAAAACGAGCCTTACTGTAATAACTTTTAATGACAAACAATGTTGAAATGAATTTTTTAAGTATCTCCAACATCACCCAGATATTTTACGAATGGCGCATTCAATGGAAAAATATACAAATGAGTACCGTTTCGCTCGTCATTTAATTAACTATCTACTTTTAAAAACCGACGTAAAATACAGAATTAAATAGATTTTTTAATTTTTTTTTGACACTTCCATTATGGAATGCTCATAAACAACCAGTAGATTTGTCACTTAGACTAGGGAACATAAAAACTCATAATTTTGTATCTAATTTAAAAGAAGTATTTGGTACCGACTCTTCGGCTGATGCGTCCAATTCTTGTATTTCCTTTTTACATAAAAGGTCACCCGAGTGTGTATTTTGACTAACTATTTGACGAAATAACGATATTTTGACTTTTATGTTAGCTAAGAGTCAAAAAATAATTTTGTCAATTGTTTGTAATTACCTAAAAATTAGTAAGATACAGACATCCTGTAAATGCTGCAACCTAGAGAATATTTACTAAGCAAGTGTTATTTTTAGAAAAGTACTTAAAAACAATTTAAGCTGGGTCTCTATGCAGACCACCTAAACCTTGGAGCACCACCGCACTAGGGATAAGCGGGACGGGCTTTCACGTTGTGATCTGAGGTATTGTTGCGTTCGAGGTAGCAATTCGCAGTAGCATAAACAGCTTAGAAGTTTATTTAATTTAATCACTCATTGCAAGTGCAGATATTAAACCAACAAACAATAAACACTTGAAATGAACAAACTGCATATCTTCACCTGAAAATATTACCAGTCCCATTACTTTGATAAGTGATTTGAGTGTGTTCCTCAATGAGACACCATAATTTATAGGATACTAATTTACTATGTGCATACACTTTCACAATTAAAGAATTTATTTATTGTCGTAATTAAATAAAAAAGGCAGTCATTCAGCGGAAATTGTACAATTCATTTGTAAATGCAATAGTTCTATTAACCTTTATTTTTGTAATTAAACAAAGAAAAAACTCTTTTAAGACCAACTCACCCAGCGAGTGGTTTGCTGAGCCACAAACCGGGGCCACCATTCGGTGAACCATCCGTTTGTCGAATGACAAGTTTGTGTGGAAGTTCGTGTTGTCGTCATCCAGTATTGAGTTGCTATCATATCCATTATGATTCAAATGTGTATTTGACATTTTACGTAGTTACAGTATAGCAGCTAACAAAATGATGGTTCCCATAGAACAGATTTATGTGAGAGCAACTGTTAAATAACCTAACTAACTTATCTCGAAGTCAACAGAAATTTGAGTATTTTTTTAAGACATTCATTATCTTATTGGGTTTGTACTCATGCTTACATGCTTATATGTTGGTATTTTGCTTCTTCTACGGGCAATTTAAGAATTTGCTCCTTCTTCGGCCCTGGGTCATTGATTTTATGTGTTGTAGATTTGGTGTATTTCTTATGTTCCAAATTTGATGTATTATTTATGTGGCAAGAAAATCATTTGGAATAATAAAAGTAATCGTGAAGCTTCATACCCGTACGTAATCAAAACATTATCAACTACATAATTTTTTCCTTTGTACCTAAAAAGTCGAATTTTGTTCCACAGTTACTTTTTTGCAAGTTTTCCCTCAATTTCTTACTAGAAAATGAGGCTGGCTTGTCACTGCACAAAGGATACGGTGGGTTATGTATAACCACCACAAAATTTCCGCATTGTTTTGACAGCGCAGGAATCAGCTATGCGATTACCCAATTTTGAAACCGGCCCTCATTTATAGTCTTATGATAATCCTGATTCCGGTTTCCCGAATCGAGTAAATAGGCGCAGTTTTCCACCCTAATTACACCGCGCGTGTAAAATGGTATACTTTAGTTGAAGACGGGCACCATCCCCTCCACTTTTTACGTCAAAAGCACCGCCCACTGGAGCACCTTCCCCTCCACTTTTTGTACTCACCCACGTGGGAGGCGTATATTTGGAGGGCGGGGTCGGCTTCTTTTCGGACACCTGTTTCAACCCTTGGTCGGAGTTGAGCCCCTAATTAAGGTCCTTTTGGCAGTATTAAGAGCCTTTTTGGCTGTATACCCCTTGGAGGTTAGGCAATTGCGCGTACGTGCATAGCCACCTTTTAACCGATTGGTCGTGTGTACACCGCCTCTCTGGCTTCTGATTGGTCCTTAGCCCACCACTCAGCCGCTCTGCTCTGATTGGAGGACTAAGTCTCTGCATTCTGGTTGGTTATGGCGGGGAAATTTGAATTTGTATTCTAATAAGAAGAACTAATGCTAACTTGTAAGACATGTGTAGGTCTTCAAAACGTGTTCCAAGGCTTTCGCCCCTGTCGCGGCCCCCTGGTTGGAAATGGTATGGGGCGCTAACCTTATAAGACAAGTGCAGAAACTAGCTCTTGGGAATAGGCCCCTATCCTGGCCCCGTTGGTGCAATTCTATGTGGATTCTAACCTAATCTGATAAGACAGGTATAGGCCTTCGCCGCCCGTCATACAAATTTGTATTCTAATAAGGTGGCCCTAATGCTAATTTGTAAGACAAGTATAAGAACTTGTGTTAGGGTCTGCGCCCCTTGTCGTGGCCCCTTTGAGTTAAAATTGATTTTTAGCGCCATCTAGATGTGTATTTTTAATCTAGCGAGTGTTTTCTGTAATAGAAGTTGATCATGCACACCTCTCTTGTTACGGAACTCTTAATTAAAGCAATTAAAGTACCAAAAACGTTTTTATTTATCAGAGTAGAATGGTAGAAAAACAAGTATTATACAGTAACTGGATTATCTCATCATTTATAACTAAACATGTAGTGAAAAACTTATCTACAAAATCAAGCATTGGTAAATTATTTATTCTAAAATACAAGAACATTATCGTATAAAGTCCACATACATCCGAATGGTAATCCTGCAACGCCATTTTGTTGTATCGGAACCATCTAGAATTCTTCTCAAGGAAACGTAAATGGTAATCTAGCGAGGGTCGTCCAAAGGAATCAAAATATTCCCCATCACCATTGTCGTCAATGTATGTCCAACAATAATTGCACAAGGTCTAGATGCGTGTCACGGCAGCTGATTAGAAGCACATACAAGTCGAAACACATTCTTGTGGCTGGGGATCGATTTCAAACATTTCAACACTTGTACCGCATACATCTTTGGAGTTGGTATGCGCCCAGTCTTGCATTAGTAATGCGTTTTCTAGAGCACACATAGGCTCCTCGATCTTATGGTTTAAACAACTATACGCCTTTGCTTCCTTTTTCAATTGTTTAATCGACGGACAACCAACCTCGTCCAAGTTTAGTATTGGTTTGTTAAGGAATCCTAAAAACTGTGATGCAGCCTTTTTTAATATCGGGTCTAACACATCCTCTTCTCCTGGGGGTGGATCAGTACTATAATAAATTAAATTGTCGCACTTACAGCGGCAAAAGAACAAGGGTACCGAATTTCCGAAATGCCTACAACCCATGAGCCTGTTAATCTTATTCGTTTTGGCAGTTGTGTAATAAAACTTGTCATCATATTGTCGGGAAAATACGTCATGGAACTATTACTTAATAAGGTAAGATAAAACTCCATTATGTATATATATGGGTGGGGCTAAGGACCAATCAGAAGCCAGAGAGGCGGGTGCACGCACGCCCAATCTGATAAAAGTGGGGCGTAGCCTAGTTTTAATCCCTCCAATCAGAACACTGCATGTACGCGCAATTCCCGACCCTCCAAGGGGTATACAGCCAAAAAGGCTCTTAATTTTGCCAGAAGCACACTAATTAGGGGCTCAACTCCGCCCAAGGGTTGAAAAAGACCCCCGAGAATAAGCCGACCCCACCCTCCAAATATACGCCTCCCACGTGGGTGAATACAAAAAGTGGAGGGCAAGGTGTCTCAGTGGGCGGGGCTTGCGACGTAAAAAAGTAGAGGGAATGGTGCCCGTCTTCTACTTACCTTTTACCTTCACTTATCAGAATCGTGCACCCAATGATGAATATTAGAACCATTTTGATAAATCCATGTTTCATCTAGATACACAAATCGGACATTGGTTACTACGACGTATTTCATTTCACATAAAATTTTCTGTCCATTGACACGTTCGTGTTTGTAACCCATTGATTTCAAAATTCTAAATAGTATCGTTCAACCCCCATCAAAATCGAAATGCGTTTTACCGTGATGATACAATTTGTCGAAAGTAAAATATTTATTTTTCGAATTAAATTGCCAAATTAGTTGTATATCTTTCCGAAAGGTGAAATCCCAAAACTCAGATTTTCCGTGTTTACCACAATATGTCGACTTTAATCTCTGAGGTCTTGATGTTATGATGTCAAGGATAGTTCGCTGTGTAGACATACGTAGACATAGTTTTTAAAGAAAATGTAATTTTTCATAACTTTTCTTTTTTTAATAGTTTCTTAATATAAATAAATGTAGAAATTAAATAAATATGCTTGAGAATTATCGACATTTTTTATAGAAGCGGACGACTTTGAAATTTTTTTTAAGTTAGCTGTTTGACACAGATTATTGTTTTTGTTTTTACAATGTTGCCTAATTGCGTAATGAACTTATTATAAAAGAGGTTCCATGATTATCCTAAAATATCTGGCGTGGAACATCACACGACCTTCCAACCTATAAAATGGAAATTAAAAGAAATGAAATAATTTTAATAACATTTTTTTAGGATAATTATGCAACCTCTTTTATAATAAGTTCATTACGAAAACCTAGGCAACATTGTAAAAACAAAAACAATATTTTATGTCAGAATGGCGTTTAATACTTCATGTCAGATAGAGATTCATCGACATAAATACATGTTAACGTAAAAAAAAAATTCCAAAGCTTCTATAAAAATATCGATAACACAGCTGACAGCTTCAACATTTTCAATCATATTTATTTAGTTTTTACGTTTATTTTGTTTTACATTAAAAAACTTTATAATGAGGATTTATGTAAAATTAAATTTTCTTTAAAAAATACGTCTATACTTTTTCTTATAAAATTAATCGTTATTCAGATAATGAAAAAATTTGAACTAACACTTAAATTCTACCTTAGGAATTTTTTGCCGCTAAATTACGCGTGATATCAACAAATTGCATAGAACATAATTAATCGATGTGTTTAAGGTCTATATTTAGGTATTTTTATATCTTCGAAATACGCAGCTGTTTTAGAAATATTTGATAAAAACCAAAAACTGACCCTAATAAACCCCCCCTCTTCGCCGCTGGATTTCTCCCAAAATCTATTCAGCTCTAAGCCAAATGAAAACAAGCTTAAATACAAAATTTTAAGTACGTAGGTATTTTCGTTCTGGAGTTATCGTGGATACTAACATGCATCCACACAGATAGACACACACGCGCAGACATCCAGACATTATGGCCATCTTGGCAAAAAGTTGGAAAATGAGATAATCCGATTTAGCGATAGTGAAAAAAAGTCGATTGCATAACATTCTATAGGTACCTACATATGTATATTATATGTAGGTTGAAAGGTAAAAATTGTTATCAAAATTATTTCATTTCTTTTAATATTCATTTTGTAGGCTGGAAGGTCGTGTGTTGTTCCACGCCTGATAATTTCCTATTTGTCGAAACATTATTTAATTTGCCAAATCATCAATATTCGATAAATCAAAGTGCTTTACATTTTGGATCTTTACAAATCATTTCCCAACATATTTTCATCTGCCTTAAATTTCAAGAAAATTAATAAGCAAAAACGCTACAATTTGTATCAATATTCCACATCAAAAATTTAAATGATGCTGTCAAAATGACATTAAACTATTTGTTGTACAGAAAAATACGCTTACATTTTGTTTTAATTAAGTAAAATGATCAGTCATATTCAGCGGAATTAAAAAAAAAAGTGGAAATGAAAATTTTTCAATTGTAAATTCGGTTATACTTGTCATCTGTCTACTTGACAATACCCATCAAAAATATTTCGATCAATGTCATTTAATTTATACCAACTTAAATGCCATAAATATGGAATGGAAAAATTTAATACAACAGTATTGCCAAAACCTGGTTTCGTCTATGCCTACACCATTAACATTCCTGATAGAGAAGAATGGAGCTATGACTAAGTGAAGTTGTTAAATTTGTTACTAAATTCAGAAATATAATTTGTTCAAATTTATTTTTAAACTGGCATACCGTCAAAACATTTTAACCTCTTTTTGATAAATCGTGTTCACACTAAGTTCGAGATATTAGCAAAAAAAAATTTTTTTTTAAATCGTTTTTTTTTTGTAAATAACTCGAAAACTATTAACTTAAAAAAAATTACAAGAATTCTTTTCGATCAGAAATTTTACTTTCTATATAATGCCAAAATTTAAAAAAAAATCGTGTGGACAGGTACCAAAATCTATTTTTTTGTAAATATTTCGAAAATGACAAAATTTTCGAAAAAATTGCAAAAACACCTTTTGTTTTTTATTTTATTCACTATCTAATGGCCTATTCACTTTTTGAATATGTTAAGTAGTTCCGGAGATATTTAGGAAAAACCTGTTTTTTTAAGTAACGGTTTTTTGCTAATATATTGTACACCGTTTGTTGTACAGAAAAATTATAGGGATAAAAAATACTCAGAATTATATTACTAACTACATATTAAAAGTAAAAAATCATAAAAAAATAAAAATTTGCAATAGGGGTACTTATCCCCCAATTTTACCCCTTTCCTCATACCCCATTGACCCAGTCGCTTTGGGCAGTTGACCTCTATATGTGTGCCAAGTTTCAGGTTGATATGTTAAGTCCTTTGAAAGTTATGGTGTACACAAACACACAGACAAGATTTTTTTTGCTCAAATTTTGTTTTTAGACGTTTTGAACATTTTAAAGCGATTGAACAAATTAAACTTTTTGAAAATTTTTTAGCAATACAGTACTTCCCATCCGTTGGATGTGGAAGTAAAATTTACAACTATGTAAAAATGATTTTTCAGTATCTCATAATAATTGCGGGTTCTGTTATATAATTGCTCAGTAACTTTTTTATACATGGTATTTAAAATATTACGAAGGATTTTGAATAGAGAAAATACACAAGAACCCTCTAATTAGATATACCAAGGTCCCCCATTGCCAGTGATGGCCAACCTTTTTCAGTAGTGGGCCAAATTTTGTTCATTATATTTTTCGTACTAGCACGTGGGTCACAAAGTCAGTGGCATCATTTGGAAAGGAGGAGGGAGATTAAAAATTTTTCGACAGTTAAGTTCGAAAGTGATTGCCTTACACTTTAAAACTCTGGTTGAACAATGGTACCTAAACAATCACTTAATGAATGTGTCCAAATGTAAAATAGTCTCTTATATACGTAAATCGGTAGATATATATTGCTTATAATTATTATACGCTACAGTCTTATACATTATGTGGGATTATCTGTATTAAGAACCTTGGTGTGACGTTTGATTGTAAACTTACTTTCTCAATTCACAAAGAGAATATCGTTAGTTCCGCAGTAAAAGTGTTATGTTGCATAATCCGAATTTGTAAACAATAGAATTGGTATTCCTAAAAAGTTGTATTTCTCCCTAGTACGATCAAAGCTAGAATATGTTTCGTTAATCAGATACAGCGAAGATTTTTAAAGTATCTATCCTTTAACGTTGAGCGAGTGTACCCTACAAGAGATGTTGATAATGATAACTCGATTCTCTTATCGAGATTCTCAATAACTAATTTACACTGCAGAAGGATAATTCATTCATTACTATTTTTATGCAAGTTACTTAATGCTGTTGACTGTTCCTCAGTCTTAAATAAATTAAGTTTTTGTGTTCCTCAACTAAACACAAGCTATAGTTATAGTTTTATTTACCACCAATGTGACCTTAATCTAAATGCCTATAGCAAGTTCATTCTAAATCTACGAGCAACTGTTATGGATAATATTTAATAGGATGTAAAATAATTAGACTCTTTTTTTAATTTTGCCATGTAGTTTAGATTATAAGTACCTATAATGCATAATGCGTAATTGTTGTCCTATAATTGGAATTTGGAATTCTGTTGGGCCAATATATATTATTATTATTATAATAATGTTGGGTTATAGAACATTTCTACATGTGTCAGATGAGGCACCGTTTAGTTCAGCACTGGTACATCACCCCACTTTGTGATGCACCAAATGTATATGCACATTAAGTTTATTACCAACTGGCATGAGTCATGCTCAAATACAATGATAGGATAGAAAATCAGCTAACAAAAACTGAAAATATTTATTTACAAATTCAGCATTAGATTTATATATTGACATAAAAAATAGGTTCATACAAATAAATGTGTGGGTCACTTAAAAAGCCTGTGACCCACTGTTAATAGGTTCATCATCCCTTTCCTATACTATATCAATTACCCCACAGTGTTTGTTCCGTAACTGAAAACAATATCATCGTGTTTACATTTTTGAAAAGCACAAGAAACAGAAACATAAGTTTGGATCATCATTCAAAAGCGTTTCATTTGCTAATTGTGTACACACTGTAGGTAGCGGACCGCGTAAATTTTATTATTTTATTATTGTAATAAACGTTTGTCAAATCGCCATTGTTACCACGATAGAAAAGATAATTAGTGGATTTTTAATATCTTGATAATACGTTGCAATTTACTAATGTTTTCAAAATATTTTTATTTGTATTTTTTTATCTAAGGAATGTAGGATTATTTGTAACTAATATGTATGTATACACATGTTAGGGGGTGAGTGGCAGGTGCACGCTGAAAAATGCTTTGCTGAAGGGGCGTAACAAATCATTGGAACTTTTCTTATGTGCGCTCTTGATGTAAAAATGCCATTGGTCTAATGATTAATTGTGGCGAGACGGGCCACGATGGAAATATATCTTTGTTACTGGAGATCAGTAAATATAAGGTTGTTACAGACGAATGCATATTTTTAAAATTAAGATGCCATGCAATAATTACTATGAAACTATTCCAACATAAGTTAGTGTTTCTTGTTTCTTTTTATTACTTTTGAAAGACGGGGGTGGTTTTTCGGAAGTAGATATAGTTATGTTTGGATCGGGAGGAAGGCAGTTACAGCGAGCTTTTCAATCGAGCCAGATCGATTTTTGGGTTAATTAAATCTCTTCATTGTAAACAGTTTGTCTTTAAAATAATTCGTGCGTGTACATTTTTCTTTTGAATTCGCCAACACTAAGTTGTCTTTTCTTTCGGGGTTAAACCGCGTCTATTAACGATTTGTGCTTGTGTTCCATTAAGGGAATATTTATTCTAGTGTAAGTATGTATTTTTATATAACTGAAAGCTCGCAGCAAATAGTTTTACCTATCTAGATAACATATAAAATACCAAGCATTGTCTTGCAAAGGTATCTTATTCGTACGCGGACTCATTAAGCTGAAATCTACTAAAATAAAAGGACAGTACAGGGCCCCTTCCCGTGGGTATTTGTGCGAATTAGCATTGTTGATTGTTGTTTATATCTATAAGGGTGTAAAGGTGGCTGGTGAATGGGTATAGTATGCCGCAAGTTATTATTGTAAAAAGCAATTGCCTGTTGGTACACACTCCTAAGCCAGACCATTAAACACCTTTAATTTTATATTTATTGTTTTTATTTGTTACATAGGTGAATGTGTAATCGGAGAAAGAGCGGCACGGTATGTTGCTAACACACTCAAACGGTCACGATGTTAGTGATTTATTTATAATGTACCCTTGTAAGGTTTTGTTTTAATGAGTTTTTATTTCAGTTTGTTGAAGTTGAATTATTTGCCTGCGAGCTGATTTCTCTTTTGTATGTGCTTTATTACAATGTGACTTATGTATTTTGTGCTTTAGTTGTCACTGAACAATTGGGTAATTTTTAAATTCCTTGTCTGTTTTCTTTCGATCATCGCATCTACCTTATTACCTGTGCAATTTTTCAGTTGTTGTATTTTATATGTACCGTGATTTGCTTTATTATTTTATGTGCTTATTTACTTAAAGACGGGCATGATTGGTTTTTAAAAAGGGCCACATGTTTGGTGTTACGATTTTTATTATGATTTCTATTTTTTTTTATTATTTATGACCCAATTGTGATTGTGACTATATGTTTTTGTCATTGTGTTTCTGTGTAACTAAACTACTTTTTTTATTCATTTTCTCTTAATGTTATAATTTTGTACGCACTTTAACCTGATTTAATGGTGTTTTGTTATATATTTAACCCTTTCATTGTTTTTTTGTGTTATTTGATTTATTAATGTACTTGTGCAATTGCTTACCTATGAATAAAGTGGGTTTTATTGGTGGTTCTTTCCCACAATAGTAGAATAACGGGCTGAACCACCGGTGCGCCAAGTTCCTTGATTTTAATTTGAGTAGTTTAATTTTTTTTCCTGCCCGCATGATGCAACATGTACCTCATCCAGACTATCTCATATAGCATAACGTACCTAACACTAGACGGCCATTTGGTTTGATCAGGTTTGAGGTTTGCGAGTAGTAAATATCAGACTTGTAAATAAATGCTAATGTTTTAATTATTGCCCGGAAAGTAAAAGTAAGGCAGGCAATTAATTTGAGTCAAGATAAATCACTTAGCGATTGTTTGGTTCTTGAATTTGCATTATTGCAAATAAGTTCAAATTACTCTTTTCAAAATAGGGTACCTGGGGGACGTTACAATACATGGCTGTATTTTGTTTCTTAGTTTCTTGTAGCTTTATATTTTTTTTGTGTTTGCCATTTAGTGTTATTAACAAATCACTTGTGCTTACACACATAAAAAATCTGCTATGGCCAGCACATGACTTTCTTATGATTGTGTTCATGTTGGGTTAGTAAAGAGCATATAGCATAGAGAGGAAAGAATATTTTTAATTTATTCATATTCTCGCTTATATGAAGTGTACAAAATGGTCATATTTCTTTTTTATGTATATCTTGGTAAACAGTTGAAAAATCACAAAAATATATATGTTAGAATATAATTCTCTGTTTAATGTAATCAAGTTCTTTAGTGTAAAATCACACAATGTAAAGCACCTAAATTGTATTTTATCTATGTAAATTAACTAAATTTTGTAACATTATAAAAGTCATTCATTTAAGGTTTTAACATTTATATAAATACACGAAATGTTTATACAAAATGTTGTATACTTTGCACAGCATTTTCTAATATAAACAAATGGACAAAGGTAAAAGCTTTTCTCTCTCCGATTCTTTCAATATTACCTTAATGTTATAACGCATGTAACCTAATTAATGTTAAAAGCATTACTATAATCGAGTTATATTTGATGTATTTTTTAGAACATAGATGAAAGAAATTAAAAGATAAATAAACTATGACTTTAAACATATGAATTAACATAAAAAAATGACATCAAATGCAATTCATACATTTGATTGCTCCACCCATTTATTCTGACAACAATATGGACACACTTCATTCATTTAACTATATAACTTCATAACAAAAGAATAGAGTAAATACCATGTTGAATAAAGTAATGTAATATTTTATTAAATTTAAATTAATTATTAATTATGTAATTAAAAATTATTATTATTAATTTTATATAAAATTTTATATAACAAAAACTTATAATAATTATTAATTAATTAGTATTTATTAGGGTGCGGGCACAATCATTAAAATTCTTCTTTTAACTTCACGTCAATTGAAACTCGGTAGCTTCATCAATGTTTCTGTGCTCAGATGTACTAACACTACTATTTGGTATCTGTTTATGTAGAAAAAATAACTAGTTTCCTCGTTGCATAAAATATGAAAAGCAATTTATGTGAAGTATCCACATTATTGCATTTACCCCGACTTAAAGGGTAAATGTAATAAAGTCTTGATTCCTTCAAGCTTTAAATTTAAGTAAAATGGAGGTAAAGGCAATTAAATACGCTGTTAAAACTAAACTTTACTTTTATTTCAAATCGACACTACAAAAACTGTTGAAAAACAATAACTTTTTGGTTTAAAGGGTTACAATATAAAAAGATACCTAGCGGTTATGCTTATTAATAACTAAGATTTTTTAAAGTTATTAAAGTTATAATTCCCCTCTTACTTATATTGGGATCTGGCAATATTTTTGAGACATAGTCCATTTCAACAGTATCAAAACCGTTTATTTCTGGCCACACAAAAATGCTACCCCTACGAAGAGTAAATTTTTGATCCCCCAACGAGTTTCGTCAGTTTTATTCTGCACAAGCCCCACATAATACTGCAGTATTTTTTGTTGCATATTTCCCTATGACCCATTTATTGGTGCCCAGTTGTTCCGGTATGTAGTTCTGTTCATTACCACCGATATTTTTTTTAATTATAGGGTTCCTACTGAGTTTCTTGGTCTAAATAGTAGGAGAAGTAGGAGGTTTTTGGCCAAAAAGTAGGTTTTCGTAAGCTATCAATTAGGATAAAAATTACTTTAACACATTTTATATTGTTTCATATAATGTCCCCAACCGATTGGCCAGTTAAGGTGTTAGCTGAGATGTGCTTCTAGTTTTTAAGTAATGCTTTATACGAATAAAAATAACAAAAGTATGATACTTGTAAAAGGTAAATTCAATCATAATCCTTGTTTAAACAGATTATTAGATAATGATACATAAAAATAAAACTCAGTAGATTTAATAAATTAAAATAACACAAATCAGTTAATACCCTGGATGAGGTATGGCCTTTTTTTAATCATCTATTTATTTTTCACACAAAACAAGAAATACAAATTAACGCTATAAAAAGGAGTACAAATATTTTTGTAAGTAAGGTTGTCATAAAGTATTAAAAAGTCTTTCCTTAAAACAAATTTCATTATAACTAAGTTTGGTAGCGTTCAGGTGATACTTCTTTTATGATTCACATTAAAAAAAATGATCAGCAAAGCTCCATTAATATTTCTTGCCCAATAAGTAATTACTTTTTAAATTTTTTTTACTTGTTAGAACAAAAATAGTCTAGCATTGATCTTTTTATTTTTTCAACTTCTTTTTGCTCATTTCTAATTTGTTCTAACGATTCACTTGATCCAGTAAGTTTTTGAAAAGCAGCCTGTAACATGGTCTGACCGATCTGTACTCCTTTCATACCTTTTATGTAAAAAAGCTTGGAAATTACTGAAAATGTCCAAAAAGTAGGAACAGTAGGAGATTTTATCCAAAAGTAGGAGTTTTCCTACTTTTTAGTAGGAAAAGTAGGAGGGAAAATGAACCCTTTAATTAATAAAACTTCGACGTCTTCTAAACCATCACTTTCATCCGAATATTTTATTTCCATATTTTCGTCATCGTACGTACTATCCCTTTTTGTGATCTTTTCTTTGGTAGTTTTACCACTTTCATCAATTTTATCTTTTAATGCCTGAAGAAAATCCGCAGTAATTAAATTTGCGGAAACATGCGTTGTATGCCCATCATATAACACCAGGACTGGCCGTTCTTCACCAAGAGCTGGAATAAATACTTTTAAGAAATAGTAAACTAGTTCCACGTCTTTGCCTTAAAAATGATTAAACGTGGAACTCTACGAATTATAGCATTAGCAGCTCAAACAAACGTAGTGTTTTCACTTCCAGATGTGCTTATTACTCTTGATGAGCTATGACCTTTCTCACCAACAACTTTAGTTCTTGATGGATCTGTACTTAAGCTACTCTCATTGAGAGTTCAAATCCATTCAGGCTTATCTTCTAAGCTTAATTCTCTTAAAGTATTCTTTAAAAAATCGAAATATCCATGTATAATAAAACCATCGGTAGCTGCTTTTTCCCGCGCATACTCTAAACCCTCGGGTTTTCGTATAGATAGATTATGGCGGCGTTTAAACTTTAGAAACCAGTCTTCGCCTGGGACTCCATCTTTCAATAGTGTATCTATTTTGATTGTAATGACGTATTGGCCAACCAACTCCATGACATCCTTTCGAGTAAGTCCGAAACCTATTTGGCCAATACCTTATCCGAAGTAACTAAGGTATTTTCAACATCTTCGGAAAGGGCTACTTTTTGTTTTTTTGATAGATCCTTGTGTACTCTTGCTTCGGCAATGCAACGTTGAAAATGGGATGTCATAAATTACTGAAGCGTTATGAATTGTAAGCATATGTGCTTGTATCATATCGAGAGCTTGTTCTAACTAACTTTTCTTCAGAGTATTTGGGTGGTACAGAATTTTTTTTCACATTTTTTTTTATTACGCTTCAGTAATAAATCGGGGTACATGCAATAACTTATTACATTTACCCTGCTTGTCACTATTGCATTTACCCCGACATTGAAAATTACTGGGGCAAATGTAACACTGACCATAACACTTTTTACAAAACAGTTGTAGTAAAATCTATATTCAGAGGGTATTAAAATACATCAAACAATACTCCTAGCACAGAAAAATCAAAAACGTTACCCTGAATTTTCGGATGACAATATCGATTAAAACCTGCACACCAAATTTCGCATGTACGTAAATCACGAACCACTTGTGGAATGACGGGCATTTAGTTTCCAGTTAGTGAAAGAGTTCTACTGACCGAAAGAAAGTAGTTCATGAACTATTGTCACCGTTTAAGAGATGGTAGCACCAGTTTGGCTTTGGAAAAATATTTCATGTTTTATCGCATTTACCCCACCTGACCCTAATTAAAAATTTTTTTATTACTAACAAATTCAATTATAGTTTTAGCTCAAAATATCCCCTCGCTACCTCACAACACATTCTTGCTCTTCTAATAACTGAAAATGTAGTGCTTTGAAGACTATATGAGTAGCCTTGCATGAATGCGGTTTCAGCCATAATTTTTTGAATTAGCTGACCTCTGGCTTGTGGTTTATTTGTATACACTACACTTTTCATGTGTCCCCACGGATAAATAGTCAAAAGGCGTTAGGTTTGGTGACCTCAGGGGCCAGAGAACTGGATCTCCTCTTCCAATCCACCAGTTAGCAAAGTTGTTGTTTAGATATTCTCTCACATTTACACCAAAATGAGGTGATCCGCCATCATACTGAAACCACATGTCAACTTTATTTTGAAGTGGAACATCCTTCATTAATCCTTAATTTTGTAAAAAATTTTGATAATGTTTGGATGTTACATGTTCTTAAAATACGAATGGAGCAATAAGGACCACATCAAATATTTACAGAACAGTGGTGTTGAAAATGCATTTCCCTGGTTTTAAAAAGGTGCTTAAGTGCCCATGAACGTGAATTTCTGGTGTGTAACCCCGCGGGTGGTGAACTATAACCTACACTGTACGTTAAAACATAGGTCCAATTTAAGTACATGTGTTAGAAGAAGATGCAAATCTTTTCACATAAATTGCAAATATCGCTTAAGCCTCCTATTGTGTTAATATTTTGGTTTCACTTATTGTGTTTGGGTCATTATGAACTGGAAGCCTATAGTTGTCGTTTTATTCTCCTTAAATTGATATAACAGTAAATAATAATAAGAAATAAGATGTACTATTTATGATTTATTACATTTTTTTTACGTTGTTTTATTTTTATTACATATTATATTACATATGTTATGTTAAAGAACATCTGAAAAACGTAATAGTTAGGTATATACATTTAATTGTTACAGTCTTGACAGTAGTAATATACATGAGCTTTACATAGGTACTTTGAGCAAGTACAACATACCATATTAGTTTTATTATCATTTGAAGAGGGACAAAAATTACATCTTTTACGCTTGTTTGTGGTTGATTGTTCCCTTACTTCGGCATTACTGGTAAAATAACGTGACTTTATAACCATTTCAGCTGCAGGAATACTTGAGGAATTTTCTTGCAATAATGGAGTGATCACCACGGTAAAATTTTTCAAAAGTTTTATGCCATTTTAAAGTTAGTTTATGTCAAAATATTACTTTCCTAAAGTAGCGTAGTGGTGACACGACCTGCTTAGCATTCGGGAGGTAATGGGTTGATTCGTTACCGTCTACCTTGTATGAGGCTTTTTCAGGGTTTCCTCATCACATGTAGCGGCATGGTCACTGAGTATATGCACACCATGTGCGGCTACTTAGGCGAATGCTGCGGTAGTATATTCTTCAGAATAACTCCATTCCTTCCGATCCTATCCTGACCAATCTTAATCCCACCATGCAAATATCGTAATGTATGGTAATCCATAATTGCTGAAGGAGCTTGAAAGCTCGAAGCCTCCCTTCGGGAAATGAAATACGTGCCTTTCCTTTTTTCTTCCTAAAGAGCATATTGCTCACCCAATTTGAAAAAATATTTAAAAGCGTTTTTGATTTATGGCAAATTTAGTTTTGATTTCAAAATTTCAACATATCTCAGCAAGGGTTTATGTGCCTATTTTCAAAATTTATCAATTAACGCGAGCTCTCTTAGAACGTTGTCGGTCGATTATAGCAACTATATGTATGTGTATCTCTCTTTCTCTCTCTCTCTCTCTCTCTCTTCTCTCTCTTATATATATATATATATATATATATATATATATATATATATATATATATATTCAATGCTATTAATGATACATAGAACCATGTAGAACACTGAACTAAAATTTGACGATTTTCAAATTGGTAATAAAATGTTGATAATTAAGAAGTTACATGTTAAAGTTGAAAATTATAAATTGTTAATGGCTCTAACTTTTTAATACTGTATTTTGTACTAAATTTAGTGGAAAGTTTTATTGACCTAAAACCGTAGACATATATTACATGTTTTGACAGTGGCTATAACAAAATGATACTTATCTAAATATTAGCACTATGCAAATATCAATTTCAACTATAAATTCATATTTTCAAATGTCTTGTAGAAAATATGTACTTTGTTAAAAACCCATAAAGTGAATAATTATCGAGATATTAACCATTAAAGACGTAAAACACAGTAATTATAACTTATTTTCAGCCTATCCACGGTACATTTGGTAGTAAAACCAAAATCATGTTTTATTACTTTTTTATTTTATTATTCTGGATTCCTAACAAGAGTGCACAATTTTAATATCAAAATAATGAATTCTAAACAGAGTAATTGACCTACTAACAAATGTACTATGGATAGCAAAAAAGTTACTATAGCTGTCCGGTAGAACTGAACGGGTATCGGATTAACAAGGAGGATTGTCAATATATGGTTCTATTGTGCTTGAAACCGCCTTAATGCTTTGCTGTCTCGTACTTATTGTACGTGACAAAGAAAGATGGATATATTATGAATAATGCCTCTATTTCTGCCGAACAAAAGCGTTTGCAACTTTCACACATAATGACAAGGCAATAAGAATCAGATGCAGGTAGAATAGAAATTCAATAGGTATAATAAAATGCCAGTGGTTCTCAACACTGCTTTAACATTATATAATTTGTGAAGAAATGCAACTTTTGTATAATAAAATAATAATCGATTACTAATTACCTATAAGTAATTTCAATTGACACTTTCACTTATACTTAAAATAATCGACTGTATTTAAAACTAATTCGAATTTCTTTACTCAACTTTTCGGCATTATATTAATGGTTAGTTTATATAAACGCTTACTCAAAGAATAATGATAATATAGATATTGCAGTTGTTTTATTTATACCTATATGTACCTACTAAATGGTATAATAATCTATTATTAATTACTTATTGTTACAGTATTGCATATTTATTTGGATTCTTTTGTAATTGGAGTACACTAAAACGTCATTACCATACTTAGGTATACAATGAACTTTCTAAATGTAAATTGAAATACCTATACTTAATCGAATATTCATTATTATGAATGGCTTTTATAAATGTTTATTATAAAACTTGCATTCTTCCATAAATTTTAAATGTAATGTTAAAGCAGTGTTGAGAACCACTGGCATTTTATTATACCAATTGTATTTCTATTCTACCTTCATCTGATTCTTATTGCCATGACATTATGTGAGAAAGTAGCAAACGCTAATGTTCGGCAGAAATAGAGGCATTATTCATAATATATCCATCTTTCTTTGTCACGTACAATAAGTACGAGACAGCAAAGCATTAAGGCGGTTTCAAGCACAATAGAACCATATATTGACAATCCTCCTTGTTAATGATACCGTTCAGTTCTAAGACCAGGCTTTATTAGATGTTTTTACCTTTTAATCGTTAATATCTCGATTATTATCCACTTTATGGGTTCTATGTCAAAATACATATTTTACGTACAAAACATGAAAATTGAATTTATTTAAAATTGATATATTACAGAGTGGCGTAATATTGTTATCATTTATGTTACTAAAAGCGATTTAATATATTGTTCTACTTTGCGTTAGTCGATAAACATTTCTTCACTAAATTTAGTAAAAACATACAATTAATTAGTAAAATTCGAGCATTAACAATTTAACATATTTTAATTAACCTGTAATTTTAATTATCAACTATTTTATTAACCATATTTGTAAATAACGTTTACATAGTTTTAGGTCAGATTCTAAACCATTTCTATTACATTAATTATGACATAGTATTAAATATATATATATATATATATTATATATATATATATATATATATACTATCTACAGTTCGTTTACTCTATTTTTAACCACTTGGTATATTATAAGGAAATTTGACTTAAATAGGGATAAACTACTTTTCTATACGGAAAAATGACAGCAAAAATTTTAAATGGGGCTGAACGCCATCTTCAATTACTTTTAAATAGAATTCCATTTTGAAACTATTACACTTTACTCCTAAATTTGATTGTTTTCGAAATATTAACGCTTGAAGTGATATTTTGGTCACTTCAAACACAAACAAAACTAAGAATGTTGCTTTCAATCAAGTTGGAAAAAAGTTGTTGTCGCGGTAACATCTTTACTGTCAAACTTAACTGTTAATTGTCAAATAGTCCGTTGGGCGCCTTAATTATTTTATGAAAACTGTAACAATGGCTCGTACTTTACACGATAAATTTAAAGCAGTTTTGATTTTTGGAGAAGCTGGAAGAAATTTTCATCTAGAGCAGTCCGCATGTTTAATGGCAAAGGTCCCGAAAACCCTATAGGTATATTTGCGCAAACTTTACAAAAACTCCAAGCAACTGGTACGCTGAAAGATACTCCAAGATCAGGAAGACCGCTTCTTACAAAAGAAAAAAAGGTAGAAATTGTTGCTGAAACGGTAATCAATCCGACTCAATCGACGTCTGCAGTTTCTGAATCCTGTGGAGTAAGTTTGAAAAGTGTTCAGCGTCCTAAAAAAAAAAGAAAAGTTTTATCCCCATAAAATCAAATCCTGCAAGCTCTAACGGAAGATGATCCAGACCGGAGGACTAAATTTTATGAGTGGTTAACAAGAACAATTGAAAGAGCACGAGTCTTCTTAAAACGTGTATGTTTCTCAGACGAATGCACGTTTTTTTGTTAATGGAAAAATCAACAAATAGAACGTACGATATTAGAGCGATACTAATCCACGTATTTTTAGAGAAAGACATGCCCAGTTTCCTGAAACAGTGAATGATTGAGCGGAGATTTTGGGCAATCATGTTATTGGACCGATTTTTATCAGAAGCAATCTTACAGGAAACCTTTACAGAAATCTTTTAGTCACTGAAATTAAACCTCGAATAAGACAAATTGCATTAAACCATCAAGAAGAGTTTGAAAATCGTGAAATCATATTTCAGCAGGACGAGACACCTCTACATTTCTATAGTATGGCTACATACTTTCGTGGGCGATGAATAGGTCGCAGAGGAAGTACGGAATGGTCTCCAAGATCTCCGGATCTTACACCTCTAGATTTTTTCATTTGGGGGTATCTCAAGTCAAAGACCTACGCCACTGAATGCCAAACAATAGAAGAGTTGGAACGCGGAATAAGAGAAACATGTGAAGAAATAGATGAGAAGACTTTCATTAACGTGAGAGAAGCAATTTATAATAGGAGACCTTTTATCGTCACGACGGAGGAGGGAGCCTCTTCGTTCACTTCATACAATAATTGTTGGGGTTAAATAAAAGTGCTATTATTCAAAAAATAAATAATTTTTTTTAACCAACTAATTTGTTTTGAATGTAAATTTACAAAACTCATTCGTAAGCTTGGAGATTTTCCGGTAAACGGTACTGCTTATTCTTAATAAACTCTCTTCACTCCTCTTATTAGTCGGATTCATTAACCGATTTAACTAAAAATTACTTAATAACAAAATTTAGTTAGCAAAATTTTTTACCGGAAGCGACTAAAATCCGTACCTCATTTTAAACCGGAATATCATTTTTCAAACGTAAATATTTCGAAAGCAATCAAATTTAGGAATAAAATGTATTAGAGAAAAATGTTAAGAATTATGATTAGATTTCGAAGATGGAATAATATACGGGATGTTCTATTTAAAACAGTAATTGAAGATGGAGCTGTCGCCATTTTAAAACTTTTATCTGTCATTTTTCGACTATTCTTAATAGAGAATTTGCTACGATTTGTCGCTGAGTTGCACAATTGCATAAAATTAGGCATGTTTAAGCTGTCAGCAAGATGGGTGCCGCGATTACTGAATCCTGATTAAAATCGAGAAAGAGCGAGAACATCAAGCGATAATTTGAAGCTGTTTAACGAGAATCAGGTTGATTGTCTGCGCTGCTTTGTTACGATCGATGAAACTTGGATTCAACACTACATCACCGAATCAAAACGTTAATCTCAAAAGTAGAAACATCATGACAGTCTTCCGTCAAAGAAGGTGAAGTCGTTTTTATCGCCCGGGAAGGTAATGGTCTTTTGACATTCAAAAGGGATACTTTTCATCGACTACCTTACAAAGGGCCAAACCATCAACGGAGCATATTATGTTGCAGAAATTGCTGGAAAAAAACACGGAATGATTAGAAGAAAGGTCCTCTTTTGTTATGATAATGCACCTTCTCAGCCTCATTATTCGTGAAAAATTGGATCAACTTTGCTTCCAGGTTATTCAAGCTCAATATTTTCCTTGCCGTAAATAAGGTTAAGACGGACGAAGTAATTGCTGCAACGGAGCAATATTTTGACGGCCTTGAAGAAGATCGCTATAAAACAGGTATAATGGTACTTAAGCGTTGTTGATCTAAGTGTGTTGATGTACAAAGAGAAAATGTTGAAAAATAAAAAAAAAATGCTCTAACTCATGTCTTTCATTGTAAGGCCCACGTTCCGTCAAACCATCCTCGTATAAGTAATACTGGTAAAACTCAAATTGTGCAAAGTCTGGAACAACCAGAATTAATTGGGACAGAAAATCGAGTAAATTGAGTAAATCATTAGTAAATGCAAATATTTTATAATAATAAAACGTGTAATAAATAATCTGCAGCTTTATTTCAAGGATTTTGTTATCTGGTCAAAGACCGGAAAACTATGGTCAAATATTGGTGGTTCAGTGGTCAACTATTGAAAAATTAAACCATTTAATGAAAAATATTTTTTGAATCAACTAATAATTATTTTATTTTTGGTTATCGCAAGTATTTGACATCTTTAAATGTGACTTAATTTTATGATATTGTGCCAACATTGAACGATATCTAAACTGAGCCATCCCTCTGTAGGGAAAAAGCGTCACTACAACAATGTATCCTAATGTTTGGCATTTCACAAACGTGACTAAAAAATACATAACAATTTTTTTTTTTGGTCTGTTTTACACTTTAGAGCGTATACATTACCGATATGTGATTGAACGGTATCTGCATTGAACCATGACCACCCCTCTTAGCGAACATCGTTATAAAGCATCATGTTTAACTTTTCACCGAGTTTAGCAAACAATGATATTCTTTTTGCTTAAATCACATGTTAATGTGTTTACATTACTTATACATGAAAACATTTAACCGCCCCTCCATAGAAAATCGTCATTACGACGTCAAATTATGTTGGACTTTTCACCAGCTTTACCAAATAAATCAAAAATGGGTAACAATTTTTTTTTTTGGTTAAAGATGACACATTTAACCGATTTTATCAAAAAATGAAAAATATGTAACAAAATGTTTTTGGCTTAAATTACTCTTTAATACGTTTTCCCGCATAATTTTGCCAAACAGCACCGATTTTCATAAAAATTGGGATTTAGGTTCTACTTACCCTCTTCTTTAAAGTTGACCCTGAATCGGGGGTTGCTTTTACCCTGTGGGTGGATGCCACCTCTTCTCGGGGTGAAAGATATTTAATTGAAAATGGGATATGGATATGGATAGATTGACTAATTCTAAGCAACTTTTGTTCTATAAAGTTCTTTCTGAAAGTCAATACTTTTCGACTTATTCGCAAGTGAAAGTGTCAACTTTTCAAGCAAAAAAAAAAGACTCGGAGTAATAGCTTGTCGAGGGTTGGTTCTTATTCATCAAACGCCAAAATTGAAAGCTTCAACGTGAAATAACCAAAAAACAATGCATTTTTCGGGGAAAACTTATAGAACCTTTTTTAAAGTGCTTGCCTTTATTTTTGTTTTTATAAAAGACTATAGCATCAAAACTATGCGAGTTATGACGAAAATAAAGTTGTCCCTATTTTTTCGGCGACAAAATAATGTGAAAATCACCCTCTAATTACCATCCCAATTGAAAATAATCGTTACTACTTAACAATTCACTTTATTTAATTTAATTTCATTTTCTTCAAAATAACTCAAAACTATTAATGATACGTAAAATTTTGTAGAATACAAAATTGTAGGTTTTGCAAACCCAGTTATGGCTGGACAATAAAATTATTAATCCACTTGATTGGGGTTGGGTTAATATTGAAGGAGTATTGAATTCAATCAAAACTCCGAATCAACCTGAAGAAATGTTGAAAATGATTTTTTGTTGCTGTAAAAAAGGGTGCGGTTCAGCGTGACGAATAGTAGGACCTTTCTGCAATTCGACATGTATAACATGCAGCGGAGACGATTGTCAAAATAGTGCTCCAATTATGGACCAAGAGAAGAAAGACGAGGATGAGGCGGACGTGAAAGGAATGAGGACGAAGAGGAAAATGAAGACGAGAGTGAAGAGGATTTTGATCATTTTTGTATGTTTTTTCTGTAATAAAAAAAAATAAAACCCACATAAAAATAAAATTCTTATTTTCCGTATTTTTCATTGCAAATTTAGGGTTTTTTAAGGGTTGATAAAAAATACATTACATGTTAAATAATGAAAAGATTGTGGTATATTTTGAACTAATACAAATTTTTCACTATAATTTTTTTTCCAAGATGGTTTTTATAAGGGTTGAAACTTATAAACAAATGATAAAAATTACAACAGTAAGGAAATCTTAATTTAATATCACTATATGATTTTTCAACATTATTTTTTAATGATTTTCAATTCACCATAATTTATCACTCAGAAAATTTCGATTACAAGCTTGAATCTACAATTTTATAATTATTTGCAAACAGGGGTAGTTTTGTCCCCTAAAAAATAGTAAGCAACCTACAGCACAGGTTCATATTTGAAACACAGGATAAGTAGAACCTAAATCCAAATTTTCATGCAGTGATATTTAATCATTCCAAGTTGCTAAAGAACAATTTGAAGATATTTTTTTAATTATAACTATTCTAGGGGGTGGTTTTTAGGAGTCGAAACTGTTTAATAAGTCATAAATTATGACCCTTAATGTCAATTGACGTCCATTCAACTTATTTAAAGATGATCTCAATCGATTACACGCTCGAATCTACAATTCTAAAATTGTTTTCACCCCTAAAAAATAAAAAGCACCCCCGGCACAGGGCCAACTTTGAAGTAGAGGGTAAGTAGAACCTAAATCCAAATTTTTGTGCAAATTAGTACTGTTTGGCAAAATTATACAGTATCGCCGTAGTTTTCCTTCAATGACTGGACTATTAGTGACACTTAATAACATTTAATGATATCTACATCAAACCACGACTCCACAGCGAAAGATCTTCATTAGACCGTCACCGACTTTACTAAATAATAAAAAATATATAACAAAATTATTTTGGTTTAAATTACACTTTAATGTATGTACAGGGTGATTTAAACTCGACGCCTTGACCCTATTGTACGAAAACGAGGGAACGCAATTAAAATAAATTTGTAAAAAAATTTGAAATTGAGGTTATGTTGTCCAAAAATGCATTTTTCCCAGGAAATATTTTTTTTAATATATTTCGAATGTTGCCATATTTCTGAATTCAATCTCCCCAAACACACGTTTCTACTTTGGTTCAAAAGTTACAGGGAAAAATACATTTAATAAAATGTTCAATGAAATCGTCTATGTCAGTTGCAAATTGATAAACATACAAGTTGATTCTTACCAAACTTGACATTTCGCTGTTAATACGGTTTAATTGACTGGTTATAATTAAGTTTTGATTTTGTTATTAACAATGTTTTCTCACAATGAAAAAGTGGACATGTTGTTAATTTATAGTGAATGCACCAAGAATTCAGTGCGAGCAGCTCAGATATACAGTGAAAGATATGCAGAACGGCACCTCTCTAATGCAAAAATGTTCAGTAGAATTTTACCAAATAATGAAGACGCATTTTCAAGTAGAAAAGGAAAATCTAAATATAAATTATTAAACCATTTATGCACTCAATCAGATTTTAATTATCTACTCCCGTTTTCGCACAATAAGGCCAAGGCGTAAAACTTGAATCACCCTGTACATTGAAGATATTAATAACATTTAACGATATCTACATGAAACGACCCCTCCACAATGATAAATGCCTCCCGTTCACAGTTCACGGATTTTACAAAAATAAATAAAAAAAATAAATGTTTTTTACTAAATTATACATTAGGAGGTATATTATTAGTTTAGCTAATAAAATTTGCTTATATCAGGTGCGAATAAGTTTTTTTTGTCCACAACTCATTATACATGTGTTTCTTCAATTATAATGATATACATTTTTTATTACTAGCAGTGATTGATCATTATTCACTACTAACCAGTGATTGATGATAATTCACTACTTTTTAAATATAAAATGTAGGTACTTTCAATATTATCAAGTATGTAGTCGGCAAAATGACATTTGACAGGTATTAAATTGAAACGTCAACGACGTTTGCATTTAAGTGTATTTTGAAGTTAATTATCTAATACAAAGAAGAAATATGGATTGTGATAGTGAAAACGAGATTTCTACCACATCGCCCAACATAAAAGAAGGTGCAGAAATCGCCTCACTAAACTTGATGGCCTATGAATCTTTTATGCATTGGAGAAGGGGAAGCAAAACTGGTATATTTTACAGAATTATCTATTAAATATAAACCATCGACGCTATGATCCCAATATTCAATGCTTAGAAGTACGATTAATATACATCATGGAATAAATACAGAAAATTATATGAAATTGCGAGCAATGCTAAAGCGAAAATCTGAAGGCTTTCAACCTAAAAAAGCTAGGACTTTTTCTCCTGAAAATGTTAATGATTTTCTTACTAAAGCCCCTGATGATACGTACCTTGCAATAAAAGTAAGATTTAAATATTTCTTGTTGGAAATATTATGTGCATCCATTAATTTCTTTTTTAAGGTTGCATTAGTAATGGGAATAATGGGTGCTTGTCGGGCTAATGAGCTGTACTGCGTGAAAATGAGTGATTTGCAAGATCTTGGATATTTATGATTTCCATCAAAAGATCAATTCCATTCCAAATTGTTCAAATAATACTGGCATAGATAATGCTTATAAAACTTATGAATGCCATCAAAGTGTATAAAAAATAATCAGAACATTAACTTTGAAGTCACGTCTATTCCTACAATTAACTTAACAAATTGTTCAAATGTTATTTTCAATGTAACTAAATAATATTATATTGTATTAAACAAACGTTGAAAATTCCTACTTTTGCACCTAATTTCTTCAATTGTAAAATTCAAAAATATTGTATCGTCGTGGACAAAGTATCGTATTCTACTTGCATATAATGCGTATTATGGGATCATAAAGTTGGCACAACCATTTCAGCATAACTAAAAAAAACCTTATCTATAATTTTATGCAAAATTTATGTATTTTTTCTGCGCTAGTCGCGATTTTTGTGCATTATTATTTTTTTTAAACAAAAAATTGTGCCAGCTTCAACGTAAGGTAGCACAACTTTTTTATTTATCACGAGATTTCAACGAAACCAACCTCATTAATTTTCTACGTTTTTTGTGTAATCTATGTGTAACTTTCAATCAATTTGGTTGCATGGTTTTTTTAATAAAAAATTGTACAAGCTCCAACCTTAGATAGCACAACTTTTTTATTTAACACTTGATTTCACCGAAACAAACCCCATAATTTTGTGCGTTTTTTTGTGCTATTTATGTGTACAACTTTCAATAAATTTGATCGAATAGTTTTTTCAAAATAAACAATTGTGCCAACTTCAACTTAATGAAGCAAACTTTTTTATTTATCACGCGATTTCAACGAAACAAACCCCATAATTTTGTACGTATTTTTTGTGCAATTTATGTGTAAAACTTTCAATCAATTTGGTAAAACAGTTTTTTTTAAATAAAAAATTGTGCCAGTTCCAACCTTAGATAGCACAACTTTTTTATTTAACACTTGATTTCAACGAAACAATCCCCATAATTTTGTGCTATTTATGTGTAAAACTTTCAATCAATTTGGTCCAACAGTTTTTTTAATAAAAATTGTGGCAGCTTCAACCAAATGTAGCACCACTTTTTATCTACCACGCGATTTCAACGAAACAAACCCCACAATTTTGTAGTTTTTGTGCAATTTTGTGTAAAACTTTCAATCAATTTGGTCGAATAGTTTTTTTTAATAAAAATTGTGCCAGCTTCAACCTTAAATAGCACAACTTTTTAATGTAACACTGATTTCAACAAACAAACCCCATAATTTTGTCGTTTTTGTGCAATTTATGTGTAAAACTTTCAATCAATTTGGTCAGTTTTTTTTAATAAAAAATTGTGCCAGCTCCAACCTTAGATAGCACAACTTTTTTATTTAACACTTGATTTCAACAAAACAAACCCCATAATTTTGTGCGTTTTTTGTGCTATTTATGTGTAAAACTTTCAATCAATTTGGTCCCACAGTTTTTTTAATAAAAAATTGTGGCAGCTTCACCCTAAGGTAGCACGACTTTTTTATCTACCACGCGATTTCAACGAAACAAACCCCATAATTTTGTACGTTTTTGTGCAATTTATGTGTAAAACTTTCAATCAATTTGGTCGAATAGTTTTTTTTAAATAAAAAATTGTGCCAGCTCCAACCTTAGATAGCACAACTTTTTTATTTAACACTTGATTTCAACAAAACAAACCCCATAATTTTGTGCGTTTTTTGTGCTATTTATGTAAAACATTCAATCAATTTGATCCCAATTTTTTTTTAAAAAAAAATTGGCAGCTTCACCCTACCACGCGATTTCAACGAAACAAACCCCATAATTTTGTATGTTTTTTGTGCAATTTATGTGTAAAACTTTCAATCAATTTGGTCAAATAGTTTTTTTTAAATAAAAAATTGTGCCAGCTCCAACCTTACATAGCACAACTTTTTATTTAACACTTGATTTCAACGAAACAAACCCCATAATTTTGTGCGTTTTCTGTGCAATTCCTGTTTAAAACTTTCAATTTAACCAAAAATAGGTCATATTATGGCCGATCGAGTCATCTGCAGGAAAACGAGAATTGCGAATTAAGACTTACTTTATAAGGTGGGTGAAGGCATGTAGCTGACCGCATAAAATCGTAAAGCATATATAATAAAGCTGACTACCGAAAAAATAAACTTTATATTATTTTGTTCTAAGATATTATAACAGTTTAAAGCTATTTCAAGTATTAGCCTCTGAATAGGTATGATTGAGGCCTGTACGTTAGTTGGGGCGTCGCGACCTGATTGGAAATTGTTATTTTCATTAATTATAAAAGAAATAATCGTCATTTTTGTGTTTGGCTCACTAGTTATAAGAACTAAATATTTGGAGTACCGTAAAATTGATTTTTTATTTATTAGTCTATTTAATTTTGAATAAGAACATTTATTGTGTTACGTCTTAATTGATAGAAATATCTTAAATATTCTTTTAAAAAGTAGTTTATTATGGGAACACTTTTATCTTTGTTATAATCCATGTGTTAAAATACTTAAATGTGAACGAGTTTATGGTCACTTGCTGTTCTTCCATGCTAAAGGACACAAAGTGCACGAGTCATATGTATGAAAAGCCGACTCGAAAAGTTGAACACTTTATTTAATTTAATAAATCGCGATAACGAGCTAAAAATTAGAAACGGGAGGTGGTCGAAGTCGTCGTTATCACGGTCTCGGCGCGAATATCTTCGTCAGCTATCCTACTGGCGGTAAAATATACGTCATAACAATTCATGTGTTAAGACTTGTTTGTTTTGTTCAGCGATAAGTAATTTTATATAATTCGACCATAGACCTTAGTTCAGTAGAATTTTGTCTTGTAAACATCAAAATATTAATCATGATAAACGTGGAAGACCAGTGACACTGCGACCATAAGTTAATAAAAGAAAAATTATTAGATCGTTGTGACGAAATAGTGAGTGCCAAGGGTAAATTGTTGTTGCATCATCACCATATGGAAAATATTGTGAAGAATTAAATTTCAAGCCTCAACAGTTTAAGGCTCTACATCCATTTGTGTTGGGTGATCGGTACAATATTAAGACACAAATTCTTACGAAACCTGGTATAAATTGTATTGATGATCATCAGCGCAGATTTTAGTTTCAACGATTCAGAAATGAAAATTCACTTAATGATTCATCAATAGTAAATGAAGAAGAACAAATAAAATTCATGACTAACATTTCAGTGTAAGAATGGAACGGGTTGATCACAAGAACAGATTACAATAAAAATATCGAGGAAGAAGAATTTAAAAAACGTGGCGATGCTTTATCCCTGGCAGATGGACACATTTTATTACGAATGCAGTGTGGTCAGAATCAAGAATAAAATGTGGTTTTCAATTCAAGAATCATTATATATGCTGGATATATTGATATTGATATATATTGATACTTGCAAATATACTTAAGTAACCAAAACCGTAGCCAGAAAAATATTTTAGGTGGGTTTAGAATAAAGTTTTTGACTACAGTTTCAAATGTAATCAACAT
The DNA here is from genome assembly GCA_036346205.1 of Vesta saturnalis. Classification (NCBI taxonomy): domain Eukaryota; kingdom Metazoa; phylum Arthropoda; class Insecta; order Coleoptera; family Lampyridae; genus Vesta; species Vesta saturnalis. The sequence continues at coordinate 302,772 of JARFJB010002298.1, read as the reverse complement.
TTAAAACCATTAGATATTATTTTTGAATTTGAATGCAAAAATGCCAGTTCCAGCCTGATATTTAAAATTAAATTGATTAAATAATTTGGAAAATCATTTCAATGATTTTTTTCTTGAAAATTTTATAGCAGCTATTGAAGCAACTTGCAATAAATACCTTCATATTAATTAATTTTTTGTATTACATGATTTTATTTATTATATGATTTCTCGTGACGTTTTCTGCTTTTTCTCAAGGGACTTGCCGTTACACCAATACGTTGCGTATCAATATCGATGAAAATGTCAAACACTCAGTTACATTGCATTGTATAGTGACAGTAAGAGACTCGCCAAAACAGTGTGGAAAAACTTATCTTCGTCAACCACTACGTTCACAACTTGGAAAAGAAGCTGCTTGTAAATCAGTTGAAGTACTTCGAGCAGAAAGAGCGTGAACTGCTGAATCCGGGGATCCTGGGCCACCTCATCTGCCTAAAGCAAAACATTTAGACAACGATCCAATTGTAGCATTATGGGGTTGAATGTTCAAAATGTGATTCACCGAATTGGTTACACGTCATTTTTCGTACACTATTAGACCAGTCATCAACGAAATGTGTATAATGCACATGCTTCTCGTGAAACTGCCATAGTATCTATCGACGCGACAGGTGGCATCTTCAAAAATCAACCGCACAAATGATGAACTATCAGGTCCCTTTTTCTTTACTTGATGGTTATCATTTGCTCTGCTGTCTGTTTTCGGTTTCACAGATGATCTCAGAAAAACATACGACTGAAGATATTCCATTCTGGTTATCACAATTTGAGCACTCAGGAGCGATTCGTCCAAAAATTGTTGTTGTGATCATGAAAGCTTGTGCTGGAGTATATGCAAAGTCGGATTCACTCTATGACTATGTTGAACTATGTGCAACTTCAACATCTAGGTGTTGGATCCGGTATGATGTAGTTCATAATATCAAATAATAAAATACTTATCTTTTGGGATTTTTTAATGGTGTACTTTAAATTATACAATCTAAACGTTTCGACAACACTTACAGTTATCTTCGTCAGTAGTAATGTTTGTTAAAAATTGTTAAAGATGTGGTAAACAATTTTGTCAAATTTGAAAAATTAAAACATAAACTTAAGCCTGCGATTAGTATAACAGTTTGGGAAACATAAAGCCAACTATAAAATTTTTAGTAAAGAATAACTAGGTCATAAAATTAAATATTATTAAACTGCCTCAAAGATGACAAACCAGAACACTCTCTACGACGAAAGCTAACAATGGAATTTGCCAGCCAAAAACACATTTAACAAAATTTAATCGAGTTATGATTGTAGTGTAAAGTTGTGAAAAACTTCAATTTTAAAATGATAGAAGCATTCACAAATCCAAACATTACATCAAATAAAATTATATCAAATGTTCGGCAACATTTTGGCTGGACGGACAACAAACAGAAAATTACGAGTGTTTTATCTTGCAACGATCGGGCGGCTAATAAGATGTAGCAGTAAGGATGAAGCTGAAAAATTATCAGATCAGAGCAATTTTAATTGTAAGCTATCCAGAAGCTTCGGGACTTCTTCAATCTAATGAACAAACAGTGTGTGTAATCGAAATTAATCACACGTAAGTTCAATTTTCAATTCATTCTAGTATTAAGTATAAATCTGAATCAGATCAGCTATGAAAATATCGTATAGCGCTGTTGAGTGTTATTTGATATGTGGAAAACAAGTTTGCGCTGTTGAAAATAATTTTTAGGGTTTTTGAAAATGAACTACTATCCGAAAAAGCAATGTTTTTAAAACCATAAGTGTATTAAGTAAAATTTATTTTTATTGTCTTTTGTTATGTTTACAAAATCATTCAAAGAACTTGCGAATGTTCAGGGTGCAGTGTGTTAACTGTTTACGGTTATAGAGGTCACTTTAGCTCCTTATAAATAATATACTATTTATTATAGATAACTTATAATAAATAGAAATTATTTGCTATAGATATATAAAAAAAATAACTTTATCTTCAATTGTTGATTTATAGTTTCATTTTTTAACTTTGTTAGCTGAACTGGAAACACAGGCAAAACGAGTATTCGAAAATGAGCAAATGGGAACGAGCAGTGAAAGATTGGATGACTGTGTCTTCCAAAATAACTCTACACAAGATGTTGGTAAGAGCAGTTGGTCAAACAAAGAATATTCAAGAAAATGTTATACGTGAAACTAATGACGAGCATGGGCATATTAATGGTGTTGATACGATTGAAGGTACAGTGTCGTCAATTCTTATTATTGTAGAGAAGTCCATAACTATCTTTTATCAAAAATGTCAATATTTCCCGTTTGTTCATATTTTTGTTCTGAGCAATTCGGTGTCGATGGTAATGACCCAGGTACCTCAGCATCGGTTGAAAGTGAATTTTGCAACATAAAACACCGGGTATTTAAAATCGTTTAACAGTCAGAATGAGAGTTGATGAAGCTATTGAAAACAAGTATTTTGAAGGTAAACCAACTTAGCTATTGATAGAATTTTGGAAGAAGAGCAAAAGGAGACAGAAGTACTTTGGCATCCTAAAGAGAGAACTCGCCACCAGCATGCAATATGGCAGTAAATTGCTCCAGTAATTATTCAAATGGAAGTGAGCAAGAATGTTTCATTGCCTGTGCAATTTAATGAATTCTTTGAGTGTGTAAGTACCATAAAGTGTCCTGCATGGGCAAATCAAGATATACCAGGAAGTGCACATAAGTGTGTTAAGTGTGGTCGGGCTGTACATGCACTAAGCTAGGTTCTGTCCAGTCAGTAGAAGAAGAAGACGAAGGACATGGACAACGTATCTGTCTCAATTGTTTAACACAAGGTTTACCAGAATCCTTAAGAGTTGACCGATAACAAAAAAACACGGTGGATTGTACTTGGGAAAAATACTAAATATATAAATGAGAAACTCACTGAGAAGAACCACCACAGTCTGCCAATCCTCAAAAATTAATCTCATTTCGACATCAAACCTATTCATTTCATAATAAAAAATTACTTTAATTAATACTTGTAATGCTGACGCTATTTTCCAACTTATCCTTGCTGGAACTACAGATTATCCTGAGGTGAATAAAACAGTGAGTATTATTTGAAGGGTACAGGAATAAAACAAGGAATGTCCATTTTTTCGTATTTGAGATTTTGCGCCATCTGTTGCAAGTTTGTATGTAGATTAGGTGCTTAGGTCGTAATAGAAGAAAACATGAACTGTCACAAGTTACTCAAGGTTTTTGGTTTACCCATACAGGAATAAAACATGGAATGTCCACGCGAAACCGGTTTAAAACAAGGATTGTCCAGAATAATTACTACGTCATCATCAGTGGTTTCAGTGCAATGGTATTTTTAACAGTAAAGAGATTTTGTTGTAAACGTGCACGTGGATATTCTGGTGCTGTCGTTTAGGTGATATTTAGTGCCATTTTTAGATAAATTTGGATGAAAATAATACTTGTGGCGGTATTTCTGGAACTACAAAGAAGAGAAAAAGAACGGGCAGGATGCAGGACGTTACAAAGAAATTAAGATTAGCCACTCATGAGCAAGGAGCAGCATGTAACTGTAAAAGGTTAAGATGTTTTGAAGTTGTGACAGGCCATGAAAGAAGTCATATTTTGACAAAATTTAATAAGCTGGAATCACATTCTGAGCAAAATAGTTACCTATGTGGGTTAATAGCAGTGCTTCCCGTCTATAGAAGACGAAGCAGAAAACCTGAAGAGGAGACTGAATATCACACTGCATCATTTAGTTATAGAGTAAGAGTTATGCGAGATGGACTTGCGGTCGAAATTCCAGTGTGTTTTAAGGCGTTCATTGCAATTCATGGGACGACTCGAGGAAAAATCGAATATATTCAAAAATCTTTAAAGCATAGCGGAATGGCCCCAAAAGATTTACGAGGTAAACATAGTGCAACGTCCAAGAAACTTCCAGATGAGGTATATCAGCAGGTACACGACCACATCAAATCCTTCAAAGGCAGGGGCTCGCACTACAGCTTGAAAGATTCAACTAAGAAGTACTTGCCAGAAGAGTTGAATATTAAAAAAATGTTTAACATGTTCAAAGTTAAATTCCCCAATGTTAAGGTATCCTACGAATTCTATAGGAATATTTTTAACACAAAATTTAATATAAGTTTCGGTTACCCACGCACAGATACTTGCAGCGCCTGTGACGAGTTTCAGGCAAACCTTTCTCGTTTACAACAGACACCCAACTCTGATAGTGAAATAAACAGACTACGTGTGGAAAACGAACTTCACAAAAGAAAAGCCCAAGTCTTTTACGATAACAAGAGGAAAGCAAAAAGAGCCCAAAGCAATAGGAATTTTGCTGCAATCGCTATGGATTTTCAAAAGAATATTTCTTTGCCCAGTGTACCTACCAACGATGTGTACTATTTACGGCAACTAAGTATGTACTCCTTTAATATCCATGTACTTGCTACTGGATACTCGGTATTTTACGCCTATCCAGAAATTACACCTCCACATATTTTGCGATTCTGCTGGAGGGCAAAATAGAAATTTTACGGTATTTCGGTTTTTGCATTACATGGTTCATTATGTAAAAAGGCTCACTTCTGTTACAATGATTTTTCCAATTAGAGGACATTCGTACATGGAATGCGACAAAAACATGGGACTAATCAATCTACGTATTCGAATGGAGTCGCCCGATGACTGGTATGAACTAATACGAAGTTCTAGTTTACAACCTTCTCCATTCGTTGTCGTTGAAGTAAACCAAACCATAATCAGAAACTGGAGCGAATTCCTTACAGACGCAGTTTCCAAAAAATGTTTTTTCAAAACACAACCTATAAGAAAAATTGCTTTTTCCAAAGATCATCCCAGATTAGTGCACCACAGATCCACTGGGAGACTACACCAATCACTTCTGCGAAGAAAAGAGGTAATGCAAAGGGTACTGCACCAAGCCATGCTATACTGGACAAAGGGGAATTTGAGCTTTCGCTACAAAATTACCAAGGTAATTACCATTAAATCACTGACAATATTCGCTATATAACTTAATATCATTATTTGTAGAGTATTTACCCATAAAAAATTATAAATATCAACATATTTTGAAGTTAACAAGATTCTGCACCAATCCTGCGGCTGCCGATTTTTGAAGAATTTACCTCATCAATAAACAATAATCTTACTTTTTTGTTCGTGTTACTATTTGTATGTATTTGTTACTAAACAAAAAGCCTTTTTAGATAAAAAAACATTCAGTTAATTTGTAGTAAAAGAAATAAACTTAAAAACTTGATTTTCTCAAAAGTATTATTTTGTGACAATCCTTGTTTTATTCCTGTGCCCTTCATTTATTTTGACGAATAATGTTAAGAATTATGCAACAAATAAGGAAATAACATTAAAAACCTATATGTTGAGGGCTAAAATGTTATGCATGATATTTAATGATATAGCTGGATTGGTAAATTGCACACAAGACATTGCCTTTGTTACAAATCACCTATTTACAAGTACACCTAGCCTTCAAGAGTTTTACCAATGCACAAACGGTTGCAATTTTTCAACCTCACAAACAATTATAAAAATAAAAGGTGATGGAGCTGCCGTCGAAGGGGCTGAAAATCGAGACCAACCCTTAATCTTCGATCTCAAAAACCGTGCATAGTATCAAGTTAACATTCTCAGATTATATTACTAACTAATTAATAATAAGATAAAAAATAATATGCGATGGAGCTACCGTCTAAGGGGAGAAAATTAAGACCAACCCTTAAGAGGAGTCGCTACCCAGTGCGCTTATGGAGCTTTCAATGCATTTCTCTGCCAATATTACTACAAATCTACTGAAGAAATATTTGAGAAATTAATATTACATGAAAGAGGATTTTTTTCTGAACAATCTCTACTAGTGAAAATTTTAATAACATTGTTGTTAATTATATAAAAAAATAAATAAATTTACGAAAAATCTGGTATTTACGGTTCAATATATGGCAAAGGTTTAGCGATTTTTGTGTTTGTAGGAAATGTAGATTTATTGTTCTACTTCGATTATTCAAAATTCGTTTTACATTTTTTTTATTAATAATAATAATACAGTGGCAGGAAAATTGCAACGCGAAAATATTTCTGCAGCGGTTGATTTATGATCTGTATAGCAAGTAGCACCGACTATTGTAAAAGCCAACCCTCTAAATTGTTTTATGATCCTGCTATTTCCTCAATTATATCTTGATGATTTCGTTCTCATCCTTGGCACATGCTAATTTTTGTAGAAATTTCAGGATACTCTTGTTTGATATTATTCAGATTCAGTTGCTTTCGGTCTTTTATGCCGTGCTTACCTATCCGATTGAACTGTGATATGCTTTGACTTTCGATTTTAAAATAAGTGTTTTAATTATTATTAGTATTTATAGTACCTGTAGTTTTAGTTAGTTTAGTGTTAGTGCACCCTTGAAGTACTTTTTGGTGTATAGTCGCCGAGAAATTACGGCTACAAATTATTTTATTTACTGGTAAGTAAATAAGTAATGTAAATAGGTAGTTTAATTATATATTTTTCCTTTTCAAAAAAATTGGTATGGCCAAGTCTAATGGGAAAATAATTAGGAGGGTGACACGCAGGAAACGCATGAAAGGAAATGTTGCAAGTTTAATTAATTGGAGAGAGCAGCAAGCGAAAATAGATTTTCAGATAATCTCATGTAATCCTGACACTCATGATTTGCCTCCTGACAATACTTCGACAGAAAATTCTGAAATTCTTCCTGAAAAAACTTCTACACACACCGAGAGTGTCCGCTTTTCTCTTTCTCGTCATGAACGAATTCAAGACGGCAATGAAAGATTGACTACGTCTAAAAGAGGTATGTTTAGGGTAAGACATGTCATCAAAGAAAGGAATTAAAAATCGACTTTTCTTTCAGAAATTGCATTTGAAGGAAACAGAATTATAAACATTCTTTATTTCTTAAAGCAACTGAAAGAAATATGCGATCACAGCAAAATATATGAATGCACTTTCGATAATCTAGTTTTAATTAAAGAAATTAGGAATGGGTTGATTTCAAAATTTTTTTTTAAATGTTCAATGTGCAATAGAACATTTTCTTGCAATTCGACTGACCACATACCAGAGATTAGCATAAATGAAGCAGCTGTTTCTGCTATATTAGGAATTGGAGGTGGATATTATAATCTAGAAGAGTTTATGGCGTGTATAAATATTCCCTGCATGGCATCCAAAACTTATCAAAAATACTACCAACTTGTTGCTACTCGTTGGCAAAATACTGCAATTGATGCAATGAAAAAAGCTGCTCAAGAAGAAACTGATCATGCAAGAGAAATAAAGTCTCTTGATGAAAAGGGATATCCTCTTGTTCCTGTGGTGGTTGATGGCTGCTGGTCTAAGAGGTCATACGGTACTAACTATAATGCTCTTTCTGGAGCTGCAACCATAGTGGGGCAACATACAGGCAAAATATTATTTGTAGGTGTCCGAAACAAATATTGTGTTGTTTGTTCACGCAATAAAAGGGAACAGGTAGAGCCACACGCTTGTTCAAAAAATCACGAGGGAAGTTCCACAACTATGGAATCGGATATAATCCTACAAGGATTTCAATCAAGTATTGAAATGTATGGAATAAAATACAATATTTTAATTGGGGATGGGGATAGCAATACATACAAAAAAATAATCGAAGCACGACCATATAACAACATCTCGATAGAAAAAATAGAGTGCACAAACCGTCTTCTGAGAAATTTTTGTAAAAAACTGAAAGGGCTAGTTGCTGACAGGTCTTTCACCATACGAGATAGAAAATCATTAGAACAAAACATATTTCGCCTAAGAACCGGAATATTAAAAGCAGTAAAATATCATAAGCTAAATCCTAATAAAAATGAATCAGCAAAACGTTTACGAGGTGATATTATAAATGGTATTTACCATGTTCTCGGACAACATCAAAATTGTGCCAGTTATTTTTGCCAACGTCCCGTAGAAAGAAACTGGATTAGTGAAATATCTTCGGCATTCTTAGAAAGGATAACTTTTATTACTAGGTACACTGCCAATCACTCCAGGAGTTTGTAATTAATGAATACAGCAACATAGTTGAGCAGTGCCATTCAATAATTGCAAAATTTGTCGGTGGAAAACGCATAAATTTTGCTTTAGGAAACTCCTACCAAGCAAGATGTGCGACAGCGGTAGTCTCGCACAATACAAAAATGGCACATAGTACATACAGAAAAAATGTACACGGTATTATTAAAAATATTGAAACCAAGCGAAAAAGAAAAGTATGTCGTCAGCGACAATTAAGAAAACATTTTCGTCTGAATTTCAAAAGGCAGATTCCAGCTAGCGGAGCTGATGGATCTTATGGCGAAAATTCACAACAAACTGATATGCCACAGGACATATACATGGAAGAGGAAAGAGAATTTTTCACAAAATTAAAGAAAACTGAGGCCCAAATATATGACCTGGAAAGAAGAACCGTAAACCAATGCCAAGATGGAGAGTGGATGGAACAACGGCGGAAGTTGCTAACTGCTTCAAATTTTGGGAAAGTCTGCAAGCTAAGGCGAACAACAAACACTGCAGGAACTGTTAAATCAATGCTATATAGATCCTATGTGTTATCCAAGATTCCATCGTTGAACCATGCGAAACTTCATGAAGTGGAAGCAAAAATGGAATTTAAAACTAAAATTAATCAAAAGGTTGTCGAATGTGGCCTTTTTATTCACAAAAAATTATTCTTTCTAGGGGCTTCACCAGATGGAATAATAGAAGAAAACAATTCTCTAGTGGAAATAATATGCCCATATACGGCATTTAAACAAAAATATTCACCTGACGAAGTTATTGAAAAAAAAGTTATAACTTTTTGGAAACAAAATGATGGTGTTTTAAAAATTAATAAAAGCCATGACTGGTATTACCAAATTCAAGGTCAATTGGAAATAGCAAACAAAGAAGTGTGCCTGTTATGTGTATGGACAGGAAAAATAAATTCAAAGTTGAGAAAATAAAAAGAGATCGAGAATTTTGGGCAACTATGGAACCCAAGTTGGAGCATTTTTATAAGAAATGTTTACTCCCAGAAATAATTGATCCCAGAGCTTCTAGAAATATGCCCCTCAGAGATGTGACAATGAAGAGTCTGGAAGAATAAGGACATGAAGTAAAAGGAGCGAAGTTATGGTTTCATTACTTGTAAAACGTCCTGGTTTTTTTAACGTTTTACCGGTTACTTAGTTTTGTTCTTTCATTTCAATCGTTGCCAATTATTTTTAATTTATTTGATTACGGTTGCGGATAAAATAATAATAATCCACTTTCCACTTTTTCCTCATCTTGTACCTGAATTACAATAACGTGCAACAAATAAAAGTGGTGCAACATTTCTTGGACACTCAATGTACCTAATAATTTGATAATTATACTATTATAACTATTGTACTTATACGTTCAGAACTATTTGTGACATTTGATATTGTAACACAAAAGTTTCTTACAATTCGTCGATCGCCATTGTTACAATATAAAAATAGAGAACAAAAATCGACTAAATACAATATTCCAAGAATTTAGTCTCAACTAGTTTTAAACACTGTGTATAGAAGTACCACCTTTTTTTTTATCCTGTATAACGCTTTTATTATACATATTATTGTAGATAGTATTATAAAAAAATTGTTATAGGATTATTTCAATTTTAGATTAAAATTAAACTTGACTTATTTAATTGTTTTATTAAACCCTTTTATTTAACCCTTATTTTTTATCAAAGACTGCAGAGCAATTTAAAATCATTCAAATATCAAAGAATTATTTGTAGGCCCAGATATTCTGTTTAACTACTTGGGTAATAAAAGGGATCACAAATTATTAATTTACGACTTGACCAGAATCCTTCACACAAATTTGACAGCTGCTTAGAATTCTTAAATTTGAGACGAAGGCTAGGTAGCGACTCCTCTTAATACACGATCTCGAAAACCATGCATAGTATCAAGTTGACATTTTTCAGATTATATCACGAACTAATTAATTAATAATAAAGATAAAAAATAATATGTGATGGAGCTGCCGTCTAAGGGGTGAAAATTGAGACCAACCCTTAATCTTCGATCTCGAAAACCGTACACAGATTATACTACTAACTAATTAATAATAAGATAAAAAATAATATGCGATGGAGCTACCGTCTAAGGGGTGAAAATTAAGACCAATCCTTAATACTCGATCTCGAAAACCGTGCATAGTTTCAATTGGACCTTTCAGATTATATTACTAACTAATTATTCATAAAGATAAAAAAATAATATGTGATGGGGCTGTCGTTGGAAGAGGTTAATATTGAGACCAACCTTCGTGAACGTTAATTCTAAATCTGGCTGTCTATTAATTTTATTCATTATAAGTAATATGTGTCAATACTTACCGAAGTTGTTAATTACTATGGAGTGAATAAATCATTTAATGACCCCGCACTGGTATTGAGCGGCCGATTCTTCAGTTTAACCTCTAACTGTACAGTTTTTGAAAGTATATTGAGGATTATTTAGTTGTGTCCAGTTTATTGGGATGCTACTACGTATTTATTTCCTTAAACTTTAATGTAATAAAAATATGAAGTGAGTCCACATACGTGATTTAACATTCAGTAGGTGTATCTGTTTACTATCCCCTACTTGTTTATCAAAGTGATGTCTGTAGACACTTTGTAACTTAGGCACACACGCACACGCGCAACATATGATGTAATTAGAAATTGTATTGCTTGGTTGTGTGCTGTTAATTTTCAATATTGACGGCATAAGTCACATAGACTATTAGGAAATTCGTTTTCTGGCCTATTACTGTTTGTTAAACATTGAATATGTATCATTCTTTTGCATGAATTACACGTATATTATTTCATTTAATTCTCTTCTCTGTGACAATATAGACATTTAACAGAAGATGTTGGGGCTTTAGTCTGAATACTTTCGGGTCTATTTCGTCGAGTAAATTTTTATTTTCTATGAGCTGTTTAAAATAATAGATAAGAAAAACGCCACAATTAAAACTATCTTTTTGAAAAACGTGGTCTACTTCCTCAATACGCCATAGCTTGGCTGAATCGTTATCACAATTAAGTACTGATAAAGATTAGCTGCTCCTCTGTCAAGTGGATCTAAACATGTGAATTTCTTTGTATTCAAATTAATAACCAGTAATAAGTAAAGAACATCTCGTTCATTTATGGGACATATATACATTGAATTTTGATGAAAAGAACCTTTTAATCACGAAACATGATCAAAGCCAGTTCCCCGGACACAATCTCATACCTTTGTTCGATATTTAATAAATGTAACGATTATCTATGATGAAACTTGAAAGTAATTATTTGTCATTTAGTGTAAGGTAATCTTCAATGTACAGTTCTTTAACGGGGCAATTTATATTACTGTGGTGACCTATAATATAGTTTCTTGTGTTATGTCGATTTAGTTTAGCGTCGGTTGGTAAACGCCAACGGTCCATTACCGGTTTGTAAAATGATGGATCGCTAACTAATCCATTCTTTAAAAATTGAATATCCCTTAAGGGTCTCCATTTTGTATCCGACATACGACTAGGTAAATTATTTTCTATTAAAGATTTGTAAACAAGGAAATAAAAAAGATAAAATTTCCTTAATTTGAGAAACATTGCATTTTGCCACAAGTAACGGGCTGTATCAACTCTAATTATTTTAATGCCTTTAAATGAAAAAATTACCAAATAACACCACATTCTGTCCACAACCCCTGAATTTGGTCGTAATGATTCAAGTTGGTTGGTCATTACAAAGAAAAAGAATTGCAATTTGGTCGAGTTCTTCATCTTTTAAGGAATACGGACATTTAATTTCAATAATGGCTTCTGTCTCAATTAATCCATCAGGTGATCCCGCAAGATATTGGTGTTCTTTATGTATAACCAGCCTCGTGTTCTGGCAAGTAATGTTTTTACTTGGCAATACATTTTCTTTGCCACATTTTCATATTTACTGCCATGATTCACAGCCGCTGTTATTAGTGATGTATCGCTCAGCATTAACCTAGCGTTGTTCACTTTGTTAGAATTCCTACTTTTGCGAACTTTGCCAAACCACGAAGCAGTTATCCTTTTTTTTCCTTCTTCTTGCCAAATCGGTGATTTTTGTTGTAAAATGGTATTATATTCGATATTTTCCTTTCTTGCTCAGACAAAGTTTATGGAGTGTATCGGGCATTAAACCGTGTGATTCTTGATGTAGCTGGACGTGGTAAGGGTCGAACTTATTAGTATTTAAACACTTATTAACAGAATATCTTTTAATATTAATTTTTTATTAATTTCTAACACTAACGTTTGGATTTTCTACTACCCCTAAAGTAACCGCAAGCTGATTTCCTTCGTTTAGAACTCTTAATTCTGGTCTTTTTTTTTGTACTGTACACTTCCAGTTCATTTTCAGTTTGTTTTGCATTTGGAAACTTTTGAGCGTATAATCGAGTTGTAAGAACGCAATTTCTATCACTTTCAGCAATGCAATATATCATAGAGGTTTATTTTTGTAAAGAATAATTCATGATTGAAACAAATTAAATAACGCCGTTGCTAATTAAAAAATATTAATTAAGTACAAGATAATACTACAAATGTAGCATAACAAATGTAACAAACGTCAACAATGTTAACAGCCACCTAGTTTGATTAAAGCCATTACGTAAATTTTAATATAGTTTATATTATAATAAATGGAATTTATGTTAAAATTACAACAGGACAGTATTTTGCTGAAGTTCATAATAAAACACTTTGCAATTTCCATTTTACAGCCTACTCAAAATTGGGCGCTAAATAAAAATTTGCATTGAGTTCCTACAAATTTTTCGACAATTTGCAAAATAACTCACTTGCAGTTAATTTTGATATACAAACTTGATATCATTTTGATAGCGAATTGAAATCCGAATCGAGTTCAGATAAAAAAATTGGGTCATTCCATTTAAAAAATTGAGTTATGCTCGTTTGAAAACATAATCCGGCTTAAATTATGGAACATTTTGAGTTTTTTAAATGAAAATTTAAATATGCTATTCTTCACTAAAGGCGCATATTACAAAAAATTGTCATTTAAGTCAATAAATCTAATATGAATGTAATGTATATTTTTAGAGGAATCCAAACATGTAATAATACATAGGGGGTGCCATTTGAAAAAATCTTACAATTTGTTGTCACGCTTTTTTAGGCCACCCCGTATATTTTAAAATAATTTCATAAAGTACACCAGCTTGCCTCATTAACGATTTGCTTAGTTATTTTTGTTACAGATTTGACATAACACCACCACAGAAGAACGGAGTACTAAATGGACGCCCTATATAACATCTGTTTCGAATTCAGACTTTTAATCTTTATTGGGACATCCTGTATTCATAATAAATTGAAGCAAATGGTTTCCTTCGATAATGTTTGTTTGTTTTTATACTTCTATCAAAAATATGACCTCGAACCACAATATATCAAGATACCTTTTATTAGTTGTACAGAAGTACCAAATGCTAAGTAGGTATTAAGATTCTTTTTCATATGAGTGGCTAAGTCAGAAATTTATTGTGACATCTCTGTATATTAGGGTGTGGTTGGTTAATGTAGTACGGAGTTCTGGCGCTAAATATGTAATGAATATCAAATCTGTTACAGTTTATCACAAAATTCTCAAACAGAACAAATTGTTTAAGGTCCATTTCAATTTTTATTGTGCAGGGAGTAATAACTTCATGTTGAGAGGTAAGTTCCAGTGGCGCACTCGGGCGCAGTATTTTACTACTTTATTTTTTACTATGGTATACATTGCATGTAACTTCTGAATTTTGTAGGCGGTTATTTTCTGCTTTTTTTGCAAAATAACAGATTAACGGACTCTAGGTTTCAACGAAAATGACTCGGAAATGATTGTTAAATAACACATCTCATATACTTTATCATAGTTTCACTCAAAGTGTCGTATCGAGAAAAGGTCGAACCCTACTTGACGCATATCAGAAGTTCTTAAGGTCTAAGTGTAAAAAAACTAAGCACTAGCATGAATGTACGAACACAGACGTCTTCATAGAATTTTATTGCCGGAAGTAATTCTCATGGATAATGCACACAAAAATGGATGGAAAGTTGACATAAACCGCTGGTTAATTACCTATAGTATATTACTTAACAAGTGCGTTGAGATATTTTCAGGAATGAAACCGATTTTTGAAGCTCTAGGCGTAATCGAGAGCTGTAAAGAAAGTAGAGTATCTGAAAAGTCGTATTGAACACGAGATGCATACATCACTTTTTTATTTTATAAAAAAAATGGTGCCATCTGATTCGAAATATTTTCGCACTTTAGATAACATTAAATTAAAAATGAAAAAAAAAAGGCATCAAAACCTCTAAAAAAAAGTAAAAAAAAAATCCCTTCATCAACTAGAAAACGGCGCTCTCGACCAACTCACCTTTCAAATAAAAAAAACTAAATCAAAATCGGTTTCTCCATTTGGGACCTACGATGCCACAGACAGATACACAAATGCACACGATATAGTATATTGTGTCATAAGGGTAGAAGATGACCTTTAGCAGCCTGCGGCACGAGCGAAGCGAAGCGAGGGCAGCTGTTACAGCTCATTTTAACTATTAAATGCCATCGTACCTATCTTTGAATTTATTCCCAATTTTTAGTATATTTGCTTCACAATGTTGCATTACCAATTATTTTTCGAAGTATTTAAAAAATGGCAGTTTATTTCACCAACGGGATTTCTGAAATGGGAAGACTAAGTCGTAGTTGCGCATGATTACGATGTCAAAGTTCAATTTCTCATTTCCATTTCGAGAAAATGTGGTTCTCGTGAATGAAAGGATAAAGCCTTGAATTTTACTAATTTTCTAACTGCATCGCTTAATGAGGATTTTGTTAAAGCTTAATTAATGGAGTTTGATTTATCTTTACGGATTTTACTCTACTAATGTGTTTCGACGGATATACCTATATCATTATAGTCGGTAAAGCGATTTTGAAAACCAAGTACTCTATACTCATGCGAATGTTATCCAACAATTCGTATTCCTACATGCTGTTACGTGAACACTGATAGCAATTTTTACTTATTCTTTTCTCTACAGCCTGATTAGCTCAGGATTTCGGAAACCAATATCTTCGTATTTCTCTACACTCATGCGAATGTTAACCAACAAATCTGTACTTCTACATTCTCTTATGCGATGATTAATAAACACTTTACAGTGTATTTCTTTTCTGTATAACCTAATTAAATTCAGGACCTTCGTGGGGTATAGTCCACCCACATATTTACGTTGGGCAGATTCTAATCACCTAGTATTCGACTACCTAATTACGTCTTTGTGAAGCCAACATTTGCCGATATATGTCCTTCGTACCTGCGGAAGCTATGCTAAGCTAAGTGTTCAAATTTCGTTATTTAAAGATAAGTAAGAGCTACCTTGTAAAGAGCTCAAGTAAAATACGTTACAATTACATTAATATTCAGTTTTAAATGATTATATTTCACACGATATATTTGCGTTACATTCACAATTGCCTGTTCTTACTTTTTAGTTCTATTTAAATTTTCTTTTTCATAATCTAAAAACAAAAAGCGATATTTAAAACCTGTTGTGAGGCAATAGAGTGACCACTGCTTTGCTGAAAAAAAAAAACTGTATTGGGTTGAGCAAAAGGGGAAAAAATTTAAATACGTTTATGAATCAACGCAACTATATACCAATTTTATTTCGGGTATTTTAATGGTTTTTGTTCTTTTTACGGTCTAACCTACATATACATATGTAGGTATAGAAGGTTATGCAATCGACTTTTTTTCACTGTTGCTAAATCGACTTACTAGCTCATTTTATAACTGTTGGCAAAGATTCGCCAAGATCGGCCATCATGTCTGGATGTCTGTGTGTTTGTCTGTGTGGAACTTTGGTGATACCATTTGGTATATATAGGCGTTAAAGAGCTAAAATGTTATGTTCATTTCAGGCGTGGTTTCTCACTGGCAGAAGTCCTAGATATGCTAGAAGACGATGAGGCTGTAGCAAATGCAGCTACAGATATTTTCATTACCCCACCAGATGCAAACGTCGATACTGATGGTTTCAGGTGACGATGGGGCACGATATCAAATCTCACAGGTCGTCAGTTGAGGACAGCAGCAGAAATAAAATTGGCAGATGATGTCAGGTTAGGGCTGAACTTCGATGAAGATGAACAGTCCTTCGTAGTGCCACAGCAGGTAATCGAAAATTTTTATATGTAACAATGAATAGCCGAACACTTAAAAAAAAGGTAAAGAAAATAAATAAAAAAGCTCTGAATAGCTACAACGTGATCTTGAATCTATGGAAAAATCTTTTCCAGTTGCTAACTATACCCACTACGATAATCTTACTTGCAATATCCCAAATCCGAATATAACTGCAGCCGCTATTAGATGTTTTATACGTATTTTGATTCTTAGCGGTTTTAACTGCTTACCGTCACAAAAGATGCACTGGGAAGTTAGTGATGACGTGCGAAATACAATGGTGCTATTCGTAGAAATCGGTTTTTCCAAATTCACAAATATTTGCATTTCGTAGATAATACGTACATTGATGAAAATGATAAAGCCTGGAAACTGCGACCACTAATGAATAGAATCAAAGGAGCTTGACTAAGGAACTTTCAGTCGGTTAAAAATTTGTGTTAGTGACGAATCAATGGTTCGTTATTATGGCCGTCACGGCTGCAAACAATTTACAAAAGGAAAGCCTATTCGATTCGGCTATAAAATGTGGTGCTTTAACAGTAAAGATGGTTACTTAATAAATGCTGAGCTGTATCAAGGACAGAGCCCTAATCGAAATAATGCATATGACAAACTATTTGGGAAAGTTGCATCCCCGATGGTAGGAATGCTTGAAGAACTACATCAACAGACTCTTCAGTATACCATTTATATGGATAACGTGTTTACTGGCACAAATTTACTTGTTTATTTATGCAATTTTATGGGATATTCTGCAGTCGGGACTCCCTCATTTATTTCCTCCAACAAACAAGTTTCTAAAGTCTAAAAGGCGTGGTGAATACGAATACAAAATTTATCAAGACGATGGTATTTTCTTTCGTCGCTGGATGGACAACGCTGCCGTGATCATTGCGTCAACCTATGTTGGAGTTCCACCAATGGAAAATATAAAAAGATATTCCAAGGAAGAAAAAACGCACATTACGATCCCTCGACCACACTGTGTTATACAAATATGGGTAGTACAGACCTAATGGACCAGGGAATAGCTGCTTACCGAATAGGAATCAGGGGGAAAAAGTGGTATTGGCCATTGTTGACTTGGTTACTAGATGTTATGCATCCACAATGCATGATATCTATACCGAAAAAATCATCTAAAACCTACTTTTGCAATTGCAAAAGGAGAGCCTTAGCATGTGTGTAATTAACAAAAATACAAATCGCTGTCGATGTGCGATTTGAAAAAATTAACCACCTAGTTACAAACTGTACCTCATTTCGCAGAACAATGTAACAAAAATGTAAGGCGGGATTCGGCATAAAGTGCTTCGCTTCATATCATACAAAATAATATTGTAACGTTAAGCTTAATTCCTTACTTTTGTTAATATTAAGATTCTTTTAATAAAACTTCTACAACGCCCATAGATACTATATGGTATAATCATTTTTTTTTCACCCGGTATGTTTTTATACTTCAAAAATGGTTTTTTTGTACTTATTTAAACATATTCTCTTCCAGTTTAGCAAAGAAACAAAAAAAAAATTAAGAGTAAGTATTTACGGGACTTAACAGGTTAATAGCAACTTAAAATTAGGCCATTGACAAATGGGCAGTTGTCTATATTAATATGAAGACTAAAATGATGCAACAATATGTTATTCAATTTTAAATAGATTTAAACCATTTGTTGGAATTTATTAATATTTCAAATTTATTTGGATTGAAACTTTCACATTTGAATGTTAACGCTTTATTTGGGAACTAAAGCGTTAATTAATTAATATCATTTGTACTATGATATAAGCAGTTTAATAGATTTTAAACATTGTGGTACAAGAAGTTAACCGCCCTTCGGTCTAAGTTAACTAAAATATTTCTCAGATAGCGTACTTTTGATACGTATCAAGGACAAATTAGCCACAAAATAGCACTATATTTTCGTGATAATGGGGGTCCAACTTAATGTGGGTGCCAACAGCACTATAATTTGTAGGTCGCTTAATCTAGTATCTAACTTTTTGACGTTTAGCATTAATTTTGGGGAGCTAACGCCAAGTCCAGATTTACTCAAGAATATGTCCATATATCGGATACAGCCAATAAACAAATAAACTTTTGCTAATTAACTGACCCGTAAGTATTTTACCCAAAAACAAAACAAAATAGTTAATAAATCATATCACATCTATAATACAGGGTGGGTGTTCTACTTTGTGGACGGAGGATTTCTCCTTAACTATTAGAGATATCAAAATATTTAGGTATATACAGGGTGATTGCCAAAATATGCCAACCCAAACGTGTGTTTTTTTAAATGGAACAACCTGTATATTTTTGCATGTTTGGATTCACTGTTACATTTAGAATAAAAGTATAGAAATTTGTACCTGTATCACACGTTCTGGAGATTTCGTCACTTTAGTACCAAAATAGAGTTAACTTTGGAACCACGATGCGAGCGTTGTCACCACGATTTTGTAAATCTGTTTATACCACCGACTATTAATAATAGTCGACTAACAAACAAACTGAGAAATTTTTCGAAAACATGTAAAACTATACAGAATGATTAACTTACGCGAAATGTATTTTTCTCAATTTAAGTAGATACTAATTGACAATAGGTTTCATAGCCATAAGACGTACCCTTCTTGAGATATTGGCGCTTTTACGTAAAAATATTCTATAATATAAATTTACTATGACAATAGAATTCAACAAAACAAATCAGGTAGGCTAGCCGATCGTAATAAAGAGGAATAATTGCACTATTGTTTTGACGTTTGTATAATCATTAAAATATTGTTCCATTAGTTTGTGTATTTTCGGATTGTCGTTTTGTCAATTTTTGTATAAAATGAATTTTTCCAAAGAAGAAATTGTCGATATGATCTTTATTTACGGCGAAGCTTAAAGAAATGCTGTGCTGGCTGTGAACGATACCCACAAAGAAGACAGCCGCGGAAAGAATCCTTTATAAATGTAGCTGAGAGATTTATAAATTCTGTAAGTGTGTGTTATACCAAGCGCGCGAAAAAACAAGGCCCAATGAAGAAATTGAGTTTCAAGCTGTGGCATCTCTTATTAATCCGCAAATTAGTACCTGATAGCTAAGTACACACATAGACCTAAATAGAAATACAGTTCGCAGCTTTATTAAAAAAACAAATTGCATCCTTATCATATTGAGCAACATCAAGCTCTAAGTGCAATAGATTTTCAAAATCGTGAATCTTTCTGCCAATGGGTAACTACTACAGTCAATGAACAACCTCGCCTCTCTGTTGTTGCGAGTGAATCTTTCGTTTACCGAGCCAATTGCAAACTGTTTAGCTAGGCGTAGTCAGCGTATTGAACATTTAATTTGAATTTATGATTTTATTCGTTTATGTTTACTTGTTCACCTTATTTTTAGGTGTAGAGAATTATTTTAATGCTTAGTTATTAATTAAGTTTTCCTATCAGTTAAAGAATTTATTTGCCATTCGTATTTTCTTATTAGCTCTGAATTTTGTTTTTTTTTTTCTTCTGCATGTCAAGTCCGTCTTATGGCTATGCAACCTATTATCATGTAGTATCTACTTTTCACGGGGAATCGAAATGTGAAAAAATAGACAGGGTGTTGCATTTGAAAAAATTGAGAAAAATTACATTTGGCGTAAGTTAATCATTCTGTATAGTTTTACATGTTTTCGAAAAATTTCCCGGTTTGTTTGTTAGTAGACTATTATTAATAGTCGGTGGTATAAACAGATTTACAAAATAAAGTCACGATATCTGCAGAACGGTTAGTAATACAGATACAAATTTCTACATTTTATTCTAAATGTAACAGAATTAAAAAATGCAAAAACATACAGGGTGTTCCATTAAAAAAACAGGTTTGGGTTAGCACATTTTTGTCAATCACCCTGTATATACCTAAATATTGTTAGAATGTAGGTCCAATGATCGTGTATTACCACACCAAAATTGGTTTTGATATCTCTAATAGTTAAGGAGCAATCCTCCGTCCACGCAGTAGATACCCACCTTGTATATTAATACTAAGTTAAATGAATGGATGTTTGTTTGATTCTACCTAAAACACCGTAAAACACCTTCTACGTTCAATATTTTTATAAGCTTTGCATTTCAGTTTCAAGTACATCTAGTTAATTTATTAATGAGATGTTTGTGTTATATTAATTGTTTATAGGCTGTGATATTTTTAAATTCCTTACTTAATAGACTTAAGCAAATGTAGCGAAATTTTTGGAAATAACTAAATAGATAATTTACAAAATACATATTATTAAAACCCTTAATAGTTTAAACGCTTAAGCATATTCCGTCCCAAGCGGGGAGGTTGTGACCATCAATTGCAGCACTGTAGAACGACCAGCAAGGAATCCAAATCAGAATATAAGAAAAGCTGATAGCCCTACTAACCCTTACACAAAAAATTTTTGTTTCATAAATTTTTGTATAATTAAAGACTAATTTTGACCAGCAACAAAACGTATTGTCAGGTACCGAAATTTTGTAGTGGGGGTGCAATGTTGACGGCAAGGCTGCACCCAACTCCCCTACCAAAAGCCAAAAATTAAAAATGTTCGTTCCGTATTTTCTATCCCTTAGTAGTATAGTATGCTAAATTCGCTACACATTTGTCGACGTTTGCAATTTTTTCTGAAAAAATGAGAAATATATATCTAAAATTATTGCCTTAAATAATCACTTAATAGTGTATAATCGTAATGTTACAAAATAGTATCTTAAAGTATAAGTGGATAAAAAGGCGCGATTTTTCGAGCACGACGACGCAGCCGGAGTACTCGAAACAGAGTAAGTGTCTTAAAGACCAGTTATCCACGAATACTTTACGCTATTTTTTTTTATTGGTGCACCTTGAAATCATAAATACTAGTATTATTACTCAAAAATGGAATAGACTAATAATGTAAAATAGTAAATAAAATTAATATATCTAACAATACTAACTGTACTTTCTATTTTCATTTATAAAATTAAAAGTGTCAAATAATGTTTAAATAAAGGTTTTGAATTTGTTAGTAATATTTTATTTGACGTTATAAGGTACTCCTGTCAGATCAATAGTAAAAAAATTATCATTTAGACTTCACGTTTCTTGAGTTGTTGATGTTGCCAAGGTAACTTTAAAAAACGCGCGTTTTTGAAAGTTCGATTTAAACACGCTAAGGCGTGCTTTAAATAGGTAAAATGGGGCACCAATAAAAACAAATTAATTTACACATTTACGAGTATAACTCTACTGCACTTCGTTCATGGCTGTCCGGAAAAAGGGAGCCAATTGGTTAACCATAGATTCCTTGGGCATAAATAATGTGACTTTAATAATGACATTTTTCGATTTATGCCCCCCTATTCGATATACAGCGCGTCAAAATTTTAATTTTATTTTTGTTTTTTTTAATGACTCGGGTATTTTATGAAATAAAAAGTTCAAGCTTGGTACAGTGTTTCATTTCAATAAGTTATAAACAGAAATGGATTGTGGACTATTCATAATACAAGGGTCTGGTACACAGCGACCTCCCCCCTCCCCATTTTTTATTACCTGTGCTAATGATTTCCAAGCTACTTTTTAGAGTAGAGTACCGCTCTACCAACTGAGCTATCGAGATAGAAGCCCCAATCGACGTAAATTTTGTCTTCATGTATGTAGAACTGATGTAAATTCTAAATATAATGAGATTACAGTAAAATTCCTTATATTAAAAGAATGTGAGCCTGCATTATTGCAAGAAATGTACATCGGGGCCTGTATCTCAATTGGTAGAGCGGTACTCTAACAACGTAGTTCAAATCCTACACGAGGTAAACTTTTTATTTACGTATTTAATAAAATTAATAATAATTTTTAATTACATATTTACTTTTGAACTTTATTGGTGCATAACAAAAAAATTAATAATAATATTCATTCTTGACTGCAGCCTGCGCAGCTTACGATAAGTTTATAATTCTTGAATTATTTTTAAACCACATAGCTGCTTTGTTTAAAACAAATGACTTTACCTTGTAAAAAATAGAATTATTTATTTAGAGCCAAAGTAAATGTTTGATTTTGAAAGATTTCTACAAGGCAAGAGTTTCATATGCAATACCTCAAGTGACCGATGAATTGCCGAAAATTTTTGCCAAAGTGTATGAATGTTTATTTCTTCGATATAAATTTTGAAGCAATACACACGATTAAGCACTTTGACAAACATTTATGCAATTCGTCGGCAACGAGTGTTATTTAAAAGACTATTCAACGAACAAAATTGATGGTCAATTGACAAGTCATGAATTAATTAATTAGAACAACTTGCAGGTTATATAGTGGTTTCGATGGTAGTCGGAGTCTGCATTACTTTGACGAACAAAATAAACGTCAAAGTTTATGTCAATTTGACATTTTACCGGAAGGCAATTAAATTTCACAGGAAGAGAAAAAAAATTTCGGGAATATTCCGCTAGCGGATTTGTCGCACGATTGGTCCAAATATAAAAAATACTAAATTGTAATTGGTTGACAATTGACATGCTGAGGATGAGTTGAATAATCATGGTAATTTTTTTTAAAAAGATGAAAAGGTAAAATACCGCCTTGAGAATATAAACGTTCCTTTTTTGGAAATGACAGGTGATTTTAATCATGCGTAAGTTTAAATATTATTGCGTTAAACAGAAAATTGTAATTACTCCAATTCTAGTTTAACCGCTAAGCGCTATGCCGAACAATTTCCCAATCGATTTCATCCTAAAAGAAAATATTTTTCAAATTTGGTTAACCGTCTAAGAAAGACCGAAAGGTAACTACAGTCGTCCCCATGCGGTTCAACCTGAACAGGAAGAGGAAATTTTAAGAATTGTTGAGGAAACGCCCAATATTAGTATCAGGATTTTAACTAGGCAAGTTGAAAGCGGAAGAAACTGAACTGCATAATATTTTACGGAATCAGCGGTTGTATCCAAATTGCATTTACAAAAAGTACATGCTATTCTCAAGATTTCGAAGCAAGACTTGTATTGTGTAGATGGATATGTGAAATGAATAACCGAGATGTAAATATTGTGAGACACCTTTCGTTTACTGATTAATGTACATTTACCAGAAATGAATGACAAATATTCATAACGCGCACATGTGTTGAAAAAAATCAGAACGCCATTGTAAAAATACATCAAGCTTTAAAGTCAATGTGTGGAGGCACATATTGTAGAACATTTTCTTTTGGGCACCTCCTGTAATTTTGCCTGATCAGTCTTTTTTGCACTTTCTTCATAACACTACCCGATTTACTGGATATTGTGTATCTACAGTTAAGGCAAAATATTTGGTTTCAACTTGACGGTGCACTTCCACATTTCTCTAGAAATGTTAGAAAACATTTACAGGAAATTTTTGTTAATCGCTGGATTGGTCGGGGCCGTAAGTAATGCTTAACGTTCCCCAGATCTTAATGAATTGCATTATTCGGTATGGGGATGTTCGTAAGATTGTGTGTATATGACTCCGATTTTGAGCGGACATCATTTAAAGCGAAAAATCCTTGAAGCCGGAGAGCAGTTCAGGTTGAAAGTAAATATTTTCAAAATATAATATTTTCTTTAATAAAAAGCTGTTTTTGTTTTTTCCTAGCTAATGAATTATGTATCGTTTTTGTTTAATATGATGTGTTTTCACTTGTTGGTTGTAATACTTCTAATTTATACCTACTACAATAAAGTATAAAACAGAAGAATCATATTCGTGGCTTGTTACTGAGAGTTTTAGATGATTTTTGAAATATTTATTTTTCGCTACTCTTTTTTTTATATTTTCATACCCAAACCGCAACCCTTCTTTTATCGTAAGCCGCACAGGCAGCAGTCAATAATGAATATTTTTTAATTTTTCTCGCAAACGATACATTTTATAGAAATTTTATAAGAAACCGAAAATGCCAAAAAATGAATGTTTATAAAATAAGTCACCTAGAAATCATTACCGCAGGTAGTAAAAAATGGGAAGGGGGTCACTGTGTAGCGGATCCCCTGTATTTGGAATAGTTGACAATCGATTTCTGTTCTTCAGAGAACGTAACTCTTTGAAATGAAGCACTGTACCAAAATTTGAGATATGTTTTCATAAAATACTTGAGTTATTAAAAAAAAAACAAAAATAAAATTGAATTTTTGGCACCCTGTATATCGAATATGGGGGCGTAAATCGAAAAATATCATTGTGAAAGTCATATTATTTATGCTTAAGCAATTTATGGTAAACGGATTTGCCCACTTTTTCCGGATACCTTATTTATCTACACCGGGTGTAACAGGATCATGGTACACCCCACTTTTCTCCTTTCGTTTTGAATATAATTGATTGAAACTTGGGATATCCTATATACATAATAGGCGGCACTTTTTCATTTCCGATTTCGCCGGAAGTGACACTAACTTTCGATTTTTAAATGGAACACCCTGTATATTATTGCATTTTTGAATTCTGCATGATTTTCTGAATCCAATGATGCCAAATAAGTGACATTTAAAACGTCAATATTTTTTATAATATAATTTGTAGTTTTCCATTTAAGTGTGCCATGACGGTTCCGATTTATTCTAAATGACCCGTGTAATGGTAGAAAAATCCCATCAAAAATACTAAATTACATGATTTCTGAGCAAATAATGTTCATCAAAATGGTTTTTGGGGCAAAACTCATTTTTTCAAATAGAACCATATTGGTACCGTGGTACCATTTATTAGTACTGTTACTAAGGAACTTATTCATATGTCTTATTAAAATGTGCGATAAATACAAACAAAATTACAGCTAAAAGAAAATAAGAAAACGCAATATGTTTATAAGTATCTTCTTATATATAAGGTGGCTTTGGAATACAAAAAATGAACACAAAACATTACAACAGTTGTTCCAAATGCTGCCCATTAACGTCAATGCACTTCTGAACTCTTATCGCCGTTTCTCGAAGAACGTTCGCCAATTGCTGGGCCGTTATGCTATTAATTGCGCGTCTTACACGTAGCACCAGGTCTTCACGGGTTGTAACGGCGGTTGCGTAGACAATATTTTTTCAATGACCCCAAATAAAGAAATTAAGGGATGTTAAATCAGGTGACCTTGGCGGCCACCCCATAGGACCATTAGTCGAAATTACGTTTTCTCCGAATCTCTGTTGAACGTAATCAATTACTATCCTTGAATTATGGGGAGGAGCGCCATCTTGTTGGAAATACATTCCCTGTCTTAAATCCAAAGGTAACGCATCTAAAATGTCCTCAATCTCATTTTGCAGGAATCTCAAGTATCTGGCACCAGTCAGGGGTCCTTCAAATATTATTGGACCAATGATTCTACTACCGATTATTCCAAGCCAAACATTGATTTTCTTGTGATCAATATTTTGTATTTTGTCGGTTAAATAATCCCAAATTTGAAAACCTAGACTCGTCCGAAAATAAAATCATTCCCAAAAAATCATTGTTTGGCTGCACAATCCAATTGCAATATTCTATCCTACGTTCGTAATCATTTTCGTACAAGTGCTGGTGCAATTGGTATTTAAAAGATTTATAGTGGTATTTGTGCAAGATTCGGCTTGCCGTTTGGTGACTGATTTCCAACTCAAACTCAATTTGCCTTAAAGAAACAGTCTTATCAACTTCTACTCGAGCCAAAACATTAATTCCGTTCCTTCGTCAACCATGAAATTTTCTTCGGGATCATTGTTCGGCTCTCTTCGAAATTGACTTCCAAGACGTTTAAAATAATTTCTCGCTGGACATTGTCAATTAGGATATCGTTCGCCTTCAAGATCTTTAGCTGCCACGGCATTTTTTTCTACATTCCACACTTAAATGGAAAACTACATTACACGGGTCATTTAGAATAAATCGGAACCGTCATGGCACACTTAAATGGAAAACTAAAAGTTATATTATAAAAAATAGTGACGTTTTAAATGTCACTTATTTGGCATCGTTGGATTCAGAAAATCATGCAGAATTTAAAAATACAATAATATACAGGGTGTTCCATATAAAAATCGAAAGTTAGTGCCACTTCCGGCAAAACCGGAAATGAAAAAAAATCGCTTATTATGTCAAAAAGTGCCGCTTATGTATATAAGATAAGTTTCAATCAATTATCTTCAAAACGAAAGGAGAAAAGTGAGGTGTACCATGATCCTGTTACACCCGGTATAGTGTGGTCCAAACCTGACGTAAAGTTATCCACGAATTTCATCCACGGTTTTTATTCCGAGTAAATCTAGTTTCAAACGCCGCAAAGCAATAAAAAATACTAAGTAATAACTAATACACCTTGATTAAACATTATTTAAAAAAAAAAAAAATATTATCGACATTAAAGTTATAATTTCAGTTACGTTTATCGCAGCCATGCCATATATGGGAACAAATGGCAATATTCAATGTTAATGGAAAAAATTTACATAAAAAAAATAGTTTAGACTTCTGAAGTTTACATGTAAAATGCTACCAAAATCAAATTTGAAATACTATCAACCTCAACTAATTAATTTATTAATGGAGGTTAAATTTAACTTATCTGTTTATACGTGCGCGCTTGTTTATTGCTCAATATCAACCTAATTGACAAAATTGATTTTAAAACGGTTTACATATTTCGAATCTACATAAAAAATACAGCTACAGTAAACTTTAAAATGGAATCAACCCATGCTAATTATTTTATGAATTAGAATAAATCATGGCCTGTGCACACTTATACGAACGTGCGCTTCAAAATCACATTATTTTACAAAACAATGTATATCACTAATATCTCCATTAAATGAGCCACAGATTTAGATTTTAAAACATAATCAACCTCTTCTTTTTATTGTAGAAAATCCGGGTTTAATTACGGTAATCCGCACAAGTCGCTCTTCAATAAATATCAACATTTAACTATAATGGACAAATTATTTTATAAAACAGATTATATTATTAGTTTACTCACTAAATATGCCACCGATTTAGATTTCAAAACATAACCAGCCTCCTCTATTTATTGTAAAAAATCAGGGTTTAATTAACCATCCGTTAGGCGCATGGATTACAAATGTAATCCAGCCTTCTTTAAGGAGTCACAATATACAATCGGGCTCGGGAGTGGGGGCGTCCGCTTGAGTAGCTGTTGACAACATATACAGGTACAGATGCAATAAGTGTATTATGTACAGGTCCTGTGTAAAATTGAATTTGGTAGAAAAACTGTAAAAAACGACTGGATTATGATAGTAATCCACGCGACTAATCACGTTACATTTTTTGTCCAACACCTATTATAAACTTCAAAATAATGTATTCTAGTGTTTTCGTGAACTTACAACTTTTATTTTCGAGTTTTTGTCTGGAGCAAGTTTATAAACTAATAGAAAGTAATACCATAGTAGTGTCGTACGTATAAAAATGTCTGCCAGTAAAAAATACGTTTGGAAAAGAGTAGAGATCCTGAGGTTTGGATGACATGGTATAATGGAACTACCGGTAGTGATGAAGAACGTCTTACAAATGAAAGTGAATCAGAAGAAGTATCGAGCAAAGATGAAGACGAAATTATGCCAGACGTCTCCGCTGAAAAAAAAACTAGTAAGAATTTTTACATAGGCAGATCAGACAAGTAAGTGGAAAAACACTATGGCTAATTTGCAAATACGGGTTCGCTCTCACAATATAAAAAAGCTACTATAGTCTGTAAAAATAAAGATTTTCTATTTCGGCTTAGCGCTTTATTACTCTGAGACATTGGAAATATACAGCCGTTTCTTTCTCGCGACAATGGAAATGTAATCCTATTCCAGAAGTTACCAAACGTTTTCAACGAACTCAGTTCGGTATCTCAAATACTTTTCCAGATCGAATTTCGAAATTATCAAATTTTATCTTTTTGATAAGGCCAGATTTTTTTTATACTTTCGTTACGCCGGTATTCGAAGTTCGTTTTTTAAAAAGATTTTGAGGCAATGTATTATTTTGGGGTCTAAATACGCAAATAGCCACCTATTATAATAGATTAAATAATGGGGAATTGATTACCATGTTCATCAGTTTCTACTAATTATCCCATTAGGTATAAGTGCATTCCTATATAATATTTGAATTAGTCTTTGCTTTTGCTGTGATAAGGCAACGTGTTCTTATTGAAACCTAATAACGATGCCCGGAAGCTGTTTTAATAAAATGTGCCAACAACTTATTGTGAATGTGTATGAATACTTTGATCGAGATATTAGTAAACAATAAAAACTGGTTTATGCATATCAATTCCTTTTTAATTACCAATTAATGATTTCGTTGTTGCACATTTCAAAATAAATGAATTATATTAAGTAATAAACCTCTGCATCCACACACAAAAAAAACTTTGCAACATAGTTAAAATTAAAAATCGTTCAAAACGTTTTATAACTTCTGGAATAGAATTAAAATTCCATTGTGTTTACCTCTCGCGAGCGGTCTTAAGTCATTGAGCAGGTAATTTACGCTTTCACTTAAGTCGCGTACGTTTCTATTGAAACCCAAACGTTAGAAAGAAACGGCTGTATATTCCCAATGTCTCAGAGTAATAAAGCGCTAAGCCGAAATAGAAAATCTTTATTTTTACAGACTATACCTGGTCCAAAGAACGACGCTCGAAATGCAATTTCGGAAATCGATTGCTTTTTCTAACAGACAGTATTATAAAAGTAATAACTGTTTCAACAGATATATATATATATATATATATATATAGAAAAATAAAACATGAATTTCAAAAGAGTGAGAGAGATGTAAGATTAACAAATACCGGAGAAATCGGTGCCTTTATTGGGATTCTTCTTTTAATTGAAACGTTGAGAAGTTGTAGAAAAATGCTCTTAAAATCTGGGATAATTCAAAAGGCAGTGCCGTGGAATTGTATTATTTGGCAATGAATGACAAGAGGTTCAGATTTCTCATAAGATGCATAAGGTTGACGATATTAGGTCAAGAAATGATAGAACAGATAAATTTACTCACAAACAATCGTAGCTACTTTCCAAAACAATTTTGTTGCAAGTGAATACCTTACAATCGATGTAGCAGTTGTTAGCTTTTCGAGGCCGCTGTGCTTTTAAGCAATATATATATATATATATATATATATATATATATATATATATATATATATATATATATATATATATATATATATATATATATATAGGGTGACATAGAAAAAGTGCCATGCATAGTGCCACGCGATAGAGGACACTAAAATAAGAAAAAAGCTCCTATGAACTTAGGTCCGCAAACGCCTTCGTTTAAAAGATATAGGGTGTTGAAGTTTAATTATTTTTTTTGTTTTTTTGCTTAATATCTTCTTACAATGATGTAATAAGCGGTTTTTTATCACGCAGAATTCAAATATGACCTTAGTTATTTTATTACTGAAGAGCAGTGATCATATTACAAGCCCCCCACGACAAATTCACCTATTTTCAAACCTGCTTTCAAAAATTTCCTTACCACTCAAGAAAAGTGAGCCAGCTTGCCATCAAGTATAAAGTCCACCCTTGCAACAATGTCCAATGAAACATCTAATAATGTGTTCAGGTTATTCATTTTCAATACTGCGACGAGTTCTGGAAACTCCCACTATTAACTTTTTTTTTAACCAGACATCTTCACCACCCATCTTCATCCAAACGCCTATTCATGTCAATAAATGTTCGAACATTAGGAACCTGTTCTAAAGGGTATCATTCTTGATAGATACGTTGAGCTTTGGAGAAATTTGACCGAGCTTTCGGATAATTTGCATGCATCGGATGCATATATATATATATATATATATATATATATATATATATATATGTGTGTGTTAGTCGACCTACAAAAATACTCATTTCAGGTTTTTTTGTTAAAAAGTTTGATTTTTGAACCGTTTTTTATAAGCATGGCAATAAAACGTCAAAAAAGTACAATACATCTTTTAATCTTCTTATAAAATTCAGGTAAAATTTATATCTTAATGTATTACATGATATTAAACAAAGCTATAACAAACATATAATCAAAAAAAAAAAACTATGAAATCTTTTTCAACAAAACGAAACATTAACTAAATAAATTGGATTACCGTTGTAATCCACGCGCCTAACCGCGTCAGTAAAATACACGCGCCTAATGGAGGGTTAAGGTAATTCGCACAAGTCGCTCTTTAATAAATATCATAATTTAACTATAATTGACAAATTATTTTATAAAACAGTTTATATTAGTTTATTCATATTCTAATTCATAAAATAATTAGCATGGGTTGATTGTATTTTAAAGTTTACTTTAGCTTTTATGTAGATTCGAAAAATGTAAAATCAATTTTGTTCAGGAAGTTGATATTGACCAATAAACAAGCGCGCACGTATAAACACATAAGTTAAACTTTAATCTTCATTAATAAATTAATTAGTTGCGTTTGATCGTAATTCAAATTTGATTTTGGTAGCATTTTACACGTAAACTTCGATAGTCTAAACTATTATGTAAACTTTGTCCATTAACATTGTATATTGCCATTTGTTCCCATATACTTATGGGATAAACGTAACTGGAATTATAACTTTTAAGTTTTATGTCGATAATATTTTTTTTGTAAATATTTAAAGAAGGTGTATTAGTTATTAGTTAGTATTTTTTATTGCTTTGCGGCGTTTGAAAGTAGATTTACTCGAAATAAAAATCCGTGGATGAAATTCGTGGATAACTTCATATTTCAGTTTGATCGATAAGCACAACTTTGTTAATAACGATTTCTCAGAAAATTTTATTCCAGATAAAAGTTGGTGCATCGCGTAAAACTATATATGCACTAGACAGATTCTACCAGTGAAATTTTTTCAATAAAATGCCCTATTTTGTAAGATATCAAAAAGGGTTATATTAAATAGTTGCTTATTTTTGATTAGCCTACTCAGATATGAAGTTTGGGTGACATATCGAGAAGTTGTAAATTTTTTTATTTACGGGTGTCGTTTATCGGAATATTAATTTATTTCAATTTTCGGTATAAAATTGAATTAAAGTGTAGTAGTCTTAACTATTTGGTAAGAATGAATTGAAAAATTCAGGAAATGCTACGTAACAAATAACATTTAAACGAGAAATGGAAAATAAGGGCATTGGCGTCGATTAACTTTTCGGAGCATTCATTATTTCATAAAATAATTTTTTGGATCGGGTTCTGAACAAACAGAATTTGTTTAAATCACTTTATTTGTAAAAGCGTAAAACTCAATATTTTTCACAACAGAAATCTATTTATTAGTAAAATAAAAGGTTCATTGTTATTTGCAACAAGTTTTTTTTATAGGCCAAATAAAAATAAACAAATTATTACGTAGCATTTCCGCAATTTTTCAATTCATTCTTACCAAATAGTTAGGCTAGTACACTTTAATTCATTTTAAACCGAACATTAAAATAAATTAATATTCCGATAAACGACACCCCTAAATAACAAATATGTAACACTTCTCAATACGCCATCCAAACTTCATACCTGGGCGTGTCAATCAAAAATAAGCAACTATATCCTATTAACCCTTTTTTGATATCTTACAAAATAAAGGTACTTCACTGAGAAAATTTCAACTATCGGTCATTTACCACTATTCGGTGCGCCACCGGTAGAATCTGTCTAGTGCATAGCATATATATATATATATATATATATATATATATATATAGGGTGTCTAGAATCTACCGACGTTCTGTGGCTATCTTTGTTATTATAAGAGATGCAGAGTCGGTTAAATTAGCTAGGTTGGGCAGAATTACATGATAAGAAAATTCAACATTGTTGCCGACTTTGTAAGATATCTGAAAATAACTAAAAATTGTCCAAATTTTCAATCGGCTATATTATTTTTTAATATTCAAAATACGAAAAAGTTATAAGAGACTTTTGCTGGCTATTTTTATCCAAAATGGGAAAATGCGAATAAAAGATTTTTTTAGTAAATATTTTTTGAGCTACAACCCAAACATACATACGATGGCTTATTTTTTCTGATTTCAAAAATGTATAACTTTGTATGTTTAATATTATTAGTTAACTCACAATTTTAAAAAAAAAAAGGTAATTATAATATTTATTAGTGTTCCGTGAACATTTAAATAAAATAAGGTCATATTCTACTACTAAATTTGTGGAAACAACAAAAATAATGTACTACATTATCAAAATAAAAAAGTTATAAATAAATTTAACTTACAACGAAGGGTAACTGCAAAAAATATAAACAGATAACACAATCATAGAAGTGCTTCAAAATGCCCTCCATTATTTTGAACACACATTTGACATGGTTTTAAAATACCGTTCTGAACTTTTAATAAACTTTGGATTATAATCTGTTGTATAGCAATACGAATTCTATTTTTTAAATCGTCTAGATTACCAGGTTATACTCGGTACACTTTGTCTTTAATTGCACCCCACAAGAAAAAGTCTAGGGGGGTTAAGCCTGGTGATCGCGGCGGCCAAGCTATTGGACCTCGATTTCCTATCCAATTATTAAAACGTTCCTGTAAATATTTACACACAAGTAATCCATTGTGTGCTGGTGCCCCGTGGTGTTGAAAATAGTTCAAATTTTGAAATACGTTCAACGGAAGGTCGTCCAAAATTTCTTCAAATTCGTTTCGTAAAAAAATTAAATATCTTTCGGAATTTAAATTGTATTCATAAAAAAACGGCCCAAGGATTTTGGTCCCAATAATACCGCACCAAACGTTTACTGAAAAAGCATATTGATCTCTCCTCTCAACAGTAATATGAGGATTTTCTTGGGACCATTGGATATGATTTTTTCTATTGAAGATGCCGTTGTTTGTAAATTTTGCTTCATCGGTAAAAAGAATGGTTTTCGGGAATTGATTGTTTGCTCGACTTTCATTAATCAACCATGCAGCAAAACGTAATCTTTTCTGATAATCTTGAACATACAATGTATTTACTATATGAAAATGATATGGCTTAAAATTAGTTTGTTTCAAAATAACGTGAGTTTAATCTTTGGAAGTGTTGCATTCGTTCGCAATTTCACGAAGAGATGTAGTAGGTTTAAATTAGACGTAAGCTAAAACACGTTCTTCTGTTTCTGTGTTAACATTAATTTTACAATTATGAGATTTAGTAAAAGCCCCATATTTTTTTTAATCCAATTCCAGTTTGGCAAATAATCTCACATCGAGTTGTCTTCTATCCATATAAGTTTGAAGATATAATTCCGAAGCAGCATTAGCGTTAGACACGTAATAGCAAAAGCATATCATTTCTTTCTTCAGAAGAATAAGCCATTAATAAATTAATATTCACTATTTAAGTACGAACTACAACTGGTCACAACAAATAATTCAATATCTACTATTTGACAGTCAATCAATGAAGAGTTATGTTTTTAATTGTCACAGCACACCACGGCAAACATTGCATTTGTTTAGTAAATACTATAATTTCTAATTTTTTGAAAATTGTGAGTTAACTAATAATACTAAACATACAAAACTATACATTTTTGAAATCACAAAAAAATAAGCCATCGAATGAGTCCATAAATAATTACTAAAAAAAATTTTTATTCGCATTTTCTCATTTTGTGTAAAAATAGCTATCAAAAGTCTCTCTTATAACTGTTTCGTATTTTGAATATTAAAAAAGATATAGCCGATTGAAAATTTGGACAATTTTTAGTTATTTTCAGATATCTTAGAAAGTTGGCAACAATGTGAGAATATTCTTATCAGTATTTGAATTATAATAACAAAGATAGCCACTGAACGTGGGTAGATTCTAGACACCCTATATACAATTTTTTTGTGCTACACTGTAGGCCGTTTTGGTATGGAATAATAGTTTTCCCTATCTTTTTTGCTTAAAAAAGGTATACCTTCTTGATATCGCTAAGAGCACCGGTTTGCGAGAAAAACGCATCTTAAGCTCATGATGCATGAAAATTATCCAAAAGTATAATAATAATAAGAATAATTCATGAAGGCGATTTATTGAAAAAATAAAGAAAAATGAAGTTTTTCAAAAACAATAATTATTGAAGAAAAAACAAAAACAATATGAAGAACAAAGTTAAACAATTAAATTGCATTATTATCAACCAAAAGCTAAATAAAAATTAAAAAAATAAAATTATGTAAATTTTGTTTTAACAAGTGCAATTGATGAACTTTTCTGGAAGGTATTTAATTTGATAATTCAACAAATGTTTAAAATTTCCACCATTTTCCTGCCTGCACAAATAAATTATTTTTAAAAAATTGCATTGTACTCTGGACAATACTTCAGGACAGTTCTTCAATAAATTGGCTTCATGAATTATTCTTGCCAACAATTCTTCTTGCGTATTAACTGGGGATGCATAAACTTTTGATTTCAAGGCACCCCACAAAAAAATCGTAGTGTGTCAAGTCCGGTGATCGAGTCGACCAGTTCACAAGTGCGTCACCTCCTCTTCCAATCTAGCACTCATTTAAACGTTGTCTTACATATAAAGTAAAACGAGGAGTTGCGCCATCATGCATAAACCAAAGGTCACGACGAAGGAGTAAGGGCAAATATTCCAATAAAATAGGTAAATTGTGTATTAAAAACAAACTTTGTTTACTAAAATTTAGATTTTCGATTCTTCTATGAATATTAAATCGACAGAAAGCTAAATGTTGATCAGGATCCATGGGCAATATGTCTTGAACTTTTCGAATACGAAAGGGGTGAAAAACTCTATGAACTGATGATTTCGAAATTCCCAATTGCAATCCTACACCTCGTGTGCTGGTCTTTGGATTTATTTCAACAGCGTCCAAAATCTCTTCTTCTATTTTCACCCTCCTTATGGTTCGTCTGCGTCCAGAATTTACACGGTTTGGTTGAAACTTGCCATTTTCGCAGAGACGTCTTTCGATATTAGCAAAAGTGTGCCGATTTGGAGTTCTACGGAAAAGATATTTTTTCCTATAAATTCGTACACTTCTTCGACCGATGCAATGGCAAAGTCCATAGACTAAAAGCATATCCACCATTTCAGAATTAGTGAAACTGTGAGCCATAATTATGGATCGTTATCAACGGAAAAGCGACAGAAAAAAACTAACGTTTGATAAATAAATTCAACTATCGATATTGCAACTAAAAAGTAAAGGCGACTAAAGTTTTTTACCTAAGTAAAAGCGCTTGCGCAAATGTGCAATGCATTAGAAAATATTTTTCCTGGGTAAACCGTTCGTCTTATCCAAATTTTTCACGAGAGAAAAAAAGATTCAAAATTAATTAAAACTAATTGTTATTGCGGAAAAAAAATAGGATAGTCAAATAAGTTATTTTGGTACTTTTGGATAATTTGCATGGATCATGAGCTTTAGATGGGGTTTTCTCAGAAATCGGTGTTTTACAATATATATATATATATATATATATATATATATATATATATATATATATATATATATATATATATACACATATATTTACAAACTTAATGTGCTTGATAAAAAAATGCATCTGTTATTAGCTTAAGTTAAAGCTTAAATTAAATAAATATTATGTTTGTCATGCGCACATGAAAACATACTTTTGCATATTTATTGTTGAAAAGTTGTTAACTGGACAGTAAATTTATAAAGGGTAATGCTGGAATGTAATTCCTAACTTCACACAAAATACCTAGGGTGGATATAATGCAATAATTCATCTCACGTCGGAATAAAGCAGCACATCAACGAGGGCGTATTTTAAAATGCAAACTGATAAAACACTTTACACCTATCAGTGTTAATAT
The DNA here is from genome assembly GCA_036346205.1 of Vesta saturnalis. Lineage (NCBI taxonomy): Eukaryota > Metazoa > Arthropoda > Insecta > Coleoptera > Lampyridae > Vesta > Vesta saturnalis. The sequence continues at coordinate 266,516 of JARFJB010002298.1, read as the reverse complement.
CCCATAGACATTGATAATTAAACGAAGTAATTTTATCACAATTTGAGAAAGTACATTACTTGGTAACAGACCGGCGCGGAATTATCTTTAGAAACGGTCTCATCACTTTTTGCTCTGAAGTTGACGATTTTCGACATATTCACAAAAGATGTAGAAAGCAGACCGGTTGCAGATTAACGATTTTCGGGGCATGATTTCATTGCAAGAAGAAGAGTATTTGAAGGGTACTTGAAAACAACAGAATGGGTTCAAACAGACGCAAACCGTAATTTATATGAAAATATTCCTTTACTCTGAAGTCAATTGTTACATTGAAAATAACCAAATGGCTTTTAAATTAAGCGAAATCAAAGAAATTAAAATAGTATAATGAATCGCGGGTGCGTTGTCGAATTCGGACCGATGCAGAAGTCCGTAAGTTATTTATTAACGTTGATCCAGACATTAATCTCAAAAGTTTCAAATATAAATTTTAGCATTAAATACATACTTATAGGTTGTTCCATTAAAAACAGAAAACAAGTCGCATGTCCAGTTAAACGGGAATGATAGTGGCAATATAGGATATTGATAGCACCAGCAATATTAGCACTGGTTGGAGATATATTCCCAGCTTGGCAATAGGTGCACAACATTTTGAATAATGGATAGCATAAGATTAAGGGATAACCTCTTAGTTTACTTCTCGTTCGATACCAATCATAACCAGTAATTACAAGCAGTAAATGGCAGTAGTAGAACTAAGTGACATTATTGACACCCGTAGTATGTGGCAGTACTAGCATTTGACAAGGTGACTTACCCTTCGATAATTACCCATGGGCTATTTTAAGTGTAAGTTTGCCGTGTTTGGTTAATTTCATGCATGTTCACTAAAAACGGTTGGACTTTAGTGGACGTTTGTGTAAGTAAAAAATGTTCTAATTTTTTGTGTTCGTTTGTTTCGATACGTAAACAATAATAATAATATTACATTTATAAAATTTTACAGCTATCATATTTAACCTCAAATTTTTTTTAAACAAAGATAGTATACCACACTCATGCAGTTGCTTTTTGGGACCAGCTATTGGCCATCAAATAATTACGAGAGTAGACAAACACGATGTGCAATTAAAGTGTCGTGCTGGCAGGACAGAACAGTGAATAAACAACGTAATCAAATTTATTCTTTTATTTTACTTGACAGTTGGCGTTCATTAATTTAAGTAAATTACCTTAAAACGAAGGCTTTCATTTCACACTTACATTTAACTTCATTTGAATAATTGCTTTATACTTTTTTTTTCATTAAAATAATAACGTGCTTATCTAAATGTTTCAAGTAATTGAATAGAAAGGACTGGTAGCCGTAATTAACAAATAATTTATTATTATCTTTCAACATTATTTACAGTTTAAAGAATAAATCAATACGTACTACCTGTAAACAATCACCTTATTATGTATACGTTGTAATATTAATGAACTAGGAATTACCACCACGCAATGGTACCTTAATAGTAAATATTGCGAAAAATAATCTAATTGATAGCTCACATATTAGTTAACAATTTTAGTAAATTATTGGTTTTTTTAGATAGTACAATGAGCTTAGTACTGAGCCATCGCCTAGCGTTCAAAAAATGTTAAGGTTGTGTCTGTAAGAAAGCGTTTTTTTTTAAACTATAAATAGGTTTGTTGAAAAATACACAAATACAAGGTAACATTGCAATTCAAAAAACGCCATTTCTAAAAGAGTGATTATTTATCTACTTACAACAATTTCATCACCAATTCTGGAGAAGGTACAATTAAGATAACAAAATGTGTTAAACATATAACTTCAAGCGACGCTACTGCTCGTTATTCATGCAAGCGACGCCACTGACTTAATTGGCCTACTTTATAAACAAAATTTTAAATAATTAAAATTAAAAGGTGCATGAATATTGCATGTGTCATTATGTTACTTATAATAAAGTGTTTTTAATAATTTAAGTTGGAACGTTTATTATAAGAAAAATACTAGATATACATAATAACGCAGAAAATAAAAACGTAAGTTTACAAAAATAATTACCTTAATCATCTTAATTAATAATAAATAATGGAACTTGTAAAATCAAATTAAAATCATTTCAATTAATATAAATTAAATTTGCCACCACTATACACGATACCCCCCTAATCGCTTCGCGCATGCTCAATACAGAGGGAACATGCATCTTTACTGCAGAGGAAATTGTTATTATAAGAAATTTGTAAAAATCTAGTTTAATTTATATTAAAATCTATTAATTTTGTTCTCAAATTGTTTACCGTACCTTTATTTTCGATTGTAGTCCAAAATTAATTCTGTTCAATTCTTCTTTACGCACTAAAATTGATTATTTGCACAGTAGAGACAACTTACACTAACGATTATGCACGTACAGCTGCAAAATGTTGAAGGATTTCAATAGCCGCCATTTTATTTTAACCGATAATTTTTACGAATGTACACGATTTATTACGAAATTTTTAAATCTTAAACTTATTTTTTGTCTCTAGTGATTTGTTAAATGTTACACTAGTTTTCATGAAACTAATAGTTTTCTTTTAGAGAAAAAAAATGTGTAAGAAATTTTTCAGTATGTAGTGTATTAAAGAATGTAAAAATAGCCTTTTTTGTTAAATTCCAATTGTTTCTGTCAATTATGCATTAAAAATTTCAAGTTTGATACAAATTTCCTGTAGAAAAGCAGTGGAACAAAGTCCATACTACAGAAATACTATGTGCATTCCTATCCTTATGTTTAGTAAAATTTTTAATAAATGGTTACACATTATGTAATATAATTATTTAATATTTCTAGATATGTTGACTGTAGATTCAATGTTTTAACGAATGTGTGAAACTTGTACAGTACACACCAATAGACGTAAGTGTTCCCTGTTAATCAGGGATAAAGTTTTCCCTTGACCTGTTTTTGAATTATGACATTTTAAATTTTTGTACTCTTTCAAATTTAAACACTTAAAATTTCTTTATAAATGTTTATTTTAAATATATTCTATTTAACTAAGAAGGTTTTGTAAACGACAAATAAAAATAAAATTTTGCCAATGTCCCTCTTTGTCCTAAGAAATTTTAAAACTTAATATCCGTATTTCAATAAATTTGGCACTAAAAGACATCAGCAAAATGTTATAATTTAAATGCCTTTATTAAAACAAACAAAATTTTTGTTGTCATATACTATGCGTAGGTTGTTCGTTTAAATTATAATGATATGAACACAGATTTAAATAAAAACTGAAATTAACGAACTACCTTACACATATTTTAAGTAGTAATTTACAAATCAATTTGGTACAAAACTTATATTACTTTTTTTACAATTTGGATGGAACTATCTCTAATAAAAAAAGAGGAATTAAACGTTTTACTAAAATAAATAGTATAAAAAAATGAGCAGTCTAAATAAAACTCCAAATTAATACCATCCACCTCTTGGTCTTCGTAACATACGAGGAGATTTAGGTGAAGCTGGCATTCGACGAGGTTTTCTATTTTGTTTTGGCGTACTTACATTAAATTGTTTTTCTATACACTTTTCTTCAATATTAGTATCCAGTTTTTGCACACGAACAATTGGTTGAAAAAGGATGTCATTATTAATATCTTCACAACGTATTTTAGCCGCTAATAACTTCTCTGCATTTTCCCACTTTGCCAAATCAACATTAACACAGTCTATTTTATCACCAACACTAGGGATCACAACTTCAACACAATTTTCAGAAGAGGATTCACGGTGTTCCTTTCGCCTTGGAACACCTACATTTTTAAAGTAGATCTCTCCATTAAATTTATTCACTTGCACATCACCATTTATTTTGTTAATGTTTAATAATTTATTTGATAAGCTATTTTTATTTTTGCGTTTATTTAAATTATTGTCCAAGCTATTTTCTTCAGTTCCAGAATCAATACGAGAATTCTTAATACTACTATCAACACCATCCCTACTATCACTACCTTCTTTACGAAAAGTCTGCCTTTTATTTTTATTCGGCCACCCTGTTCTATTTTTCTTTTTCTTTCGGCCTGGTTTACGTGTGACGTTTAAGCATTTATTATTGGTATTTCGCACATCACCATTCTCACCTTTGATATAATCCTCCAGGCACTCAACGGCATTTGGTTTACAACGTACATCAATATTAACATCATCCCCAAACGAGTTGTTATCTATCAAGTTCATATCAAACGAATTTGAGAGCATATCATCAATACTTTTCGTTAAAGCTTCATAATCAGGTTCTGGCTCTTCCTTTTCTTCTAATATAGCTGATAAGTTTGGATCTGGTACCCTACACTTGTATTCTCTCCGTTTTCTTTGATGGATTAAGCTGCTTAAAATAGCTAATGTTGATGCATGTTGCCTGGGAGACTTCCTAGGATTTTTACTCGATAACACCTTTCGTCTTTTCGTTTTACGAAATACTTTTACAGGTAATACGTCCGTACTTAAATCTTCACTACTTTTTGTATCTTCCCCTGTACTGCTATTATAATCAGTCTTACACATATCAATTTCAGGAGTACTACATGCTTCGGATGTAGATGGACCCGTATCACCTAACAGTTCTTTTTTCATTTGTTTATAGGCATAGAAACATACACGTGGATTAAGTGGCGGAAGAGGACCCATTTCGTATGGAAGCAAAAAAGGTTTGTATCCTAAAAATAAACCCTATAAAATGGTTTCTTACATAAAATTAATTACATACCTGCAGTATAATTGTAACAAGTATAGCACTCTTGACCTTTGTCTTGTCGCTGAAATGTTGTGTACCATGGTTCTGTGTTTGGGACAGTTTCAAATGCAAACTGAAGATCTTCTAGCTTTAAGTTAGGTTTTATTGGCAGTTCTTTTATTCGTGAATGTTTAATACTATATTCACCATTGTTTTTCGGTGTCACTGGTGATAAATAGGAGCCTTGGTACCTTAATCTAGAATACAAGAAATTATCATTAGTTTCCCGTACATAATATTTGTTACTTAAAACACAAAAACCATGCTATGCTAACTTGCTTAATGTTATTATATAGCTAATTCACTTATGTTTATATAATTGTAATTGTGTTCTTCTGTTTTTACAAAATTAAAAAATAAACGAGAGATCATGAATAAGTTTCTAAAAGTGAAAAAACTGTCATGAAAACATGCGATCAGGTCACAGACTACAACTTTTGCAAAAATATTTCTGTTTATATCAGGTAGCACGAGGATGCATTAGATGATATTGACAATATTATTTAAATTTTTTGAGCAAATTGTTTTGATTTTGAAAGTATAAATTTCACAATTAAAATGGTTCTTATTAGCAAATCATTTGTTTTCTTTAAAACAAAATCAGCAATGCTGAACCGAAATCAACCCTAATTGGTTTGACTGAAGATGCCATAAAACAAATTGAAAATTTCCTAATACCCCATAATAAACTTCAACCTTGACCCTACAAGTGCTGTATAAGAAATTAAAAGTAAACAGAAATTATCAAATTATTTATAAACATTGGTACTTCATAAAGCAAATGGTATTTTGAAACAATTACGAATTTAATGTTAAATTTGCAGATTTAAGTAAAAAGTAGGTATGAACTAAAAACTATGCTAGAAACTAATTCAATTATAATTTCAAAGATGGCGCCAGAGTGGGACCAAAATAAATAAGCTTTTAAAAATGGAAGTCTCTCACAATTTTATTTACTACATGTCCGCAAATCTGGTTCGTGTGGGCAATACAGAAATAAAAAGGGAAATTAAAATCCACGGTAACCTAGGAGAGGATCCTAGGTTACCATAGATTTATTTCATTTTTTTTAGACAGATTGAGGTTATCTGAAGTGATCGGCACACACTTAGACACGAGTCATTTGCGGACCCCGAACAGTAAAAATTCCTGATCCGCAATTTGCCCACACAAATTACATTTGCGGACATACGCAATTTGCGGACCCAGAGACTTTCTTTAAAACTACATTGATTTTGAAAAAATATATATATAAAATCAAACAGTACATGGAATTTTCCATATAAGTTATACCCAAATGTCTCAAGTTTTTAAGTACACACCTCGAACCTGGAGTTTCAAATTTATAATATCTTTGATTATCCAATATAAAGGCCTCTGCTTGTGTTAATCTACGTTTTTTCTTAACAACAGAAGATTCTGACGAATTACTATCCATAGATGCTTCATCTGTCTCCAATTTAAGAACTTTTGGCTTTATATTTTCATTACATTCTTTTTTTCGTGTTGGTGCTAATGTGTCTGTTGTGTCAGTTTCATCCGAGCTCGACTCATCTTTATGGGGAAATAAAAAATTTTCAGCTTCATTATTTAATCGAGATATTTGCGATGTCCTTTTAATTTTTTTAGTGGAATTATAAGCTATAAATAACAATTACATCAAATTTGGTAAAAATAAAGGAAATACTACCTTTATCATCTTCACTCTCTTCTGACATTACAGGTGATTTTAATTTACGATCTCGAAATGATCGTAATTTGGTGTTCATAACTTCAACTTTGTAGTAATTCCGATTATCAAATACCAACTGCTCATCAGCAGATGTACGTTTTTTATTAATAGACATTCTTGTAAGTCGACCAGAATCCCAAGATTCTGCATCGTGATGTTCAGACTTTAACCGTGATATTGCTATTCTACTACTCGACCTTAATTCTCTCATTGGCACTACGTGATTGCTATCATCATCTCCTGAAGTATCTATAAAATGGTTGACATATGCTGTATGCCTTCGTGTACGTAACCGATGAGATAAAATATTAGTTGCTGATAAAGGAGACCGTTTTAGTCTGTAACACATCGAGTTCGCACGAGTTCTTGGCATTTTATTACGTGTCATTTGTATGTCATTTAATTTAACCTCATTTTTCCTTAAGAGTAAATCAAGAGTCTTGTAAACTTCTTTCGAATTAAGAGATGGTGATGACGACCATAGGTTATTTTGTAGAAGTTGAAGTTCATGACATACCGACTTCACTATAATGTCGACATGTGAATGATCAAAGCATGTCTTCCGGGTCATGTTCTGTATACCAATTGGGCGGCATATGAATGTCTGGATATATTTTATTCAAAAATCTAAAATAAGAAAAACATTAAAAATTGAATATTGTTATTTAGAAACTTACTTGAATCGGCAGCTGTAAGTTCCTTCTGAAAAAGATAACTAATATATTTATTTTGTTAATTAGATTACTTAATTTAATTTCTTTTTCAAAATTTATAACCAAAACAATTCAAATAAGTCAAGGTCATCATCTACATTTCAGTTAAAGCGATGGAGTTAATCAGCTGATTTAAAATAAGTTTTAATTACATAAACGTCAACTAACGTTATGTTTAATAATATAGATTTGTTGTTTTTTTTTTGGGGTGTGAAGTTAAATTTTCAAATTTAAATTAAATTGTTAAAAATTTTTATTTTTTAATACCGAAAACTCATTGCCAATTTCTTTCACAAGTTCATTTAGGTATTTGATTATTTCTGTAATAAAGCGATCGGCTTTTAATGGTTGAATTATACATTACGAACTGTCAGATAGACTACAAAATGGGCTCACTTTAGTAACAAATTATAAATCTAGTTGGCGTTGGACAGTTGGCATTGTTGCCGTATTGAATTAATTTCTGTATGACAAAATAAACATTACTATTTATTTAGTTACAACAGGTTAAAAAATTGCACAGACATTTGCGCGCGATTAGATAATTATGAGAGTTCATAACCTTACTTACTAATGTAATATGGGTAGAATAGAAAAGTAGCAAAGGACAGAACAGGAATTGGCAGTTATGCATTTAAAGGGAGAAAAATAACGTTAAAGCATAAGCATAATTTGTGGGCCACTGGGTTAAGTACCGAGGGGTGAGGAAAGTGTAATAAAATTAAAAAAGGTATTACACATGGCAACATTGTTCGTGCTTTACATGAACAAACCGCGGAAAACGAGTACATTCTGCGGGGTGCAGTGGTGTACAAAGTACTAAGCGTAAGTGTAAGCAGGACGGGCATTTACCTATTCTGTTAGCAGGTCGAACTTATAAGCTAGAAAAGGTTGTGCGACCGTTCTGTTTTTGAAGCATTACAACTCACGCTGTGTTTGCAGATTCCGCTTACGAAACCTTCAAACAAAGACGGGTTCGTGATACGAGTGTGCCTCTATTCTATAATCGTTAATTGAATGTCAATAAACATTTTCTTTTGTTATTATTAAAAGTAATTAAAAGAAAGTTAGGTATATTCTAATTTGGGCTTTGAATTTAAACGTTTTTCAGAGGGTAAATCACACCTCCACACTTAACACAAACAGGTACTTCTTTTATTAATTAATATTAAATTAAAAAAGATTTATTACCACATTACACTGACACGTCAATAATTTCCCGTACCGATCACTACAGCCGTTAGCAAGCGGCACTAGGCCAACTGGGTTCGCCCGCCGGAGAATCAAGCTAATGTAACAACACAGCCATAATCGCGTACGCAAGCTTCACACGCCCTAAACCGCTTTAGAAAGGGATTCTGATTCACGGAAAATACATTTCACTACTTTGCACACAATTAAACGGTATAAAAATGTCTACTATCACATTTATTTCAAATTCCTTACTTGCACAATGTAAATTATGACATTTTTAAAACACCATCCAGTCCGCCACAATTCTATCGTGTTATTAACCAATCCCAGACGATTACTACTAGCGCTTTTGCGTTAAATATCTTAATTAACTTACCGCCATTCCCTTTAAAATATTTACTTCATAAATGAAAAAAAACACCATTAAACAGTTTAATTACATAAGATTTTCATTATTCATGCATTTTATAATCGTAATATAGTCTACAACGATTAAACAATTTTAATCAATGACGTAGGTAAGTAAATTGAATTACTGAAATTTTCCATTTGCACAAGGGTGACTAATACCTAAAATAACCCTTTCCATGAAATTAATTTATATAGTTTACTTAACACAACTCATTTTTTCAATTTAGAATTGAAGTTTTTATGGCCAATAAGCCCAAATAATCTACCTACACGGATTTATAAAAGATAAAAAAGGTTTGCAAATTTCAGTGTTAACGTGTACGGTTGGTTGTCTATGTAGTTGTTCTGACAATGAGATGATCAGAAAATATGTAAATGTTAAAATAGATATTTACATTATTTTTAAATTGGATAAGTGAATAAATAAAATATTATCATTGTATATAAATTTATATAGTATTCAACTCATTTTTATTTCTTGCCTTGTTCATTTATAGTTTCCAAGTTTTAGGTGGATAATTTCATGTTATTAAAAAAAAAAAAGTACAAACACATTCTTTTTGATTCCTTATTCGCGTTGTAAAATATTGTAAAAGTTCAAACCAGAGATATGGAAGTCGTCAAACAATATCTGTATCATTCGGTTCAAACAATCCAAAAGCGATAGTAGACATGCGCGTTTGTTTACAAAACGCACGTGTAGTCAACTCTTGGAAACAGATAATACAACACGTTTTCGATTTAGTTTAAGATTATTTTTTCTTAGACAAATTAATATTCATTTAACGAAAGCCGTGTAGACATATGTTATGTTTATATAGTATCATCATTGTAAAGATACATATGAGGTAAACGGTCACGGTGGGTTATGCGTACAGATGGCACATGTTTGCAAACACATATTACTTTATACAATTTTTTATTTCATAAAATGATAAAACTACTCGAATGCCGTTGCCGTCTATGAATCATGATTCAGAAGGAAACCACCGTTCGCCTACTTAAAGGTATAACAACTAATATAGTACAGCATATGTTATAGTTGGTTTAAGGCGGGCGTTTAGCACTATAAAGTCTGTATCCGTAACAACTGATAATTTTCGCATGTGCTGGTACCTACCGAAGAGTTGTAAATAATGAATATGTTTGTGAAATGATTTTATGAAGGATTTCTACAATTGCAAGGTTTGTTTACGGGGTTAAAGTTCAACGTGCGTAACCCGAGACACCGTGTTTACAGTAAGATACGATAACTCCTACTTAGATAATTTTATATTCTATAAGTTGTATTCTTTTTTATTAAATCTTGATTCATTTATTTTTTTCACTTTCAATTATTTTAATAAGGGTTGATGTTTTTCCAAAACTGTTATAAAAATATTTATTAATTTTGATTAAATGTAATATAAATAAAAAGTTTTTATTTATGAATTTTAATTACGTATTTACTTTTGAACTTATTCGTTTAACAAAACTTATAATAATTTGTTATAAAAATACTTCGTATCATGAAATGTATTGCCTTTGAACTTAATTAATAAAAATGAAACACTTTAAATAAAACAATAAATTAAATTTATTAACGTTTCGGTTAATCTAAAATCATTATCCAAATACAAAATACATCGGCTGAACTTTAACAACAAATACATTAAAAAATAATTGTGACATTGAAGGTTTTAATTTTTATGAAAGAAGAAACAATTGTCTCACTATCTATGCTTACCATAATTATTTAACACTAAACGGAGACAGAGCCACTTAGTTAACACCTAAAATATATAAGTAGTTAAATCTTACAAAAATGTTTTACTTAAACATATTTACACTTATGAAAATGTAAACTTTCACCATTAACACTCATAATAAAATATTATCTTGGATTTTAATGGTGTATTTAATTATCAATCTAACGTTTGATATACAGTTATTCGTCAGTAATGTTTGTTAAAAATTGTTAAAGATGTAGTAAACAATTTTGTCAAATTTGAAACATTAAAACATAATGCTATTAGTATAATAGTTTGGGAAACATAGCGCCAACTATAAATTTTTTTTTTTTTTTAGTAAAGAATAACTAGGTCATAAAATTAAATATTATTAAACTGCCTCAAAGAAAAAAAAAAAAAATTTATAGTTGGCTTTATGTTTCCCAAACTGTTATACTAATAGCAGGCTTATGTTTATGTTTTAATTTTTCAAATTTGACAAAATTGTTTACTACATCTTTAACAATTTTTAACAAACATTACTACTGACGAAGATAACTGTAAGTGTTATCGAAACGTTTAGATTGTATAATTTAAAGTACACCATTAAAAAATCCCAAAAAAGATAAGTATTTTAATATTTACACTTATTTGCAGTTATTTATTACACCAATCGTACTTCTCGCTGAGTACTTTTTTTAACAAAGAATTATTTTTCTTAATTTTTACTTTCTTGCTAAACAAGAAAGTATTGCGGTCGAAAAAAAATCGAAAAAAATAAGTTGCGTTATTTTGATGTTTTACGACTCCCTGAACCAGAAAAAATAAATTTTAGAAAATTTTTCAAAATGTCTGTGTGTGTGTGTGTGTGTGTGTGTAGAGAGAGAGAGAGAGAGAGAGAGAGTGTGCGTGTGCGTGTGCGTGCGTGCGTGCGTGGATGTGTGTGTGTGTGTGTGCGTGTGCGTGTGTGCGTGCGTGTGCGCGTGCGTGTGCGTGTGCGCGCGTGTGTGTGTGTGTGTCTGTGGTCACTCGCCAGCCGAAACTATACGGACGATTTTGATGAAATTTGAAATGAAGGCCTACGAGACAATTATGTCGATAAAACAAGCTTTTAAACGCAATAGATATGCAGGGGGTGAAAATAAGGGTGTTATTTTGGGGATAAATTTTCAAATTTTAACATAGAAGATTGAAATTCAGGTCATCAATAACTCGCATGAAATGCAATTTTTTAAAACTTTCAAAATTGAATATGGCCGCAGTTACAGTCACATATACCGTAAACCGGGTCTACTTTACTCCACATTTTTGAATGTTCAACTTCAACATGGGCTCAAAGTGAGAACCGGTGCAGTTTAAATTATGTTTGTGCTACTATATATACCACAAGATCTTTACATTAATGTGATGTGATGATAATTTGAGTATTCTGGTTTTTAGTAAGATATTTTGTTTAATTTCTGCTGGCGTAAAGTAGGCTTTAAAGGTAGGATATTTTACTCCATAGGGAAAAGTAATTTATTTTGCATTATTTGATCTGGCTGGCGTAAATTAAATTACTACTAATTCCTAAATTACGCCATCCTATAACATATTTAAGATTATTTCGGGGAAAAAAATTTTTACTTGGTTCAAAACAACAGGATAAATAGAATGGCTACTCAAATTTATATAACATTTATATTTAATAATAGGCACTTTACTCGAACGTAAAAGAAATGATGTAGATAAGTGTACAACAAACTATTAAACTAAAAAAATATCATTTGGTATTACATTTTGGTACTTAACACCTAAATCAAAAATGAAAATAAATGCAAACTTGATGTAAAAAATAAACAAATTTTTAAAGTTATAAAAAATTTAGGAGCTAAACAAATAGACCAGAACCGATTAACTGAACTAAGTAATTTTAACTTAACTTGTTTAATTACATGTCCAAAATATTTTCGAGCTCAGGAACTCTAAAGCATCCTCTCTTATTAATTTGAATGGGGGATTGTATTGACCCTAATACTTCATCCCACCCATAAAGCATTTCATCTTTAGGGTTCAGCCATTTCCACGACTTGAGAGATTTTTGCATTGCTGAAATAAATGCACCTTTCTCATCAAGTTCTGTTATGACACCATGGAATAATTCGCCTTCGTACTTGAATACAACGTATTCCCTAATTTTTTTGGCAACATCATTCCATTTAGCCTTTGTAGGCAGAGGTTCGCCCTCTATGACAGCATTAAAAACTTCTTCTTCTTTTTGATTTTCTTTCATCCTAGCCACAAATTCTTCTAGATCTATGTCTTCGTCGTCAGTATCATCACATAGAATATTTTCCTTCTCAGATTCAAGAGAGTCTCTGTGTTTATGTGGTTTACTTTTTGGGTGCCTTTTTGTTATCATCTTTTTTTGCCGAGAAGTGCCAGGTGTTGATAATTGGTCAATAAAATCGTCTGCACTGACACTTTTACCTGGAGGAACACTAAGTTTCTTCCTCCTGTTAGATGAGGGGATTCCCACCCACTCAACTCTTTTCTCTTGAATTGAATGTAAGAAGGATTGATTAACATCCTCCTGATTAAGGGAATTTCTGTTAAGCCGCGCAAGCAGTGGATCTGCTGTGAGGGGATACAGGCCGCACTTTTCAAAGCCTGGTTTCAAATTGACTTCAACGTGTTCTGACAGCCCTTCCATTAATTCCTTTAGTAATGCAGGAAAATGAGATTTTTGTAACACTCCGGCTTTTCCACTTCTTCCCGATTCCTTGTAGAATTTCTCTCCATAGTCTCTTCATGGGGCGAAAAAATGCCACGTCCAGTGGCTGGGTAATGTGTGTACTATTTGCTGGCAAGCACACTAACTTAGTATCATGTTCGTCCATCATTTTGATATCCTCAACTGAGATGTGGGTGGAGAGGTTGTCACAGAGGACCACTTTTCGACCGTTTTTCTTTTTCAGAGATGGTACCAAGATAGTTTCAACCCATTCTTGGAAAGTTGCTCCATCAAACCACCCGCTTGGACTATTTGTGTAGCCGGTCCACCTTCTTTCCAGGTTGCCCATAATTGCGCGGATTCATATACCACAAATGGTGGCAATAGCTCCCCACCCGCTGTTCCACACAGCATTAAAGACGTCGCACTTTTTGATGTGTTCTGAATTTTTTCAATATATTTAACACCTCGTTTACAAATTACTTTGCACTTTCCCGGATCATCTGTCAAATTAGTATCTTCAAGATTATAAATGTTTTCGGGAGGTACCTCACTCATTTCTTTGGATAGGTATTGTATATATGAATTAATTGTATCAACATCCACAGCGGCCCTACTTTTTTTATATTAGCTGCAAATCTTGAGGTAAGAATGAGATACCTTTCTAAAAAATTAGTAACCCAATCCCTTCCAGGCTTATTGTTATCGTTCATAAATGCTTGCACTCTTCCAATTTTTTGCAAGTAACATGCTATTACATTTCTTAAATCCTCAGAAGTTAGGGAAACCCATGATCGCTCATAATAATGATACAAGAAACAAATGAATCTTCTTCTTCCTTTGTAAATACAGGCTTATTTTTCAATTTGTTGTGAAGAGTTTTTCGGCATATACCATATGTGCTAGCAGTAAGGCGTTGTGACATACCAGATTTAATGGCGTTCAAGCATTGCTTTAACGTAGACTGTGTGTAGTCTGCATAGTTTCTACTTCCCAGAATTCTTTTATATCGTCGTGGCATTCTGCAAGAATAAAATAAAATAAAATTTACAACACAATTGACTGGGGGGGGGGGGTACTTTACGCCACATTAACATGGGGCAAAGTAACCCCGAATACTATTCAGGAATGGCAGAAAAAAACAAAATAATTTGTAACACTACAAAAAAGTGATTATTTAAAAGTTCTTTTGCACATTTCCAAACTGCTATATATATATATATATATATATATATATATATATATATATATATATATATATATATATATATATATATATCATAAAATTATTAACTCACCTCTTGCAAAAAACTTTTTCGTAATAAGGTACAGGTAACTTTTTACAGACTACACTTTTCACGTGTTACATCAACCTTGTGAACTAAGTCAAATAAAACATCTCCTAACCGAAATGGCGGGAAACCACCAATCTCATAAATACCATTGTTGCCAGCTTTCACTGTTAAATATGTTTTAACCACATTCACTTGCATATCAGCACGTGTTAGACGTAATGACCTTTTTTCAAATGATGGAGTAAAGTAACACTACAAGGAGTAAAGTAGACCCGGTTTACGGTACATTTATCTTTACTAACTATTTTGGTTAAAAACTTGGGATTTTGGAAATAAACTTTGTTCATTTGCGCTAATGAAATGGTATTATGCTGATGAAAATACTACTTCCGGGTTTCCGGAAATTGAAAACATTCCTCATATTGCTGCTATAACATACACATACTCTTACTTTATTTGAAAGGGAGCGAAATTTGCTTTAAAATGATATGAAACAGTCCATAGTTACCTTGAAAGATAAGCGAGATTATTTTTAACTCTCAACCAACAATGTGTTTCATAATAAAAAAACACGTTCCAACGCTGCGGAAGTTCCAGGTTGACAGGAAATATACTCGACAACTTTCAGTAAATTCGGTACTGCGATGTTTTGCTAACTAAAATGGCTGAACATTTGAACCCATTTCAATAATATTATCAATATTCAATATCTTGGGTAGCTTTTGAATACCATTTTTTTAAGCTTAAGGAAATTTTTGCGATTGTCATTTCGTCAAACAGATTATCGATATTGATTTTTTGTCGATCATTTGAACCGTGAATCGAGTTTATAGTTTCAGCTGACCGCTCGAGTTCGTCTCATTTCAGAGAGTGGTTTAAATCAATCCATGTAAAAATGTCGGCGCTACCACAATTCAATATAAGAATACGATATCTGTGGTGTTTAATTGAGTTTTTTCCATGAGCAACACGGTTTTATTATTAAAGCTATTTAACTGTCCATGAACAAACAAAAAATATAACTCACCCGTTTCACTTTCCAAAATATTTTTAACACACGCGGGTGATATTCTTGACTAAGGAAGTACGCTTTCAGTCCTTCAATACCTGGCGACGTTAATATTTCAAATGTCTCCCCCTGTATGCAGTGAAAATTCAGAAGGTTTACACGAACACCCTCCAGTGGTAAAAATATCTCGTTACGACGGGTACTGATTTGACCGCTTTTCTGTTTGAAGCGTCACTTATAATTCTTACGAAATGCGTTTCTTCTAACTCTTCATGCAAGTCTTTATAGACAAACGTGCCATAACGTTTAAAATAATTGCTTCGCATTTAGTTCTTGCAACACCGAAATTTGGTTAAAAATTTTGAAATTAATTTTGACGTACAGTTTGAAGTTTTGAACCTCAAATCATATATTGCCGCTTGAAAGCCAAATATGGCTTCTTTTGCCGCAATAACTAAATCAGTTTGAATGGGATCATCGTTTTTTAAAAAATTGTAATGGATGAAGTGTTAGCGACAGCACTGTGCGTTGCTTGCGTGCTGTTGCGTGCGTGTGCGTGCTGGGCGTGGTTTGTGTGTTGTGTTGTTTATTTTTGTGTGTGTGTGTGTGTGTGTGTGTGTGTGTGGTGGTCGTGCGTGGTGCGTGCTGTGTGTGCGTGCGTGCTTGTTGTTGTGTGCGTGCTTCGTGTTTACGTGGTAAGTATATGGAAATACCAAGGATGTGACTTAGATTTGGAGTTGGAACAAAAACTGCCATTCCTGGATGTACTTGTACATAGGGAATGACAACACTTTCACGACAAGTGTACATAGCAAACCTACCCACATGGGGAGGTACCTACACTACAACTCCAATCACCACAAAAGCGTGAAGTTAGGTGTGGCGAAAACAATATGCTCAAAACAAGAGGACCTGAATAAAGAAAAATAAAATATAGTTAAAACACTCAACAAAAAGACTACACCAATCTAACACCTAACCTAAACAAGGAAAGGGTAACTGGAAAAGAAGAACCTAAATATACAGCGATAATATATACAAGATACCTCAGATAAAACACGAGGGATAGGCAGGAAATACAAGATACGCACTGCCTTAAAATCAACCAGAACGCTCCGGGGAATACTAACCAAAATCAAACCACACAATGAAGATCATATTTCCACGAATTATGTATACAACGTGCCATACGAATGCGGCAGAGCAAACATAGGAGAGAGCAGTAGATCACTCAAAATGAGAATACAGGAACATAAGAACTACGCCCGCAAGGGGCAAACAGAAAAATCAAGAATCGCCGAACATGTTTAGAACGAAGACCTCCGCTTCCAATGGGATAACATACAGATAGTGGCAAAGGACGAGAATACAACTCGCCGGAAACTCAAAGAAGCCACATACATTGCACTAGCAGAAAATCCAATAAGCCAAGCTAGTGTGGAAATGAAAGCTATATGGATTCCAATAATGCGCGAAGAGCTTAAGCGCAACACCTATGCAATAAGTTACGGCACATGCGCAATACAGTAGTTAAGTGCCTGGGAAAAATCATAACATGAATTCGACTCAAGCGCGAAAACAGACCTTCTCAGGACTAAGCCTGATGACGGAAGCAGAGTCCGCTTCCGAAACGTCGCGCTCAGAAAGCAAAAACTGTGGAAATAGGCCAATCAACTCAACCAAAACCAAGGTGGTGAGTAGTAGTAACGCACCCTCTCCACTACTTTTTTGTGACGTCATAGGCCACGACCACTTTCACTTTTGATCCTGACACACACGTGGGGGGACGTATTTTTGACCTTGAGTCTGACCTCGGATTCGGATTTGGGGTTGACCTCGTGCGTGGCCTTGGGGTCGGCCTTGGGCTAGCTAAGGTGAGGACCTCCGTGGGAAATTTGAAATTGAATAAGGGACCCTAATGCTAACTTGTAAGACAGTTATAAGAACTTGTATTAGGGTCTGCGCCCTCTTGTGGTGGCTCCCTTAACGTTAAATAGTATTCTAATATGATGACCCTAATGCTAACCTGTAAGTCAGGTCTTCGTAACTTGTGTTAGGGTCTGCGCCCTATTGTCGTGGCCCCCTTGGTTGAAAATGGTACTCTAATGGTAAGGGAGTATACTGTTAACTTGTAAGGCAGGTATAGAAACACTTGTGTTAGGGTCTACGCGCTCTTGTTGTAGCCCTCTTGGCGCTAAATTTGAATTTGTTTGTGTCGTCACCTAGTGGTATATGGACTAATGAATATTTTCTGTAATAGTGGTGGCGTCACCTAGCAGTATATTTCTAGGATTTATTAGGGTTTGTTTGTGGAGCCATCTAGTGGTGTATGGACTAATGAACGTTTTCTGTAATAGAAGTTGATCGTGCTCATCTCTCTCGTGACTCTCTCTATAATCTCGAGGTGACTTTATCAGTATCAGCAGTAACGAACCATAATCTGCAATCACAGCAATTTCTTTCGGTATGAATTCGTTATCAACCCTTGCACGTCTAAGTATCCGTCCATCTTCTTTCAACTGCTTCTGTACACTGAAGAGTTGTCCCCCAGGTGAAATCCACGACGACATTCCGATGTTTATCGATCTCGATCACGTTATCGAATTTAGCGTATACCAAACAGTTAACGGTTTCAACGAGAGCTTCTTTAAAGCCGACTTCTAGGCGAAGGGAGCAGTTTCTATCCAAATTCCAGTGAGTGCTATCGTTTGCAGACGTCAGGGGTTAGGTCGAAGGCCATTAAACAGTAGCCGTTGGAGTAATCGATTTTCGTTATATCGTTGCCCTAATTTAATAAATGAATACCCGCACCGGAGAATAGGGTGTGATATGCCCTTACACACATAAACCATTAGCTGTAAAGTCGGGTTGTAAGGCCTTCGAAGGAATTTGTTGGCCGTCAATATATAACAACACGTAGTTAATATTGCTGTTGTGGAAATTTAATGGGTTTGAGGCGTAATCACCGTTGAAGGCTTTATTTGCGACAAAACCTACGATGTATCGTTTAGGTAATTGACTCAGGAAGTCATTATCCAATGATTCTCGCTGTATGCCCGCAGGTATAGTTAGCACTTTTACGTCTGTAATTGTAACAGGGTATTTTGCTGCAGTTGTTTCTAAAGCTTTAGTGGAGCAATTAAAATGGTGGGATTGATTCGCATACGTCTCACCAGTAAACTAGTGTCCTTAATTCTCGTCTTGTAGTTTGAACCGTGTGCAGCCATTAGACTAAAGGTATCTCTGGATCGTACACATTTAGCCTTTAACTCAACACCACTTATGAGAAACTTTTCTTGATTAAACAAATCCGAGTGCACGTGACCAATCATCTCTTATTTGCGTGTCCCAGTGTATTCTTTTGTCCGGCTGTAACATTGTGCCATAAGGTACAACCTAGATGCGAGCTCTGGGCATCCCTTCCATAATTTAGCAACGGTTGGATATAAGAGCGGTTGTAACAAACTTCGAACGTTTTGTTAATTATTCACCTCTCTGTAGGGGCAACTAACGTGCATTTCGTGCCATGTGTTCTGCATATCATAGCTGCATAAAACCTGATTTACTTATTTAAAGTGAAGCCTTCCACGCATATCGTTTGCACTTTCAGTTTCAGAATGTTCATGCGCACAGACCTTTTGGGAGCGTAGTTTTTTGTACGATACTGAAAGGTAGAAGAGCATCAATTTTTGCTCTGTTAAATATTTTTTATTAAAAGTACTATAAATTTTACGTCACTTTTTATTTTTTACTTTGACTTTACCTTTACTGTTACTTTTCACACGTTTATACACATCTACACAATTAATTATTTTACCGTTAATCCAATTTACGGTATTAGTACGATTAATCAAGAGTCAGGTAATCACCTGCGTTAATGGGAAGAGGAATTCTAAAATTATAAAGCATACAAATCCAGATTTATTTCAACCCTGAAGGTATATTACGCAACAATTTCCAAAACGCTGACCCAGCATGCAGCAATTTTGTTATCTACAGTGTGACCAAGAATAAGGTATTCTGATTCCATTAATTACGCATAATATTAATTGTTCAGTAGGTTATAACGTTACTAACATTAGCATTAAGGTATTTTCGCTTATAATTAAATATAGGTTTATAATGTAGTGGTCGAACTGGTAATCGTATAAAATATAAAATGTAAAAAAAGTGTTATAAATAATATAATAATGAAATAAGAGTAAAAGTTCTCCAAAAACAAATCGTTAAACTAGCTGGAGATACTAACCATTCACCACAAATAATGCCTTTGACTCGAATCGGTAGATTAACGTAGGGTGGTTCATTCTTTCCATTTGCTTAATTACCACCATTTAGGCTTGATTACTTCCACTGAACATAAATAATAAAAATGAAATGTAACACTAATAAAATGATCTCGGACGCCAAGTTATTTTTTAATTATGCTCGGAATAACTAAACTGAGTTTTACAATAAAAATGTTATCGAAATGTAAAAAATAAAAAAATATATAGACTATGTTTATTAACAGTTAAAATGATATCGTTAAATAAAATATATCTTAAAAATAGCCTTAAATTACTAAAAAAATCATTAAACATTAAATACCTGTTACAAAATATAATACATCTTCTTGAGAACCCCTGGTATTATAAAAAATAATCCAAACCAATGTGATGTAATCCTTGTGTCAATGTTGTGCAATATATTGCAATAACAATGCTTTTATGTTGTCAACCACAACCAAACTGGAATTTTATTTCTTATAAATTTATCTTCATGAAATGGAATAATCCGTTTAATGCATTTTCTTGAAATTTTCTGTAGATAGAGCCGATACCGTTACCGACCTGACTCATATAGTATTGTTGATAAGGACAAACCATTATTGCACTTTCTTAAAGTGTAGCTTCAAACACGACGTCCCAAACTCGAATAGCATTGCTGCACCCGTATCTGTGTTTATATTAATCTCGATGTTTTCAAATTCTCCTGTCATCACTGGTATGTAGTGTGCAGGCGAAAAAAACACGTCTTTATGACTCCCGTAAGCATAGTTTCCTGAAGTAATACTTGTTATACGCATAAGCGGAGATGGCAATTTCTTCGTTTTGGCAGTGTAATAAAACGTGACATTATATTGTCTGGAAAATACGTCATAGAACTATTACTCAATAAGGTAAGATAAAACTCCATTTGTATACATCTCTCAACTGCGAAGCTAACACCCAACTATTAAATTTGTTACTCTATCCACGCCACCTTACCAGGTATTGTTTATGTCGTCCGCGGCCCTTCTCTGCTAAAATCTTATCGACTTTATCAACCGTAACAACTTGTAATTCCTCCTGGTAAAAGGTACCCACAAACAGTGTCGTTATTAAGATCGGTGATTCGGTAAACTGGCGGTCTTATTTTTACCACTGCACTAATTATAAAAACTTCCCCACTCCAATTCGTTTCATATCCCTTCTCAAAGGTGTACTTAGTTCACCGGATTTAAAATTAGGGTAACCTGATGTGCCTAAACCTTTCGCGTACAGGTTATTCAACACTTCCAAAATGTTTTCATCGTTTGCAGCTGTAGGGGCCATCTTTATACTTGAATGAGGGCTATTGTTTTTAAGTTTTTGGAATACATCTATATATCTGTAGGAATTTTTGTAGGTGAAATAACGCCACATATTTGTTTTCAACGTTTTATTAAATCTTTCAACTACAGATGCTTTTACATCGCGGTTATTTGTTACAAAGAAATTGATATCTTGTTTCTTGAAAAAGTTTTGTACACTGACTGCCAAAAACTCTTTGCCTTTATCTGTCTGTAGATTTGCCGATATATTATCACTTTCCTTAAAAGTATCGGTGAATGCTTCAATTACAGATGCGGTTGTCTTCGTTTTAAAGCTCTTGCCCACGCCCTCTTGCTAAACACATTAATAACCGTTAGTATGTAGTTGTATCCGCTATTGTGTTTACCTAAAGTCAGCATATCGAAAAGATCTGCTTGCCACAACTCGTAAATGTTGCCCACAATATATCTATTGCCAGCAAACATTTTTCTGACTAGTTTATTCACAGTATAAGCTTCCTGTGCTTGCAGCCAATTTTTTCCCTCACCATATTTACCCTTTACGGCATTAGTTAAAGGTGTTATACCCGAAAACCCTACCGGATGCGAGGGATCATAGTATACAGCATCTATGTTTATGTCCGCCACGTATCCCAATGTAGTGAAATTCTTCTTCCTCGAGAGGTTCTTCTCTGTGTCCCCTCGATTCACTATCGGCATTTTAATTCTCACCTATAGTTGTGAGGGTTCGTTCAATGTTAGGTGATACAGCAGCATCACGTCTTCGCGTATTTCCGATAAACTCTCGTAGTATATTTATTTTTTAATGTACGCCGAAAACTGTCGCCAACCGTGTGGGTCTGTAGTTTTCCGTTGTCTTAACGTTTCGTGAATCAGATCGAAAATGTTAGAATGACAGGACCCCTTTTATCCCAAAATACATCACCGTCCGTATTTAGTATACGTAAGAAAGCCTCACCTTTCTTCCTATATGTAGCCGGAAGCGTTGATACTATTACGTCGTCTGCCAGACCTTTGCGTTTCGGTAAACCTAATATCATCATCACGCTGATTGTTATGCTAGCGGGTTGACGTAACTGATTGGAAAAATGTAGATATCTTTGAAGGACCTGATTGTACATACTGCTGCCATTTGGTATGGTCGGTCATTTTGGTTTTTAAAAATTTATCCATGTCGGGTTTGAAGTGGCATCCCGGTACACAGCCTCTACATATTTCAGATTGTCAGGTGAAATCTGTCTTGCTAAATGCTGTACCTGAGCTCTGTCACGTGGGTTCTTAAACAAAATTATGTAGTGAGCGTTTAGAGAGATATCGCGCTGTCCACGTTCTTGGTGAAATATGTTTTGAGTTAAGAAAAACACACTTAGGTTTCTTTGATGACAACCCTTTGTAAAAATATCAACCAGCATTAGGTCGTCAGCTATGAATAAGACTGATTTTTCACCGTGAAACAGCTCCATATCAGGCAATCCCTTCTGAAATTCCGCCGAGAAATCTTTGAATAGCGGTTGCCACTCGCTGTAGAACCAGATAATTTTTTCAAAAGTTGTTTCGCAGACAGTTTCACTATTTTTTTTAGAAAATCCACGATAAAATACGATTTGCAGCGGTCCCGCTACTGTTGCTAACAAGGGATGATTAAACTGACATTCCATCTCGAATCGCTAAATGATACTAAAGGGTACTCTGTCATTATCCTGGCTTAAATACTAGATGAAAAATCTGCAATCGCTGGTATATTCTACTTTTTATCTTGCTTATCTTTTAATATCAAAAACCAGATTTGTTTTCTAGCATGTAAACATCGAAAATTGACAGTGAAGGTCGCTTTATTTACCTTTTTAATATCAAAATATTCGTTTTATTTTCTTTTAAACACAATATACTATTGAAGGCTGACCTCAAGGCGAAAATCATTTTAAAAGCATGTTGTAAATAATAAACAAGTTAATTTGATGTTGTTTTTTTGAAGGCTATTATTTTTTGAATTGAGAGCTAGTTTTGCATGATGTAAGTTAAATCAAGTTGGTATTTTTAATTGTGGTTGCTTTTAGCAAGCAAGTTGTAAGTTAAACCAAATCAGTGTTTTTGAATTGTGGTTGGTTTTAGCAAGATGGCTGGTTTTCGCAAGCTGTAAGTTATGATTAGATTGATTGAGATTGATTTGGCTGATTGATTGAGATTGATGTGATTGTTTGATTTGATCGCGCGTGGTTTGTTTGTTTGGGATTGATTTGCTCAATTGATTTGATTAGATTAATTAATTTGCTTTTTTGAGAAAGAGCCCAGAGAGACGAGAGAGAGAGGCGAGCACGATCAATTTCTATTACAGAAGACATTCATTAGTCCACACACCACTAGATGACTCCACAAACAAACCCTAATTAGTCCTAGAAATATACCGCTGGGTGACGCCACCTCTATTACAGAAAACATTCATTAGTCCATACACCACTAGATGACGACACAAACAAATTCAAATTTAGCGCCAAGAGGGCTCTTAGAATAAATAGATAAATAAATAGATAATTGCGGCCACGGAAAAGTTACCATTTGCATTTATCTAGCAATCGTTTTTTGAAATTTTTGAATAGAGTAAAAGGACTTTTTATGTCAATATGACGTTCATTTACAGTGTCGTATCATAATGCAAGTATTTGAAAATGCTTCATAATTTAAAAAGTGCCTATGGTTACAGCACTTTCATTTTAATCAAATTAGTACGCCAATGATCTATTGAATTACAATAGAACAATGATAGTACTAACTTTTCCCTGGCCGCAATTGTACATTTGATAATCATTGTTGAGAACAGTTTTCAAGTGTAGGTATAGCACTATTAAATGTCTGGTGTTAAATATCTATAAGTAGAAGAAGGGCACTACTTTCACTTTTTGGCCTTGGGAATTTCCAAGGCCGCCCACGCGGGGTGGTATTTTTGACCTTGAGATTGACCTTCTGTTTGAGCTCAGGGCTGACCCTGGGGTTGACCTCGGACCAGGCCTTGGAGTTGACCTTGGACCTGGCCTTGTGCAGGAAATTTGAATTTTTCTAAGCTAACTTGAACGATAGGTATAGGAACTTGTTCCCGGGCCTGAGCCTCTGATTTGAATTTGTATTCTAATAAGAGACCCTAGTCTCATAAGGTAGGCATAGATGGCGTAAGACTAAAAATTAAATATGAATCAATGAAAATGATTAAATCGTATTATTTATAGAAGCAAATGGCCTTGGTATTTTTTTAAGGTTAACAAAGTGTTTATGTCTATCTAACATGAAGTTTAAATATATATATATATATATATATATATATATATATATATATAATCTATAGAGTACAACCGAGCGCCGCCTGTGTAAAATCTTAGGTTCACTGAGGCTCCAGCGTCACTCGGCCTCCTATATACGGAGCCTCAGTGACCACCCCTTAGAAACGCGGGAATTAACTACTGACATGTCCTGGAATCGTTTCCCGCAAAAAACGGGATGGCGCCAACTGGGCCATTTTTGGTCTCCCGTATAAATCTTAGTCCAGCTATGTTCCGTAGCGCCGCGCTTTGATCGAATATGTATATTGCATAAATTATACAAAATATACTTCCAGAAGATAACTGGGGTTCCTTTAACTTTGGCAACGGTGTCTGTTATATCGTGGCAATTAACTTAATTTTTACGAGTTTCGTAAGGAGTCTATGTGCACTTAATATATTAGGTATGCGTGTGTTTTATGAATAAATATATTGTTGCTGAGGATTGT
This sequence comes from Vesta saturnalis, assembly GCA_036346205.1. Classification (NCBI taxonomy): domain Eukaryota; kingdom Metazoa; phylum Arthropoda; class Insecta; order Coleoptera; family Lampyridae; genus Vesta; species Vesta saturnalis. The sequence continues at coordinate 241,620 of JARFJB010002298.1, read as the reverse complement.
TTTGAAATTTTATTCTGAGTTATCTTAAGATATTAAAAACAAGATCGATGGAATTGTCAATTTTTGAAATAACCTAGACAAATTCACATTTTAGCTTCCAACCTACATATACATAGCTCATTTTACAGCTTTTGGAAAGTTTCGCAAGAACAGCCATAATGTCTGGATGTGTGTGTGTGTGTGTGTTTGGATCTATGTTAGTATTTACGCTAACTCCAGAACGAAAACACCTACGTACTTACAATTTTGTATTTAAGCTTGTTTTCATTTTGCTTGGAAGAAATCCAGCGTCAGGGAGGAGGGTTTATTAGGGGCAGTTTTTGGTTTTATAAAATATTTCTAACAGCTGCATATTTCAAACAGATAAAAATACCTAGGTATAAACATATTGGTTAATTAGTTATCCCAAAAAATTATAATTAAAATTATTTGATTTATTTTAGTTTTTAAGTTAGCATCTATTAACCTCTGTCAAACATGAAATTTTAAACGTCTGTTTGACATAGATTATTGTTTTGTTTTTACAATGTTGCCTGTTTTCGTAATGAATTTATTATAAAAAGGGATACATAATCATACTAAAAATGTTATTAAAGTTATTTCATCTCTTTTAATTTCCATTTTGTAGGATGGAAGGTCGTGGTGTTCCTTACCAGATATTAAGAATTGTGTATCAAAACAAGTTATTCTCAACTACAACTTGATTTTGAGGTTGAGATGTTTTTGTAAAATATTGGAGTGAGGAAGCGTCTGGTGTATTGATACTGAATGATTGGTTTTGAATATTTTTCCCAATAATTTCAAGATTGTGAAGGATGGTCTCGTATCCTGATAGTTAGGTTTTTCTGTTATTTATATGCTAGGTGGGTTTGCTACTTTGATGTTGTGGGCATTTATGTTAATGTGGTTGTTTTGACTGTATCGAACCCAAGTTGCTTTCCCAATAGCATTGACCTGGGGCTTAACGGTTCTTTAGGTTTTGCAGTTGATTTTGTTTGTGGAAACAGTCTGATTTTTAAGCTAGGGCAACATGTATTCTTAGTTTAAGGAACTATTCATTATGATTAGTAAGATTTTATGGATGATCGAACAACAGGTTATGAAGACGGGTTGGTCGAGTTGTGTAGTTGAATAATCGTTGTCCCTGACTCTTCCAATCTATTTGTTCATTATCTTAAAAAATGCCGATTTTACCCGAGAACAAAACGTTATTTCAGTTTACTAAGTTCCAATTTTGGTGGTGTCGCGCAAAAGTTAGTATACAGTCTATTCATTTCCAAGATAGACTCGACATAAACAATGATAATCACGCTATTTTCACGTGAGTAGCCGTTTATTGGGCGTTAGGTTGTAAAAATGCAAAAGCCCGCGGCATTTGGGGTTCCATTCAATCGTTTCGCTTTGGACCATCACATGCTGGCGGCGCGCTTTTGTTTGCATCGAGTCTATTTTGGAAACGGATAGACTTTAACTTTAGCATGCTTTGACTATTCACTGGTGAACTTGAGGTGTTCGTCTTCACATTAAATCAACTTCATCTAGTCTGCTGCTCATTTAGTGACATTAACGTTTCTTCCCTCATGGATTCTATTTGCTGCATCAACAGAAGTTAAACGCCTTTCCCGTAAAACTGTGGATACCAAAATCGATCATCGCGTTCTAATTTTGCTCTTCCTTGTCCAGATTCTAGTTTCTTTGTGTAGGTGCCAGTTTCATTAATACGATCGACAACGCTATAGATTAATGAAAGACTAAAATTTAGAATGTTACTAACAATGCTGGTACCGACAGTCCTGAATATAAACTCTTTTTGCCACATTCATCGGAGGTAGATCGAAGTTTTATGAATAAGACTTTTAACAACTATTCACTGATATTAATTTCTTTGCATATTAAAGCATGTTATTGTTCCTATATATATATATTCCACATGAACTGACTACTAACATATTTTGAATAAACGGTCATTTAAAATCATAACCGATTCGACCTTACCTATTTTATGGCAGCATAGTTGCTCGTTAATCGCTAGAAAATAAGATTAGGTAATGTGATATATTTATTTTTGTTTTTACGTTAATAAGAAGAAAGAGAAACGTAAGGCGAACGTTATCTCTTGACCATATTAAATTTTATGCATATGAAGCCAAAGTTTTTTCGTGAAGTTGACTACAACAATACTGCTAAACTTTGTATATCACGTAAGTATACTTGCAAGGGTTTACTGGGCGCGCTCAATAATTAGGTATTTGTAACGGCTAAACAAAGTTCCCGGGTTTATTATTTTTGTTACGACGCATGGCTTCATGGCTTCCTAATTTTTTGTTTTATTACGAATTACGATTGCCCTGTGAATACAATGTATCAACTTCGCAAGCGTACAAAAGAAATTGTGGCTGCAGCAAAAAATATTGCAACACTATCTAATGGTAAGTAAAATTAATATTAAGTAAAATGTATATAGAAAAATTGTATTAGGTTAGGTTATGTTACGAAATAGTAAAGAACCGATGGCACTTCTTTGTCTAGTGGAAGTAGGAATCCTAGCACCGATAATGCAATACAATATTGTTTCTATGAGTACCTTTACTAAATGCATCGACTTAGTAGTTACTAACCGTGTTGATTAAATATTTCCGCTTAAAGTCCACACGAATAAAAGCTTCTCTAACAAAAGGATAATGCTCGACATTTTCCACTTCTTTTCCACATAGAAAATACGATCTTTGCAGTCAAACGCTATTTAGTTCAACAGAATTATTGTACCCTTAATGCTATAAATAGTATAAATCAAAACCTTACTGTTATTTATGAATCGCTCTAGTATGTAATAACATGTTTACTTTTTAATGTAAAAGCTGATCTAAGAAGTAGGTTCTAAAGTGGTTTATACCTAGGCCCGGATACTCCGTGGACGCGTTTGCGTTCACTTTGCGCATAACGTCACCTTCAGAGTTAAAACCATTCTCGCGTATATAAAAATGTATGGAATCCAAGAATAAATAAATAGGAATATTTTGAATTTATTTGAAATGGGTTAATTTGGTGGATGGAAAATAATTTGGTGGAGCTTTGACTAATAAATATAATATAACAAACAGACAAATATTAACCTATTATATTTATTAATACATAATAAAAGTTTAAGTAGGTTAAAATTTAGAGTATTGAAAGAAGGTTCAAGTAATCGATGCAAATTTTGTCTTTATGTAGACTGATAAATTCTAAACATAATGAGATTACAGTAAATTATATATAATATTAAATATTAACCTGTTTATGTTCATAAACATAATAATCAGAGTAGGTTAGGTAAAAAGAGCTTTTTGTAAAATTTGTATTGCTTTGTAGCGACAAAGTTATTGAACAACAAAATGATGAAATGCTGAAATGTTATCGACAGATTTTTTCATTTTTTTGGCAAAATCATTATACAAAAAATATGTGCACAACACGTCTTAAAAGTTCTATTTTTACGAATTTGTCAAAAATAAAACATCTTTCAAATCTTGTTGTAAAAATATATGTGTATTGAAATCAACTTTTTATTAAAATTTCAAATTGCACTACGAAATGAAAGAGCAAGTTACAATTTTGCTACTGATGTTTTACAAAAAGGCCCAAAACTAAATTACCTAAAAGGACCAAGTTGAACAACTGATTGTCAGCTATGCCACAGTTCGAGTGCACGATATAAACATCTTTTCAAGTTGGCGGCGGAGTGTTTCCCGTCACATTATTAACCGCCTTTGTTACTTAGTTTCTTGCAAAATCGTCTTTACAAATGTTTTGATCAGTCGTATAATTATTATTTATACGTTTGTAATTATTGCTATTTAATAAAATGCTTTTATTTTTTATTAAAAATGTATTTTTCTTCAAACGTCAACAAACTGTGACATTTCGTTACTGGACAAACAAACTTAGTGTCATTTCTCTGACGTTTACATCAAGCGACATTAAAAGTACTTTTAATGAAAAAACAGAATACGGACGTCAAATTTTGACAGGTCAAAATGCGTTCTTTTTTCATATCGCATATGCCCTGGATATATGATGTATGTAAAACAATGGAGCACACCGTCATTAAAAGTCTTAACGCCACTCCCAGCGACATTAAAAGTAAATTGGCGGAATATTATGACATTAAATAAATACCACATTTTTAATCATTTTAAATTTTCGCGACGTTTGAAGAAAAATAGCATGTTTTATTCGAGCAAAACGCCTTTTGTGGTTCTTCCGTACTGTACTGTATGGAGTCGCCACAAAAGTCCTACTTTGCTTCACATAAAACAATATACTATTATTAGTTATTAATTGCGTATATGTACATACCTAGTACATAGTTACAATATTTTAACTTCTCTGTAATAAACATGTAGACATATAATAATATAAAGAATTTAAGTTAAAATCCCGTGGATCCTAACTATTTCATTTTCATGTTCAAAGGTAAATTGTTGTCATCGGCAAATTCTGTATCGAAATTGTTGGAAATTAGTAAATTCTAAGATGTGTTTAATTGTTAAATTTGCTAAATCTGCATGAAATATAACTTTTCGGCCTTTTAATTAATAATTAACTTTTCTCGGTAGTCGACTTCGAAATGTTTATAAAGCGTCATGCGGCTCCGTGTTAACAATATTAAATTTCGCTAAATCTGGGATTGGATAGCAAATTTGTAATTGTATCTGCTAGATATCGATTGCATGTCGCTAATCTTCTTATCATATTATTTAAAATTCCGCCACCCCCTCAAAATGCCAGCTTTGTAGAAATAACAACATGAATATGAACTGATTAGTGCAGTGTCCCTTTGAAATAACTCTGAGAGTGACGTAGTCGCGCAATATCCTATCTTTAGTGTTTATATGGTGGTTTTAACCTAACACCATCTTAAAGATGGAATAATTTGATTGAACTGGATATTTTACTTTCGTGTTTAGATTAATTTTTCTCTCTATCGTTCTCTCATGTTAACTCTCCGTTCAAAAGATAAAAAATCCCAGTTATCAACATTTTAAGAAAATTTTGAAGTTTTAAATAGGTTATAATATATAAAAAAAAATATTTTTGTAAAATACGCAGTATTTTATTTAATTATAAAAAATGATCAAAATTACGATGTCCTAGTTATCGTCAACCACTGTCCGATGTTTCGTCATACCTTAGTTCTAGTTACTGTCATACTTGTGTTGATTCAATTAAAACAATACTCACATCAAATTTTAAAACCTTTAATTTGCATTAAAATATAGGAAACTAAACGTTCATATATGCACGACTTATTGTGCTGTTATGATTGAGTTTCCGAGGGGGTAGGCGAAAAACAATATATCGCCTTTTATATAAATGTTTTCACAGGAAATAATTTTTTGCTCGTACAAATAAATTTTAGTCCATTTGTTTACGAAATAAGCATCATAGCTATTAGGAAGTGTCACGATAATAAGAATTGTATCACTGCTGCTGTCATTATTAACAGATCATATTCAAAAGCATTACAACACTTTATGGTTTTGTTCGACTATTTTAATGTATAACTTACAACTGTAAAATTAATATTGTTTTCAGATTTACCTAATAATGATGACACTGAATGTGAAAACTGTGATTGTGATTATATCTCTCCAACAATGAGCGATAAGAGCGACACCTGGTTTTCCGACTTTGAGCCTAGCGATGATGACAACACATACACAGAACTTCAACCAGTAGGATTTAACAACTTTTCTTCAAGTATTCACCATGAACCTGAAAATGAATATACCCATTCTCTCAACCATTTTAATATTGATGAATTAGATCATGACGAGTTGCCGCAAACAGAACCAGTAAGTACTAGATTCCAAGAAAATCTAGATTCTGAAGTAGTACTGGAACCAAAACCAAGTTTTTCAATTCCTAGAGGAATGAGAGAAAACACAACTGCGTTTATTGCGATGTTATGGTAAAAAATTTTGCTAGACATCTAGAGAGGCAACACAGCGATGAATTTGAGGTACAAGCATTTTTATCAATACAAAAGAATAATCCAAAGCGTAAACAGTTAATAGACAAAATACGAAAAGAAGGTGACTTTTGTTCCGGTCAAGCAATTGCAGTACAAAAGAAAAAAGATGAACATAAGACAAAAGATACTGAAACAAGTGGAGCTGATGAGCAAACAAATATATGTGAATTACTTCCTTGTGTCCATTGTAGAGGATATTATGCAAGAAAAACCTTAAGAAGACATGCAAAACGTTGTCATTTTAATCCAAATATAAACATGTCAAAACGTTCACATCCCCAGGCAGATGGACACACCATGATGTCAAATAATTTTGGGCCAAATGATCCACTGCGTACATCAGGTGTTCTTAAATCACTTAGAGCAGATGAAATATCTTTGATTGCTAAGCGAGATAAAATAATATGCGAAGTTGCCAGAAAATACATCAGGTCACATAAGGAGAAGCATCTAGCACTAGTCGCTAGGAGATATATGAGACGTTTGGCCAGACTACTGATGGAGGTACGAAAAATTGAAAGTGACAATTCACTATCTCTGCTGTCTATTTTACATCCATCGAAATTTAAATCAATTATATCTGCAACTCGCATTATTGCTTCTTATGATTCTGATAGTAAAACGTTTAAGTCCCCTTCATTAGCTCTACAGATGGGTACAATATTAAAAAGGCTATTGTAGCAGCCTATTCTCTACAAGTCCAAAAAACATTGATTCGCCCATTTTAAATATTTTAAATTCCATTAAAAATTAATTGAAGATGATTGGGCTTGTGAAGTATCCACTGAGGCCGGACAAAATTTGCATCTAAATAGATTTAATAAGCCCACATTATTACCTATGGTGGAAGATATTGCCAAAATGAAAACTTATTTAGAACAATTAATATTAAAAGAAAAGCAGAACTTAAACGCAGACAATAAAAATGAACTAGCCTATAAAGTTTTGATGGAGGCTACATATTGTAGTTTATTGCTCTTTAACAAGCGACGTGTTGGAGAACTTCAACGTATATTACTCGATACTTACATAAAAGTTCAAAATGGTCATCCCTCAGGAGATTTTGAAAAGTTGTTATCACCCACTGAACAAATTCTTATTAGAAAACTAAAAGAATTGTCGTAAGAGGCAAAAGAGGAAAGGGTGTACCGGTTTTATTTGACAAAATTACACAAGATGGTTTAGAGTGCGCCATTCAGAACCGCGGTAATTTTGTTGAAATTTCTAACCCTTATTTATTTGGTGCACCCCATTCTGTCCAATGTATTAGTGGATACCATGTATTTAGAAAACATATCAATCTAGCCTCGGCAATTCACAAAAGTATCCACACTTACGTCTACCAAACTGCGCAAGCATTTAGCAACAATTGCACAAATACTTAAAATGGGTAGTGATGATTTAGAGCAACTCGCGACCTTCATGGGTCACACCACAAAAACTCACAATGAATGGTACAGGTTACCATCAGATATTTATCAGACGGCAAAGGTTTCGAAAATATTGCTTCTGTCACAAAATGAAAATATAAATAAATATAAGGGACGTGGTTTAAATGACCTAGATGACATTGGTGATGAAATAATAGAAATGCAGGATAGCGCTTCTGAAGACGAAGAAGAATTGAAAGAGCCAAGACCAACTATAGCATTCACAACTACAGAACAAATATCAAAAACAAATGCAATTGAAAGTTTTGCCAATGCAAAAGAGCATAGCAAAAAAACATCAAAAAAAAGGGTTTTAAAAAAGTGGAGCCGCGAAGAAAAAATGGCCACAGAAACCTTTTTTAAGGCGCACATTAAAAAGAAGAAACCTCCAAAAAAAATGAAGTTTTAAGGTTAATTGCCGAGAATCCATCGCTCTTTAAAAATAGAAATTGGACGTCAGTTAAAGTTTACGTGTGCAATCAATACGCAAATCAATAGTAACATTTCAATTGTCATTTTTTTATTATTTCCTTACCGTTTCCATTCTTTAAAGTAAATAGTGATATGGTCGTAAATGTTAATAAAAAAATATGTATACCAGTTTCTGAATAAATAGTATCAAAAAGATTATTTTGCGTTTTATAGCTTCAAAGCAATAATAATATAATAATAATTTTCTTTATTCGCAAAATCATTTAAATAATATGTACTACATTCCACGGGCACGTCCATAAAATGATAAAATACCGTTTATAATTCATACCTTTTTTTCCAAGTGTAAAACTCATGCTAAAAGAAGCAGCAACAGTGTGCGGAAGCCGAGTAGAACCATCTCGCCTTTAAAAGGGGCTCGAGTTGCATATACAGGCGACATAAAGATAAAAGCTATATACGTGGAGTTTCAGTAAACTTATAGGAGAAACACGTCAGTTAACCTACAATAATAACGTCATTATACACCGTGTATATAGATGGAGTTTTGGTTGACCGAATGTGAAATGGAGTCTGGGTGAACCGCTGTAGCTATATATATATATATATATAAATATATATATATATATATATATATATATTTCATAACGCGTTTATTATTATAAAAAAGACTGTATAATTATCCTAAAAAACAGGTAGCGTAAGGCTAAAAATTAGATATGAATGAAATGATTAAACCGTATTAATGATACAAGCGGATGGCCTTGGTATTTTTTGAAGTTAACAAAACGTTTATGTCTATTTAACATGAAGTTTAAACATCATTCTGTCGGGGATAAATGTTTTTGTTTGTTTTTACAACGTGGTTTATTTTTCTTAACGCATTTATTATAAAAGAGGTTGCATAATTGTTATTAAAACTATTACATTTCCTTTAATTTCCATTTGAAGATTGTGACCTTTACCTATATACGAATTTACAACATGCAATTAAAACCATTTTACCTTCATGTTAGATAGACATTAACATTTTGTTAACTTTAAACAAATATCAAGGCCATCTGCTTCTATTAATAATGCGATTTAATCATTTCATTCATATTTAATTTTTAGTCTTACGCTATCTGTAATAATTTTAAAAACATTTTTAGGATAATTATAGTCTCTTTTATAACAATAAACGCGTTACGAAAAATAAATCACACTGTAAAACAAAAATAGTTATCCCTGCCTGAATGATATTTAAACTTCATATTAGATAGACATAAATTTAATAATTTTTATTGATTCATATTTAATTTTTAGTCTTACGACATCTATACCTGCCTTACGAGAACAAGCTCCTATACATGTCTTGCAAGTTAGCATTGGAAAAATTCAAATTTACTCCACAAGATCAAGTCCAAGATCAACACCAGGGTTAGCCCCTAGCTGAAACTCAAGGTCAATCTCAACGTCAAAAATACGACCCCCATGTGGGCGGCCTTTGGGAATTCCCAAGATCAAAAAGTGAAAGTAGTGCCCCACTTCCACTGTTTAGAAACGTGTACAAAAATGTGGATTGCGCCCATTTGGTACGGCAAGTTGGAATATTTTAGGATGTGTATGAGCAAACCGGGTATACCTGTATAGCAAAAGTAGCCCGAGATAGTGTCAAAGAATGTAATTCAGCAGTACTGTTTAATAGATGTAACGGACTATAGTTTCTTGATTGTAATTAATTATTTTCTTGTGACCAATTGTAAAATAGAGTGTATTATTTATTTTTTTACATTAATTTTTTTTGACAAAAAATTGTTATAGATTTTTTTATTGGCATTTTCTTATCAGGTAATAAAACTAAGGCTTGAATATGCTGGCGGCCTTGAAATATATACGCCAAATATATGACAGCATAAACATAAAATACAGGGTGTATCTAAAATGGTGGGCTGGCTATATATTTTCGGATTCTACTTGTAAAAATAAACAAAAAATGATTAATAATGATTTTTAAACAAAAAATATCTTTAGGAAAAATAACAATTTCACCTTCGTTTTCCTCCTGCCCGCCATTTTGTTTTTTTGTTATACAAAAAATTATATCTCAAGATCGGGTTAAAGAATGACTTCCATATTTGGAAAGTCTGGGTATACAATAAAGTCCTAAAATTATCAACAAATCATGACTTTAATTCCCTCGAAAATTACAAAATGGCGGCCATATTTATTTTTCAGTCCTTTATATCACCACCAGTATTCGTTTTATTAAGATGTATGAAATGTGCTAAAATATTAAGCCTTTTATTTAGAACAAAATGACATTTTATTTGTTCAAATCGGTTAACAAATAACAAATTTGTGGTAGAAAATTGATATTGTATTTTTGTGCCGTTTTCATGTCCTCCACTTTACGTTCAATTAATTTGTAAATTGTTTTTAAAAATTATATTAATTTTATTTGTTTTTAATTATCCTGTTTTATTAATGCTAATGTTTGAAAATAATAAAATTTAATAATAATAAAACAATTATTAATTTGTCAGTTATCATTAATTTTACACTCGGACGATTACTCCATATCGTGCCAACAATGTACCTACAATCGGAATGTAGATTATTTAAAAATAAAAAAAAATAAAAATAAAAATATGATTTTGCAGTGATAATTTAAATTATTACTTTAAACATCATTATTAATTTTAATAATAAAAATTATTATTAATTTTAAAATTAAAAATTATTATTAATTACCATTAATTATTTATTATTAAATTATTGATTTAAATTATTAAGTATTATTAAGTACTGTTGATCATATTATCATTCTAAACAGGCAATGTACATTGTTTAAAAATAAAACCATATGTTTTTATTCTCATTGTTTAACTGTGAGGGATATTTAAATATTTAATGTCATCGGTTTATTTTTCCAGTTTTGTTGTTCTAATTGCGGAGCACCGTCTTGCTGGAACCACATGTTATTCAAGGGGTTTGCGCAAATATCGTCTTCATAAATGTATGGACCAATGATTGTGTTGTCAAATAAACCGACCCATACATTTAGAACGAATCGTATTTGTGGTTGACGTCCTTGATGTTCATGACTGATGAGGATTTTCAATGCACGAGGCGTGTTCGTTATGACGATTAAACATACCTGAGTTTGTAAACTTGTACTGGTCAGTAAATATGAGGTGAGAAAAGAAATTTGGATTTTGTTCTAACTGATCCATGAAATTCCCAAAACATTACTCGCCGTTTACAATCTCCAGGAGACAGTACTTGAGTGACATGAATTTTGAATGGGCAATATTTATGTTTTTGGTACTCTCCATACTAGCTCTCGCGATCTATTCATATTTGTTGCGATGGCCCGTATGGAAGTAGAAGGATTATCTTGAATCTATTGGAAAATTATTTATGGAGATTTTTTAATGATTTTTAGAAATTTACTTACTGCTCAGAAAAGTTCACCCTCATTTTCATTCCTGGGTCTAGCAACAGATTTTCTTGGCTGGCAAAGCGAACCAAACTCGCCCAAATTTCGATGTAGTGATAAAAAACAATTTTGAGCAAGTTATTGCCTTTCTGGATACCGCTTTAGGTACGTTTGTGCAGTAACATGGGTATTTCGATGCGAAGAGTAATACATTTCTAACATCTCGTTTTTCTTCATTCGAAAACGGAAAAAGCAACAACTACTAAAATTTAAGCGAACTGTCAAAGATGATTAAACAAAAGAGTGCATGTTCTTTCCAAAGCACTCTTCTTCTTTCAGTTATGTTCATTATACATTCATAGTTTAGTTTGTATCTATTATTATTAGGATTAACTATTTAATTTTAAATAATAAATAATAATAATAAATTTAATCAAAATATTTTTGTCTGAAATTGTGTTTGTTAGAAATAGTTTGGAGCTTTTCTTCTTCATAAGAGAATGTTTCCATGAAGCATAATAAATTTTTAAAAAATAAATAATATTTTTTTAACTTTAATCAAAATGTGTCTTAAATAAAAGAATGCATGTTCTTTCCAAAGCGCTCTCGGTAAAAACGGTTTCTTCCATATTTTGTGGGAATCTTGAAGTTGAACCATACTATATGATTGTAATCAGAAGAAATGTAAAGATCTCATATAGCTGCCATAAGAAATAACTGCTATAACTTCCAGATCTAGAGTGCCTTTAATTTTACCTTAATATGTTTGGATTTCTCTTAAAAAAGTGCCTTAATAATGTATCAGTTTAAAACGTCCACCTTTTGCAGTATTGCAATATTTGCAAGGAAAATCGAAAACTGAAAATTCCGTTTTCTTTTAAATTGCGGCAACCTCTGAAAACATCCAAAATTTCGTAAACGGTATATTGTTGATCACGAAAATGCATCTTCACATAACAGATCCCCGTTGGAGCTCGAAAATGGGCACCCTGTATATATATATATATATATATATATATATATATATATATATATATATATATACATATGTCCATCTAAAACAATTTCAACAAGTTTATCTGTGTTGATTAAAGAACCTTCTGTTAAAATATGACACTACTTATAAAAAATATTATTAGGACAGTAAAATAGTTTTATAGTATACCATACGCGCACAAATTACTGCACCTCTGTTAGTACGATAATACTACCTTTAGCGATCTAGGCCAATAAAGCCAGTTTTAGAGAGATTCATTAGTGCGGCTCTCATCATCCTCAAAACATTGTACCAATTACTTAAAAGAATCACATTTAAAATCTGGCAGTAAATGGGGGGGTTTGGCCCTTAGTTACTAGTTCATGCCCCATACCCGTTCGGTACATCTGGATACGTCAGGTGATCCAACTGGCCAAGGCAAGATGTTAACATAATCTTCTTGAGAATTCTTAAAACAAGATAACGACACGAAGGCGAACATTAATCTTTTGGAGAAGGGAGTCTGGCAGCTAATTTTTTGCGTCATCTCCGTTTACCCACACGGGGGATACTATTGAAGCAACCCACCTGACTTGGAGCGAGAGGGTCCTAATTTTTCTCAGTAGACGCATGTTCCTCTTTTCCGCATCCATGTATTTTCTTCTACAAGCGTAGGAACGATGGAAAATGTTTCGGCTGTCTGTCACATGTACTGGTACATTTGGCAGTTTTGCAACTAAGTTTGCTTTTCCTAAATACTGCAGAGGTAATTTCGCACCCTCTGAGGGGATGCAGGAAAAAGAATATCATTCAATCCCTGCAACTACATTTTACTCCTACTGTGTTATTTAATATAAATCAGGACTTTAACCTTGTTACTTATAACATTGTTTATATTAACAGTGCTTATAAGCTTCTTATGAAGTCGCAAGTACTTAGGTGATGTTCTCGTCCAGAATTTAAAACTGCTGTAAGTTTTGGCCAGTTGAACATAAAATATTAAACGATAGATTCAAAAGTAGTAAAGTTAAAGACTTGTACGGCATATTTACTTGTCTCGTTCAAAAAAAATATTAGCCTTTATGTGGATCGTTTAACAAAATGAGCAAATGATACATCTACAATGAGCTTTTTTCCTGATTTACTAAATTTTGCGTTGTGCTATTGTTTAAGTCAGATAATCTAAATGACGTTCGCGTTTAAAGACCTATATCTGTATTACCGACATTTTCTAAGGTAGGTATTTGAAAAAGGGATGAGTAGGTAAAGTTACAAATACCTAGGTACTTTAAAGATGACCAGATTTTTATTTTCAGAGTATGGTTTTAGCAAGTAGCTCGAATGGATTAATAAAATTCGCAATGTTGCTGGATTTAACCAGATTGCTTATTGCAAAAATATATTGTGGCAAAAATTAAGAATTATATATAATTTTGACAAAAGCAACCTAATAAAATGATGAAGCAGTAAATACAATTTCGATTTACGCCGTTTGTAGACAAATGTTTTAATATACGCTTACTTTTTAGTTTTAGTTTTTGGATTCCAGAGACGAGCAGTAGAATTATTAATGCACAGGGATATCGGGACAATTGTAAGATGTCTTTCGTTGATTTGAAAAATCTTGTAACGCTGACAACTTACACCTATTTAGGTTGCAAAGCGATAAACACGACCATTGTATGATACAGCGAGATAACATCAGAACGAACTATTAAAAACTATCTGAAACACAGAATAGTCCTGTAAACATTTTCTCAGGAGCTCTTTTATTGTCTTCCCCTCAAATTAACCAGATCCAACTTAAAAAAAATTAGAAAAGTTTTTACCTACCAATCTATGTATATTTATTATAAGTTTTGTTATGAACGAATAAGTTCAAACGTAAATATTTAATTAAAAATTATTATTAATTTTATTAAATACATAAATAAAAAGTTTACCTCGAGTAGGATTTGAACCTACGACCTGTACTTTGTTAGAGTACTCTAGCAAACTACAGGTCGTAGGTTCTAATCCTACTCGCGGTAAACTTATTTGTGTATTTAATAAAATTGATAATAATTTTTAATTACTCTATGTATGTATTTTAATCTGCATGTTTCTGTACTTTGCTTAATGTTGTATTGTTTGGGTTTATTAGTCATTACATTGTTTACTTTTTTTAGTTGTATTTTGCATGTAGTTCCTTATTAATTTGTTGTGCCTGCTCCCGTGAAATGCCAAATGTAAGTGCCATGCACAAAAGGCGGAGCCCTACAAGCTAAAAGGTTTGCCAAAAAGTGAGAGGTAAAAACTTGTAATCCTCGGTAGCAAATATACAGAGAACTATCACGCATAGAAAAAAATTAAGAAAAGAATCTTCTAGAAAGTTTTGTCAACTGTAATAGTAAATAGAACAACTTTTCTGCTACAGCGCACTATTTTAATAATATGACCAAAAAACTAAAAAAACGTAACTTCTCTGTCCATGGACATACTTTTAATATGTTTACCGCTTATCTATTCCATACAACCCAGTTCAAAAATTTTGTTCCTTTCATTTACTGGAACTGCTTTGTTGATTCACCAATAATGTTTTAAGAAGATGATGATCTTACAAACCTACTCACCAAGTTTTATTCAATTAGTTTAACTATAATCTTTGTTTAAATGTAAAAATATTTTATTTGACGTTACAAGATACTCCTGTCAGTTCAATAATTAAAAAATTATCATTTAGATTTCACGTTTCTTGAGTTGTGGATGTTGCCATGGTAACTTTAAAAAACGCGCATTTTTGAAAGTTTGATTTAAACACGCTAAGACGTGCTTTAAATAGGTAAGATAGGGCAGCAATAAAAAAAAAATCCTTATTCAGATAATGAAAAAATTTGAACTAACTCTTAAATTTTACCTTAGGAATTTTTTGCCGATAAATTACGCGTCATATCAAAAAATTGCATAGAACATAATTAATCGGTATGTTTAAGGTATTTTTTGACATATGCAGCTGTTCTAGAAATATTTGATAAAAAACCAAAAACTACCCCTAATGAACCCTCTTCTCCGCCGATGGATTTCTCCCAAAATCTAATCAGCTCTAAGCTAAATGAAAACAAGCCAAATCCAAAAGTTTGCCAAAAGTGACGTAGGTAAAACTTGTAATCGCTCTGGTAGCAAATATACGTGAGATACTATCACGCACACACAAAACGAAAACAATCGCGTACGCACACAGTTGTCACACTGTAAATCAAACAACTTTTCTGCTACAGCGCACTCATTTTAACTCACATATGACACACACACACACACTACACACACACACGTCACACTTCTCTGCTCACATGGACATACTTTTACATATGTTTACACACTTATCTATTCACACTCACAACGCTCAGTGCACAACATTTTGTTCACTTTCATTTACTGACACTGCTTTGTTGATTCACACACATACATGTTTTACAGAAACACACAATTTTAAATCTTCAGATGATGATCTTACACACACGCTACTCATCCAAGTTTTATTCAATTAGTTTAACTATAATCTTTGTTTAAATGTAAATATTTGTTAGTCATATTTTATTTGACGTTAAAATACTCCTGTCAGTTCAATATTAAAAATTATCGATTTAGCGATTTCACGTTTCTTGAAAAAGTGGATGTTGCATGGTAACCTTCTAAATAACGCGCATTTTTGAATAGTTTGATTTATATACGCTATATACGTACTTTAATATATGGTTGGATAGG
Source organism: Vesta saturnalis (assembly GCA_036346205.1). Taxonomy (NCBI): domain Eukaryota; kingdom Metazoa; phylum Arthropoda; class Insecta; order Coleoptera; family Lampyridae; genus Vesta; species Vesta saturnalis. The sequence continues at coordinate 225,601 of JARFJB010002298.1, read as the reverse complement.
GCACCAACTAAAAAGAGTAATATACGTTATTCAGATAATGAAAAATTTGAACTAACTCTTAAATTTTACCTTAGAATTCACGTTTTATGCCGATAACATTATGCGTCATATCACAAAATTTGCATAGAACATAATTAATTGGTATTTTAATTTTGACATATGCAGCTGTTCTAGAAATATTTGATAAATAAACCATAAACTAACCCTAATGAACAAACTTCTCCGCCGATGGATTTCTCCCAAAATCTAATTAGCTCTAAGCTAAAGTGAAAACATAGCCAAATCTAAAATATGAATGTTTTCCACGTCGCGTATTTTCGCGTCTGGAGTTATCGTGGATACTAACACACACATACGCGTACGGTTTCGTACACGACACGCATCTCCACACGCTACACTCACACATATGTTGGTACAACTACACAGGGACACAACTACAACTTAGGACACTCACACATATATTCAAATTCATGCACACGTACAGTTTTACACACACACAGTGGACACATGACACACTCACATTTCACATTTGTCTTTTTCGGACACTACGCACACCTCTTTTTATAAGTTCATACACGACACACACAGGCACACATTGTACACACACACACACACACGTAACTATTCCAGACATGATGGCCAATCTTAGTGAAACTTGGCCAAAGTCAGATAGAGATTCATAGACTAATAAAGTACGATTTTAAGCGATAGCGAAAAAGTCGATTGCATAAGCCGCCCGCTTCTATACTAAAATCGATATATACAGCTATCAGCATATATATCATATCATATATATATAGGTTGGAAGGTAAAAACTAAAAAAAGAGTAATATACGTACCGTTTATTTCTTTTATTTTAGTAGAATTCACGTTTTATCCATACATATGTATATCACAAAATTTGTAAATTTTAATTGCAAATCAATAGCGTCGTTGACACTATTTTATAAAATTAATAACAAGTTATTCAAGACTAAAATGGCTGAAAAACCAATTATTATTTAAGTGAAACATATGAAATCTAACTAGATGTTTTCCACGTCGCGTTGGCGCGTCCATTACATTATATATTGACCAATACTGTAGATATATGAACGAAGATCTTCAAATAAAAATATGTTTAAGGTACTACTATCCAGGGAATATATTATTAGGAATAAATATATTCATAATTGTCATGCAAGCGTAAGTTTTAAACATATTTGATAATGAACCATAATTTTAACTTTTTTTTCTAACTACGCAACCTCCTTTTTATAAGTTCATAACGAAAACTGGCAATCATTGTAAACAAAAATCAGTAATCTATTCCAATAATGACGTTTAATAACTTCATGTCAGATAGAGATTCAATAGACATAAATACATTTTAAGGTAACAACAATTCCAAAGCCGCACAGCTTCTAGTGAAAAAAAGTCGATTGCATACAGCTTCAGCATTTATCAATCATATTTATTTAATTATTTATATTTAGGTTCGCTTTACAGGTAAAAACTTTATAAAGCAAGTTTGTGGCGTAAAATTAAATTTTCTTTAAACACACATGCCAGTCTACACTTTTCCTTAGGGCAATTAATCGTTATTCAGTTAATGAAAAATTTGATACTAAGCACATGAAAGTTTTACCTTAGACATTTTTTGTCGCTAAGATTACGCTTCCTATCAAAAATGTGTACTACCAGCGGAACATGGATGTGATCTTGATATGTTTAAGGTCTATATCCAAAGTATTTTGATATCTTTTAAATATGCACTGTGACAAATATTTGATATAAACCAATAAACTACCAGATAAAAACCCCTCTGCCGCTGGATCTCTCCCAAAATTAATCATCCAATAATATAGTCCTGATTACAGCTTATTTGCCCAAATGGAAACAAGTACACATCAACCCACAGTCGATAGTTAAAAAGTCGATTGGGTAATCCGTTTATACATAGATTATATACTGTAGGTATGGAAGGTAACAATCTGGTAAATTATGTGGCGTAAACAACAAGATTATCACACTTTGACCAGTTAATGTGTCCAGGGCAAGTTCTTTGTTAATGACGAATTCGATACTAGCAATGAAAGTTTTACAACACTCTTTGCAGATGACGCTTCTTCTGTTACTACCAGCGGAAATGGATGTGATCTTGTTGTTCAAACAAACCAAAGTATTTCAAAAATTACTGTGACAAAAATGGTATAATCATAAATAAGATAAAAACTCAAGGTATCTTATTTTCAAAATATAGTCCTGATTACAGCTTATTTGCCAAAATGGAAGATAAATCAATACGTCTGTTAAACTTTGCGGTGTCGAATATAGATTATACAATTGCCTGTATTTAACACTGATAAATAGTCATCAAAGCGATTATCCTAGTAGTCTCGGATGTTAGTAAGGGCCATACCCACAGTTACATGAAGTGGTGATACTTCAGAATGCATCAATTTCATCAGTATGGTACACTGTATTCTCTCTGAATTATGCTACCTATTATCTTTTGGGGTAATTCCACGAAAATGGAAGAAGTCATGGTCATGCATAAAAGGATATTTATCGCAAACCCCCTGCATATTTATGTAGAGATCTCTTTAAACGCTCAAAAATGTTAACTGCGGTGTCGTTATATTTACACAATTGCCTTATTTGCCTAAAAAATAGTAAAAGCGAATATGTAGTAGTCTCAGATGTTACTAACGGGCCATACCCACAGTTACATGTGGCGATACTTCCATGAATCAAGGCATCAGACGGTCACACCCAGTGATAGCGAGTATTGTAGTTTTGACCGGGTACATGTAATCATCGATTTGCCTGATTTGCTAATTGAAGTTGTTCAATTATATCGGTAGCGAAAATTCCACCCAGAATATAAGCAAGAAAAGACAAAACCTAGAATGCAATTTGCAGTGTAACATGGCTACTTAACAGAAATACATTTGAAATCCACACCAATTGTCTCCTGTTAGCTTGGTCAAATTATACCAGAGACCTTGCAGAAATTTTGAAGAACTGAAACATGCGACACTTAAAGGTAAGTGCATTGTTCCTGTATAATTTCTAGAGAAAATTTCTAACCAGAAGTTGAAAAGACACTATAATGCATATTGTAAGCAGTTACTACCAAAAAAAGCTCTATTGTCCACACCAATTTCTCCTGTTACTTGGTCAAATTATACCATAGACATTGTGCACTGAAATTATTGAAGCACTTAAGTGCTATGAACTCTTAAAGGTAAGTGCATAATTTCCTGTCTAATTTATTGTATTTGTTTCAGTAACCAGAAAATTAGAATAGTTCTTTCATATATTGTCAAGCACTCTATCTCACGAACAAAGCGACTCTATGTTTATACCGCTAGAAAATTTACTTTAGACATTGGCACTTAATTATTCGCACTTAAGTTATGTCCTCTTAGCTATAATCATGAAATTGTCTGTATAAGGTTGTTTCAGTAAGTACACTTTAGAAAATTTATTTAATTTCAACACCCTCTATCTCAGTACAAAGTCGACTTATGTTTATAGGAATTTCTCCTTCTGAAAAGGTCTTATGACTGCCTTGCTTGTTAGAAGTGCAATTCACTATGAAGCGTGCAATCACCCTGTATAAGGTGTTGATTAAGTACACTTTAGTTTATTTAAATAACAATGTCTTTGCGTAATTCCAGTCTGGACTTAGATGATTGTGGAGTCAGTTCTGACTGTGACTGCCTTGCTTGAAAGAATTGCGAATCACTTCAAGCGTGCATCATTGTCTGTGTCTGCATTATTTTGATAAAATGCATGTACTTTGTCGAATTCAGTTTTGTGACGAAGATGATTGTGGAGTCAGTTTGTTGAATGTCTGCACTAGCAACAAATCTACGTCACTCACAAGTTCACTTTGGTTAGAAGCACGTTTCCGACTTGAAGATGGTGTACGCTGGTCCCGACTCTGACAGTACAGTTTGAGACGATGAAGGACGAGAAATTTGACTATGAGGAAACGCAACTGGTTGATTATCGTCAATACTTTCTTCATCTTCATCAGCAACGTCCTGAAAGTTATTTAAACCATTTCAATCGGTATTTGGATATTACTGTAAAATTTAACAAAATTGTTACTTTTACAGTTTCCCGAAAATGAAGAAGCCTGGATTAAAACAGCAGATGAATTTCGAGAAAAATGGCAGTTTGATAATTGCTGTGCGGCAATAGATGGAAAACATATAAATATAGTAAAGCCTCATAACAGTGGATCCTATTTTTTAATTATAAAGGAATCTTCAGTACTGTATTGTTAGCAATAGTCAACGCTAACTATGAATTCATTATGTAGTATACTGGAATGAATAGAAGAGTCTCAGATGGAGGAGTTTTACATGTAACCTCATTTTCTGACAAACTTGCACAGGGCAGCGTGAGTTTAGCACCACCTAGACTAGTTCATGGTTTTGAAACGGTGTACAAATTGCCTTATGTTTTCAGTGGAAACGAAGCTTTCCCGCTTCTAGAAAACCTATTGAAACTCTATCCTCAAAGACATGGATTGTCAAGAGAAGAAAGAATCTTTAATTATAGAATATGTCGTGCCAGACGAATAGTTGAAAATGCCTTTGGCATCTTAACCTCCTGATTTAGAGTGTTTCATAGTGATATACGACTAGCCGAAAAAACACAACTACCTATGACGAAATACAAAAAATTCATATTCACCTAGCGGTTTTATGGATCAAGAAGACGTAGAAAATGGATAAGTAATTTCAGGAGAATAGCGAGCAAATGAAAATAATTTACTACTACTGCAATGAACACCTAGAACAAGTTCTAATTTGGGCAAGCATATATATATATATATATATATATATATATATATATATATATATATATATATATATATATATATATATATATATATATATATATATATATATATATATAACATATTTCAACAATTAGGGAAATGTCAGAAGTGTGCATTTTGAAAATAGAATGGCATTCCCTACAAGGAGATAAAATACTAAAAATACCATGAAATAATGTAAATTAAATATGGTATTATTTTATGTAAAACATTTTCGAAAAAATAAAAACTATAAATACTTACATCTAACGCATCCCTGTTCATTGAATCTTAAAATTCTAAATTTGATCTTCCCTTTCTAGGTATTTTCGTGTCGGCTATGAAACTAACCAGGTCATAGTACCCAAGAGTTGGGGTATACACATCGTTGATGTTCCAGTTCTCTCGGACTCTTGAACGTTCTTCAGTTCTCTTCTAAAGCAGCATAAACTGTGTATTTTTTTGATCACAAATTCCTTATTAGCATTTGGATATTTTTCCAAGCATTTCTTTATGAGTTCATCGTAAGCATCGTTCCTTAATTGTTTGTTCATGTAATCGTCATACTTGGTGCCGTGATTCATAAATATTTATGAATCACGATCACTCTCCATTTTCGTTAATAATTATTGTAGTCTGCATCAGTATAGTATCTGTATATGACATAGGAATGTTTCGGCATCACTGTGACATACACGTTGAGACTTGCATCAGTTTCAGCTGTGCGGTAGCAAGGAATACCAGGCTAAACGTGATACTGCAACCAGTGTCATCACCACCTGATACTGATAAAATTTCACTGATGCTCTACCGTACACGCTGCAACATGCATCATGAAACCTCAGTGACGATACAAGTATCGTCACATGTAACTGTGTGTATGGCCCATTTAGACACAAAGATATGTTAAGAATGCTGAAACATCATCTCTGTTTGTGGCTAATCACGTTCCCATTATTGCGACTAAATTATGGAAATTACCTCAAAACATAACAGCTATACAAAGTAAACACATCTTCAGGAAAGTTATTAAAGATATTCTTATCAGAAATCCTCTTGATAACATTCAAGAATATTTTATTGTTAATTTTAGTAACCCATGATATTTTTTAGGGATATCAGAATTTGTATCATTTTAGTTACATGTAGCGTTGCTGGCTTGTGACGTTCCTACACTTGTATTACAAGTCTACAGGATAAATATATTATTGTTATTAAATCTTATATGAAGAGTAACCACTCTAATAGAAGTGAATGGTCAACATATGCCAAACCACTCTGATCAGCATAGCCTGCATTCATTGTGTAAAAACGTAACCTGTATACAACAACCTCTGTCTGAAAATGAAAGCTTCTACAATTATTCACAAATCGTAATAAACATAAAAACAGTTGAATCATCAACTGGTCACAAAAATGTTGACAAAAGCCTGAATTGCTTTATCAAAACACATCATAAAATAAAAAATTGTTGGACTTACTACACGTACTTTATTGCAAAAAAATATAAATTTAAAGTCACTAACACATAAATATATAAATATGTACAATATTTACAAATTAAATACAAAAACCTGTAAGTTATGACTAAAACAATTTTTAAATTAATGTAGGAAATAGTTCAGAGACACTTTTATCCCACTCATCAGGTTCTTCTAAACCGTGAGGAGAGTCAAGAGATTCATATCCACAATCTGAAGAACTATAAGGAGAATATTCACTTATTTCCTTGTACGGTATTTCCAAAACTTCTTTACAGTCATCACTTTTCTCTGTTGTAATCACTTCCGTAACTGCTTCACTCAATCGTAGACTGGTATCATCAACAATAATTGTAATACAATTAGTTGTTTCATCTAATGTTCCATAAAGGACATCTGAACTATCGATTGGTTCAACTTTAGGCATAATGAGTTTAGGTCTTGTTTTTGTATTTAATTTTTTATGTTGCTTAATTTTTTTCGGTGGAGGTTCTTTTGCACTATAGTTATGGTGTAGTAATAAGTATGGCGATATTTCTTGTTCCAAACCGGGTTCCACTTTTATATTGTTACATCCACTGGATTCCAATTCTTTTGATGACGTCCCCACCATTGACTGTTTACTGTCTGCGCCATCAACAGGTGATTCCTAAGATTAAAAATTAATTTTAGAAGAAATAACTACAGACAAATTTGGATTCTTTGAATTACAATGTTAACAAGTGTTTCAGTGACAATTCATGCCGAAGGTGATCTAAACGAATGACAAAAACTGTGCAACAACAGGACAGCTAATTTTGTGTACAAAAATCACCTGATTGTCACTACTTGTTGTAATTCGCATACAAAATCCATAAAAGCATCAAGGTATCTATAAATTGTTTTTAAACTAAAGATCAACATAAGGGTACAATTATACAACTTACTTCGTGATTTGTCTTTTGAGCAGCAGCTTCCAAGTCTGCGGCGATATCTTGCAAGAGGCTTTGGGTAAGCTCTTCCAAAGAGTCGATGTCAACATCTCTGTCGAGTTCGTTGAGCAAGTCTGGTAAAGAAGGCAAGCCAATACAATCTTCCAAAGTGCTGTTATTGTTTGTGTCTTCAAATCCACTGCTGAATATGTGTCGTGACCCTTCGGCAGAGGGATGGATGCTGCAGATCCTTTTTGGACTTCACATTCAACAGTACGGTTTTGACTACATTTACAAGAAACTGGTGTATTACGCAATGCCAAATTTTCTTCATTTAACTTCTTATTCATGTTTCTTAATTCTTTACATTCTTTCATCAACTCTTCATTTTTGTAGAATAGTTCTTGAAGTGCATGCTCCATTTCTTCCATTTTCGCCTTTTTACGATCCCGTGATGTTTGAGCAGCAACACGATTTTTCAACTTCCTAAAGGACATTGAGTAATAAGTACTAAAAATGATAATAGGTCGAACCTTACTTTCTTTGAACCTTCTCTTCCCATGTTAGATGGTCTAGTCTGCGCTTTTTGGCTCGTGATGTTTGTCTCATCTCTTCATCCATATTTCCGTGAATATTGTCGTTACTTGATAAATATTTTAAAATTGCTGGAACTGTAATACTCATTTTTGTTTTGATTTGATTTTGTTAGTTTCAAATAGTATTTTTCCGTTATTATGATTAGCTTAAGCTAACATTCAGTCGGCTGTATTAATACTAACCCGATGTTTTTTACATTATTCCAGAAGAGGGTCACTTTCTATGCATTAATTCTAAAACATGATGAAAAAATCAATGAAGTTATGAAATGTAGATGACGTTTGAAGGTTTGTTCTTAAGTTTGATGTGGTTTACTGTGATTGGTCAAAATTTCCACCTACCGAATACCAGTAGCGTAACTCTAGATTCATGGGAATATAATTTTTCACATCACATCACATACATGAGATCACATAGAGAAATTGTCTATTATTCATTATTACGTAATTGCGAGGGGAACAAAGTGGGTAGGTATACAAAAATACAGTCACAGTCAAATCATTAGCGTACATAATCAATGCCTTTAGGTAAAGAAAGAGAGCAGTGGCGTTTCATATATGGTAAAGGTTGGGTTTTGCCAAACAATTTTTTTATTGGATCTGATCCTTGTTTCCAATTTGTGTAGATGATAAATATAAATAAAACATATTAGGATAATACTCAGTTCCTGTCTCGATTCCATTTTTTATGTCCTAGGTATACTATTTCTAAGTGCAAAAATTATGTTACAAAAAAATAAAAGCTAACTGTAGCTTTTATTTTTTTTGTAACATGCAGTGGCGTAACAGAAAAATACAGAGACCCCCCCGTAGTACTATTTCGAAGGCCCTGGTTGACTAGGTACTAAAATGGAACTTACTTGTTTTTTGATTGGCGTCTGTATTTTTTAGAAGTACGTTCATTCACAAACTTATTTGAACCATTTTTACCTTCCAACCTACATAATACATATGTAGGTATAGAAGGTTATGCAATCGACTGTCGCTGAATAAACTTATTAGCTCATTACAACTTTAGGCCAAGTTGCGCCAAGATCCGCTATGATGTCTGGATGTGTGTCTGTGAGTGTGGATGTATGTTACTATCCACAATTAATCCAGAACGAAAATGCCTACGTACTTAAAATTTTGTATTTAAGCTTGTTTTTATTTTGCTTAGAACTGATTAGATTTTCGGAGAAATCCAGCGGCGGAGAGCAGTTTTTGGTTTTTATCAAATATTTCTATAACAGCTGCATATTTCAAAGATATAAAAATATCTAGATATAGGCCTTAAACATATCGATTAATTATGTTCTATGCAATTTTTTGATATGACGCGTAATTTAGCGACAAAAAAATTCCTAAGGTAGAATTTAAGTGTTAGTTCAAAATTTTTTCATTATCTGAATAACGATTAATTTTATAAGAAAAAGTGTAGACGTATTTTTTAAAGGTTTTTTTATAAGGTTTTTTAGTGTAAAGCGAAATAAATGTAAAAATTAAATAAATATGATTGAAAATGCTGAATCTGTATTATCGATGTTTTTATAGAAGCGGGGTGCTTTGGAATTTGTTTTTTTTACGTTAACATGTGTTTATGTCTATTAATCTCTATCTAACATAAAGCTTTAAACGTTACTCTGATATAGATTATGCCGTTTTTAAAATGTTACCTGTTTTCGTGATGAACGTAAAAAATGCAGATTGCATAGTTATCCTAAAAAATTGAAATTAAAATTATTTCATTTCTTTTAAGTTAGCATCTAGATGTCTATTAACCTCTATCTGTCATGAAGTATTAAACGTCTGTTTGACATAGATTATTGTTTTTGCGTTTACAATGTTGCCCATTTTCGTAATGAACTTTTTATAAAAGAGGTTGCATAATTATCCTTAAAAACTGTTATTAAAATTGTTTCATTCCTTTTAGTTTCCATTGGGTAGGTTGGAAGGTCGTGCGTTGTTCTACACCAGATATTTTTTTAAGTTATTAGGCATTTATGTCTATTAATCTCCATCTGACATGAAGTTGTAAACGTCGTTCTGACATAGATTATTGTTTCTGTTTTTACAATGTTGCCTGTTTTCGTTATGAACGTATGAAGAAGGTGCATAGTTACCCTAAAAAAATTATAATCAAAATTATCTCATTTCTTTTAATTTTTTAAGTTAGCATCTAGATGTCTATTAACCTCTGTCTTATATGAAGTTTTAAAGGTCGGTTTGACGTAGATTATTGTTTTTGCTTTTACAATGTTGCTTATTTTCGTAATGAACTTATTATGAAAGAGGTTGCGTAATTATTTTAAAAATGTTATTAAATTTGTTTCATTTCTTTTAATTTCTATTTTGTAGGTTGGTAGGTGGTGTGGTGTTCCATACCAGATATTTTTTATAACTACACGAAACGCACTACAAACTTTTAAATTGTTTATCGAAGTACATTAAATTTATATTTATTTAGATATAGTTTACTCTATATACAGTTCCCGCATTCCGCAAACGCACTCACTAATTTTTAAGACGATATGAACGACGCGCGCTTTTTGATACAAAATCAGTTTTAATGGGGTCCAGATCTAGTTTTTGAGTGCCCGTGTATTCTATGCTAATGTCACGGCTAAGGTCAAAAACAGGATTACTGCATTATATACATCAGTAGAAGGAGGTCAGCTGAGGACAAAATAGAGTGAGGGTAAGCCCCGCCCCTGAGGTCAGCTGAGCACAAAATGGAGTGGGGTAATCTCCGTCCACCAGGTCGGTGGGGTGGGATCTGCTTTTTTTCGGGGGCGTTTTTCAGCCCCCTGGGCTGAATTTTACCTCTAATTAATGGTCTTTTGGCAATATTAAGAGTCTTCTGTGCGGTCTAACTCTTTGGTTACGGGTGTTGGATGCCCCTGGCCTGTTGGTCTAGCGGCCATTTTGGCAGGGTTAAGAGGGGGTTAAGACCAGATATGGGTCCTTATGACTTCATTAAGGTGGAGCCTCGCCCATTCCCTTTACCTGATTGGTGGTACGAAGGTATCCTTTCCCCTAATTGGTTTGCCCCTCCACTGGCTTCTGGTTAGACTCAACAGCTGTGCTGTGATTGGAGGATTAAGTCTCTGCATTCTGATTGGTTATGGCAGGAAATTTGAATTTGAATTCTAATAAGGGGGTCTAATGCTAACTTGTAAGACAGGTGTAGGGCTTAGCAACCTGTTCTCGGGGCTTTGTCCCACTTTTCGTGATCGGAACTTGTTCGGGATCTTCGTCCATTGTCGTGAACCCCTTGGCGGAAAATTTGAATTTGTATTCTAATAAGGGGGCCCTAATAATCACTTGCAAGACAGGTGTAGGACTGCGCAACTTGCTCTAGGGGCTTCGCCCCTTGTAGAGGCCCCTTTGGAGGGAAATTTGAATTCTAACTTGTAAGACAGGTAGGTCTTCGGAAGTTTCTCTCAGGGCTTTGCCCCCTTGACAAAAAATTTGAATTTGTTTGTGGCGTCATCTATGAGGGGAAATTTGAATTTGTATTCGAATAAGCGGGGCCCTATTGCTAACTTGTTCTTGTATTGGAACTTGTTCTCGAGTCTTCGCCTCTTGTCAGATGTCCGCCCCTGTACGAGAGTTGCGAGCATCATCCTAGCCTAAAACCATGCGTTTATTAATCTAACCTAACATTGTACGTATATTGACCTAACCTAAATTGTTCGTATATTGACAGCAATGCCGAAGACTATCTCGTAAGGTAAGTATACAGGGTGTGAGCGTTTGTGTATGTGCGCGGCCTGTGTTCAAATCCATCCATCAAGCAAATCAATTAAGCGAAAAAGTCGTTATTGAAAATAGACAAATGTCTGGGAGTAAAAAAAACGCGGTGCAAGTCTAAGAGGTAGAGGCAAGAGACTTGAGAAGCGAGAGGGGAGAGGGATAGGAGATACGAGAGAGGCGTGAGAAATGAGCTAGACGAGGGAGAGGAGAGAAACGAAAGATAGACTGCCATTACAAGAAACATACACTAGTTTAAAAATACACCACTAGATGCCGTCACAAACAAGTCTGCTTTTAAAATAAGTGTAATCACACGCGCAAAGAACCTGAACATCATTTTTCCATTTTCATGGGCAATCCAACTTTTCGCGTAATTAGCTAATTAGGTTTTTTAGATCTACTTGAATAGTGAAAGGTTGTTGTTGTGGTTACATAATTGGAGGAATTCAGAAAATAATTACTTTATGCTAATGATTACCGGAGACCCCTATGTACTTTATATCATTCAGTTATGAACAAGCCGCCGAAATTAAGTGTTCTGTGAGTGTGACCGTGTCAATGCGTTCTCCCAATGCGATTATCAGCAGCTACCACTGTAAGTGATCGGTTTTATTTTAACCCTAATACATATTTTATTTACTTTATTTAATTGCTAGAGCCCTGATTTCAAGTTTGGTTATACGTTGTAAAACGTATTTTTTTCACTCAAAAAAACTCAACAATAGTGTTACACGCTAATTTGACTGACATTATTGTTATTATGATTGGCTAATGATAATGCGTTGGGTAAAATAAAAGCACAGAGGCCTATAGTTGTCTTACGCAATGAAACCGGTGTTAGTTTCAAATCACATGTGTATTACCAAAATTGTAAATGAAAGTCAACTTGTTTATTTACCCTTGGGGAGTTTAGCCGTTTTCAAAACGAAATGGTGCTTTCAAACCTGTTTATAAAATCTAGGGCCTTTTTATGATGAGATAGCGTAACTATTGAAACGCGTTCGGTGTTTTTTAATTTTTTGTCGTATGTGGGTGTATTTTGTTTGCTATCAAAATAAATTCAAATTTTTCCAATTTGTTTTTAATAGCTAGTGCTTTTTGTTTTACATCTTGCTTTTTAGCGGTAAGCAGAATTGTGCTTAAAATTTTTAAAGGTGGTATGAAATTTGCACGCATTGCTTTTATTGGAGTGAATCGCAAAGACTATCTAGTAGCACGTGATGTCCGCAAAGTTTAAGTAATTTCTACTTTAGTTTGTGCTAATTGCAAATCGCTCCATATTTTGATGCTGTGCCAAAAAAGGTATACACTTTTTGGGCAAACGTCGTAAAATTCTCTTATTAAAGGGACATTATTACAGGCATCGTTAAGTTACAAATTTAGCGGCACTATGGACATATTCCGCAGTTGGTTCTTTATTCTTTATAAGTTTTTTTAATCCCGAATAAATCCCACTCATATTCGCTGCACCATCATAACCCTGGCCACGGCATCGGGAAACATCCAAACCCATTTCATTAATACTATTGACAATCTTTTCTGCCAAGCCTACCGGAGACTTCCCTTAATCCCATAAACAATTCACTGATGTTGATACCTAGTATTTCATTTTTTTCATCTTTTTATATTACTACATATCTAACAATCTGGCTCAATTGGTCTATTTTTGCAATATCTGGAGTTGTATAAAAGCACAATCTTGAATTTGTTGCAAAATATTATGTTTTACTGCTAAAGAGTAAAAAATAATTCGTTGGCAATACTGTGAATTAATTCATTTTGAATTATGGGGCAGAGGTATTTGAACTTACTTGGGTTTCTTTCGGATAAATAAAACAGTGAAAGGGTTAAATATATAACACAAAACACCATTAAATCAGGTTAAAGTGCGTACAAAATTATAACATTAAGAGAAAATGAATAAAAAGCAGTTTAATTACACAGAAACACAATGATAAAAAAAAACACATGTAGTCACACGCACAATTGGGTTTTAAATAACCAAAATAAAAATCACAATAAAAATCGTAATACCAAACATGTGGCCCTTTAAAACCAGTCAGGTTGGTCTTTAAGTAAATAAGCACATAAAACAATAAAGCAAATTACGGTACATATAAAATACAACAACAGTAAAATTGCACAGCTGATAATAAGGTAAAGGCAAGGACAAAAGAAAATATACAAGGAATTTACACGTACCCAATTGTTCAGTGACCACTAAAGCACAGAATACATAAGTCAAATTACAATAAAGCACATACAAAGAGAAATCAGCTCGCAGGTAAATAATTCTACCTAACAACTAACACAAAAAAAATCATTAAACAAAGCCTTACAAGAGTAAGTTATAAATAGATCACAACATTGTGACCGATATATGAATATGAGGGTGTTAGAAAAATACAGTACTCCTTTCTCAGGTTACACATTCATCTATACAACAATAAAAATAAAATTCGAGGTGCTTAATGGTTATCTGGCCCCGGGAGTGCGTACCCACTGGCAATTACCTTTTACAATTAATAACCAGCGGTATCATGTACCCATTCACCAGCCCACCTCTACACAAATATAAATATAAACAACAATGCTAATTCACACAAATACCAGAGTGAGAGGGTCCTGTCTTCAACCCTCAGCCAAATATTAGTTACAAACAATCCCACATTCCTTACATAAAATATATAAATAACATATTTTTAAGATTTCAAGATTTTCAAGATATTAAAAAAAAATCCGCTAATTATCTTTTCGATCGCGGTAACAATGGGGATTTGACAAACCTTTATTACAATAGTAAAATTTCTGCGGTCCGCTACGTACAATATTTGTTAATAAATCTAATAAGTCAAGACATTACCTTTTCGTTTAAATCTGCACTTTCTCGATGTCCACGCTTAACGTAGGTATAACATCTACAATTCTTTTTAGTATTGCCCTACCCGTGTTAACTTCCCAATAACCAACACGGTTCATAATATACGTCTTGCAATTTTAAAGAATAACACATCCATTATCGTTCTATTTTGCGACCAATTTTTATTGTATATGTAAAATAGCAAATGTCGCCTTCTTCAAAATTTTCTTCTTGTTTATACCGACCAATTGCTTCTTTAAGACCCGCATCAAACACACTATTACCGTACAATCCCACATCGGAACTATAAATCTCGTCTCTAACAGTTTCGGAAGTATGCTCTTTCGGAACATTTTCTGTCTCTGTTTCGGTTTTTCCTTCTGGACTCGGTAATGTTGTAGTGCAAGGTTCATTTTCCATCAAAGTAATGTCCGCATTTTCACCTACACTTACACCACTACTTACACTACCTGATTCCCGCACGCGAAAAAACTAGTAATTTTTATGTTTTGTACAGGCTCGTCTTTTGCTCTCTTAAGCTTTCGTTTTTGGTCGCCACTAAGTTCTTTTTTTCCACTCATTTTGAAAGCGAAACGCACGTGGCCGTGATGTATTGCAAACTGCTGAATCTGGGAATGAAACGCTTGCACTTCATAAAAATCATTGAAGGGTGTTTGTTTTTAACCCCCGACGGAAAAAGGGGGGGGGTGTCATAAGTTTAACGTGTGCATCTGTGGATCTGTCTGTGGCATTGTAGCTCCCAAACGGAGGAACCGATTTTGATTTAGTTTTTTTTTTGTTTGTGACGTCATCGTTGGAGCTGAAAATGGGGGCTATATTCCCGCCTGGTATAGGGTACGCCGTGATACAGTGTGTATACATCTGTGGCGTTAGTGTCTATAAAAATTTATGTTTAATTAATCCATAATTAGAATTCGCCAAATTAGAAATTGTTTCAGTTACGTAAATAAGTCAGCATTATTATTTATAATAACCAAATAAATCATTTCATATTCAATTTTTCCAATAAAACGGGTTGACCGCATATTGAAATACGTACTATAAGTTAGAGCGCAGACTAAAACTGCACCGAATGCAATGGATGTCGTCGTAGTACTTAATTACACACCAAGAAAATTCCTCTTGCACAATGAATATTATGACCCCTCCCCGGTCATTTGGAACTTTCTTTTTTGTCTCATTTGATTTGAAAATCAAACCAGCTATTACCTATACTTTAGTAACAGCACAGCTAGAATAACCTAACACAAGTGTGCTAATTTCAACTTTTAAAAATGGAGTTTTATTTAGGTGACAGTATTTTAAGAAGAATGTTACGTTCAGTACGTAAAAAAAATGTTTCAAAAATAAAAACAATCAATTGTGATTTGTGTGTGCAATTGTGCGTGGCGGGCAAACAATGGAACAATTAAGGCGCCGACTGAAATCTTCACTACAAAAAGGAAGCCCATAGAGTTTTCCAGCCGATGTGAAGACAGTGATATTATAACGATAGGCACTAACGACTCCTCCAAAATTAATTTTACAGAAAAAAAATTGAAAAACACTGAGATGGTTAGTGAAAGATTAAAAAAAAAACAATACCAGTGGCAGCAATTCTTCTACAATTCCTCCCATTCCAAAGTCAAGAAGAATGAACGAATGAAACGAATGAACGTGGGTAAAATTAATTTTCCGACGACCACATGTGAAAATGATATAGCACACAGATTACCTAATGCGAAAGTCACAAATATTACTCTAGAATTGAAAAGTAAAATATCACTCTAGTGTGATATGTATGTCAACTAAATATGTTGACCTTGATCTCAGAGTATTCCACTTTTTACCTGGCACTATCTAACCATTGTGGTGGATAATGTCATAAAACACAAAGAAAATCACACTTTAAACTTAAAAACACTTAAAAAATCATTTATAAGTGTTTAATTAAAATTAAAATGAAATATTCCAATTCCATTAATTTAAATGTTTATAAATGTCAATGTATTTTTGATATTTCTAATAATAGTTGTCCGATTTTGTTGAATACTGACATCTTTAAAGTGTTAAGTACTTCGAAAGCCTTCACTCCACCTTCTCCAGAAACTGATATCGAGGCTGATACTGTACAAGATGCACAAATAACGGAGACAACAAACATCTCTAAATATTTTTTGGAAACTCCATTGCAATTTACGAATTGCAATAATAATAATATTACTTTCAATTTCTACCATTCTAAGCAGTTCTTTTTTTAAGTTTTTGTTGTTCAATCATTATTTTTCTTTGTATTCAATCAACAATAAAATTCTCAAATTAAAGTACCTAACCAAAAAATATATTTACTTTTATTTTTGGAGATTGTGCATTATTTGTGGTCGTCGGAAAAATAGTGTACATTACTAGTATGCAAAGTGCCATTTCACTTTCTATACTAGTTATGTAGTATGCTATTAATATACTTTTTGATCAAACGGAAATAAATTAGTTTGAAATGTAGGTATAAAAAGTTTATACATTATGCACACAACGATACATTGTTTGTCTTAATAGGGGCGGGATCCACCCCAAGAAATTGGGACTGCTGGCATATATAATTAAATGTTGCTTTATTAGTTAATCGTTTCCAATGGAATGGACACACACTATTGGGAATAGGGCTACCTAGTAAGGGAGCTAGTGGACCGATTATACAACTTCGGTAGTAGAACACGGGCCCCTTGGCCGCCATTTTATTTTTGTGAAGTCACAAGGCCGCCCACGTGGAGGAACTAATTTGACCTTGATATTGATCTCGGGTTTGACCTTAAAACTGGCCTTGGGGCCTGGCATTGGGATAGCCAAGGTCAGAACTAAAGATATATATATATATATATATATATATATATATATATATATATATATATATATATATAAGAAATTTGAAATTTTCTAATAAGGGGCCTTAATGGTAACTTGTAAGAGAGCTATAAGAACTTGTGTTAGGGCCTGCGCCCTCTTGTAAGGGGACCCTAATGCTAACTTGTAAGGCAGGTATAGGAACTTGTGTTAAGGTCTGCGCCCCCTCGCCGTGGCTCCTTAACGATAAATAGTACTTTAATAAGGGGCCCTGATATTAACTTGTAAGATAAATATAGGGACTTGCGTTAAGGTCTGCGCCCTTCTGTCGTGGCCCCCTGGTTGCGAATTTGAATTTTTGCTGCCATCTAGTTGTGTACGGACTATTGAATATTTTCTGTAATAAAGGTGGTGTCACCTAGCGGTACATTTCTAGGACTAATTAGGGTTGGTTTGTGACGCCATCTAGTGGTATATTTTTAAACTAGCGAATGTTTTCTGTAATAGAGGTTGATCGTGCTCGTCTCACTCTCTCGGCTCTTTCTCAAACAAACAAACAAACCAATTAATCAAAATCAAATTGATTAAGCGAATCAATCTCAAATAAATCATGCTAGATCAAATCAAACAATCAGATCAATCTCAATCAATCAATCGACCAAATCAATCAATTTCAATAAATCAAGTCATAACTTACAGCTCGCGAAAATCAGCCTACAGTTCAAAAATACTGATTTGGATTAACTTACAGCTTGCTAAAAATACCAAATTGTCAGCTGATCAGAAGCGACGAATCTCTCAACATAAGTACACTTTAAGATGGCTGACACAGAGAGGCGAGTGTATAAAAAAGAAGAAACAGTTTCTCGAAAGAAAGGAAGAAAGGAAAAAAGAAAAGTTTACGTATTTTATTCCGTCCCCAAGAGGGTGGGCGGGTTGTTTGAACTTTCCAAGCTCCTTCAGTCACAATCATACATACTTACATTACGTATATATCCACGGTGGGATTAAGGATGGGTGTGGTCAAGATAGGATCGGAAGGAACGCAGTTAGGGTTCTGAGGGGGAAGATGCTACCCCACCATTCGCCTAAAGTACCGGCACATGGTATGCGTATATACAGTGACCATGTCGCTACATGTGTATTAGGAAACTCTCTGAAAGAACCTCATGCAAGGTAGACGGTAATGGGAATCGAACCCATTACCTCCCGATTGCTGAGCAGGTCATCACTACGTTATTAGCTCGGTAGAGTACTCCGTCATCAGCACGACTTAAACACAAATGAAAAAATCTGCGTTCACAGGTACATTCTACTTTTTATCGTACTTATCTTTCAATTTCAAATAATCCTATTGTTTTCTTTTAAATATTTACTAAAAGCCAATTTAAATTGTGCATTAACAATAATAGTTATAAATGTTGGATGATAATTAACGAGCTCTTAATTATTATCCGTTTTATTTTTTAAAACTAATTTAATATAAAAAAATACAGTTGAAGGCTGGCTTTTTATAACCTCAAGGTGAAATTTGTATGTATACACAATATAAAAAAACTGTTGAAGGTTGACTTTACTCGATCAAGGTGAAAATCATTTTAAATGTATGTTGTAAATAATAAACATCGTTTTATATAAATTCGTATATGTAAGGTCGCTGTAACGAGCCTGCGAAAGGCAAAGGTAAACAGAGAATTACAGTGAGCGTGATAAAGGTAACTAGGTTTGTATACTAAAGTTATACACTCTAAAAATTTACTTTATGTTAATGACAAGGAAACCGATAACCAGTTTTATATTAACTATTCATAAGAATTCAAATTTCGCAACAAGGGGGCCACGACAGCCGGGCGCAAACCCTAACACACGAGTTAGCATTAAGGCCCCACATTAGAATACTATTTATCGTTAAGGGGCCACGGCGAGGGGGTGCAGACCATAACACAAGTTCCTATACCTGTCTTACAAGTTAATATTATGGCCCCTTATTGGAAAATTTCAAATTTCCGGCTGAACAGATTTTGGGTTCTGACCTTGGCTAGCCCAAGGCCAATTCCAATGCCAGGCCCCAAGGCCAGTCTTAAGGTCAAACTCCAGGTCCACGTGGGCGGCCAAGGTGCCCATGTTCTACTTCCGGTTCTTATAAGGTGGTATATGATCCACAAGCTCTCGAACTAACAGGCGAACTCCTCCAATCAAAATATAGAAGTAACGCGTCGAGCATACCTAGTACCTCCTGTGTGAAATATGAATTTTCAGACTAAATGTCACTTTAAGGTGATGAAAATGGTACAGCAAAATTTTGGCTATATACATTTGGTTTGACGGCACATAATGAATTGAGTTAGCAGGCTATGATCATGAAACATCGAAGCAACAGTTTATAAGAGACTTTAATCTATTAAGTTTGCTAGTTTAACAAATGCTTAACCCACACTTGAAAATCGTGAGATGTCCAAATTACACACAAAAAATGTGTCTACATCAAAATTTGAAATTTGGAAGTGTCTACAGTAACAAGCTGTACAGGTATTTTTTGAACGCGATAGTACTATCGCGCTCAAAAAATACTGGACAGTAACATTTTGGCTGTGTGAATTTGGTTTGACAGCACATAATGAATTGCGTTAGCAGGTTATGACCATGAAATATCAAAGTGATAGTTTATGGGTCTTTAATCTATCAAATTTGCCAGTTTGACAAATGCTTAACACCCACTTGAAAATCGTGAGATGTCCGATTCACATACAACGAATGTGTGTACATGAAAATTTGAATTTTGGGAGTGTCTACAGTAATAAGATGTACCAGAAATTTTTGAGCACGATAGTACAAATCGATTAATAAATATGGTGCTGTGTCGTAACGTTAAACAAAACCTACATTAACCTTGGTGTACGAATTAAACCAACTGTGAGGGTACAATTATAATAATTAGGATGTCGTCGTAAACTATGTGATGAATAACCAAATTGAATGATAAATAAAACGTTTAAAATAAACAACATTTTAAATAAGTACAAAAGTATAAAAGATAAATATTTTGTTAAGTATGACATATTTTTAATTTTTATTTCTAAATATCTGGTATGGAACACCACACGACCTTCCAACCTACAGAATGGAAATTAAAAGGAATGAAATAATTTTTATTTCATACCAATACATTATAAACAAATAAACCCTTAGTTGCCGTAATTGTAAACATGTTTATAACATCCCTCGGGATTTATAGATCTAAAACTCCCTCTAATATTTTGACAAGTATTTGCAAGCTTGTCAGTTGATATATCCATGGTAACAGTGCCTACTTAATTTTTAAACGTTCGTTTAATTTTAATAACCAACAAAATTTTCTTTTCATATTTCATTTATAATGAAAATGGAAAATGGAAATTAAAGGAAATGAAATAATTTTAGTAACATTTTTTTAGGATTACTATGCAACATCTTTTTAAGAAGCTCATTACAAAAATAGGCAACATTGTAAACGCAAAAACAATAATGTGTGTCAAACAGACGTTTAATAGACATCTAGATACTAATTTAAATTAAACGAAATGAAATCATTTTTAATTTAATTTTTTTTTACGATAACTATGTCAGAATGACGTTTAAAACTTTATATCAGATACAGATTCATAGACATAAATACGTTAACGTAAAAAACCCACTCACACACTCACACTCACACACACACACACACACACACACACACACACACACACACACACACACACACACACACACACTCACTCACCACACACACTCACACGCTCACGCACACGCACTGCAATCGCACTCAGCACACTCACACTCACACTCACACTCACACTCACACTCACACACACACACACACACACACACACACACACACACACACACACACACACACACACACACACACACACACACACACACACACACACACACATACATACACAGACTCACATACGCACATCCAGACATCATGGCCGATCTTGGCGAAACGACCAAAAGTTCAAAATGAGATAATAAGTCGATTTAGCGATAGTGAAAAAGTCGATTACACAACCTTCTATATCTGCATATGTATATGTAGATTGGAAGGTAAAATAGATACACCAACAAAGTTACTATCTTCAACCTAAAACATTTAAAAGCAACCAAATAATAACTAAAATTATGACAGAATTATGACGTCCTAATCAAAACCTTAATTACGTATTTTAGAAAATTTTAGACCTCTTCCGCAATTGTGCCCTTTATATTTGTATACGCGAAATTGCCAACATCGAGGTGGATTGTTCGAAAGAACTTTTCGAAAAACGGCCAAAATTAAAGGTGGGACCTTGTGCCACCTTGTACGAGTAATCCTCCTCTTCCAAAACTCGTTCAAATTTTGTAAATTATTTCCGAATTCATGGCATCTATGTTTGTATGCGCGCAATTGTCGACATCGAGGTGGATTTTCAAACTGTGGAAAATTGCGTATAGGACATTCAATGTGGTACTTGTGCCACCTTGTTCGAATAATTCTCCTCTTCTGAAACTGGCTCAAATTTTGTAAATTAATGTTGAAAGCACGCCTTCTACATTTGTAAACTGGCAATTTCCGACATCGAGGTGAATTTCTCGAGTTGTGGAGTAGTTTTCGGGAAACGGCTCATAGGGCATTAAAGGTGGAACCTTGCGCCACCTTGTACGAGTAATCCTCGTCTTCCAAAACTCACTCAAATTTTGTAAATTACGATTGAATTCATGCCTTCTACGTTTGACCACGCGCAATTGCCGACATCGAGTTGAATTTTTGGAATTGTGGAGAACTTTTCGACAAACAGCCTATGGAGCATTAAAGTTGGGACCTTGAACGAATAATCCTCCTATTCCAAAACTTGCTCAAATTTTGTAAATTAATTTTAAATTCATGCCTTATATATTCGTATACGCGCAATTGCCGACATCGAAGTGCATTTTTCTAATTGTGGAGTACTTTTCGAATAATGGTCTATGGGGAGTTAAAGATGGAACCTTGTGTCACCTCTGTCGAATAATCCTCCTCTTCCAAAACTCATTCAAATTTTGTAAATTAATTCCGAATTCACGTCATCTATGTTTGTATCCACGCAGTTGTCGACATCGAGGCGGATTTTTCAAATTGACAATGAAATATTACATCATTATATCACATATGAAATAAAGGTGTTGATATATTTAAACAAAAACCGCTGCCATAATGCTTTCTCATATATGTAAATATATAACTTCAAAGCCTACAATACCTGAATTTGAGTCATATCGGTATTTAAACACGATAATTTTGAATTTTTTAATGTTGACAAATTATTTATTCTTAAAATTCAAAAAAATTTTGCACTCTAAAAACGGTGCGCCACTAGCATTTTTTTTATTTAGATGTTTCACAAATTACCAAAGTTGCAAAATTGATCATTATCCCACAATACTCGAATTTTAAATACTGATAATCCCCCATTTTGATCCGCCATTTTGAATTTTTTAATTTTGACAAATGATTTACACAAGCCATCTTAAAAACCCCCCATACCCGATTTTCAAAAAAATCCGTTGTTAAATTAAATAAACACGATAGTCCCCCATTTTTGATCCGCCATGTTGAATTTTTTAATTTTGACAAATGATTTATTCTTAGGGATCTTAAAAAACCCCCAATGCCCGACTTTCAAAAAAATCGGTTGATAAATTCAAAAATGCACAATTTGTACCCAAAACGGTACGCCACTAGTTATTATATATTAATGCCACTCAACTGGTTGGATTTTCCTCATTAACGAACTTGACCTAGGTTTTATGGCAAAGAATTTTTGTACTAAATTTCATATCGATAGCTTTAATAGTTCAAAAGATATCCCCGCCAGAATTCCCCACATACCTTATTAGCCGAGAAGATGCGTCAGGATGTGGCAACGTATATCTGCAAGTGGTACCCGTGCGCGAAATATAAGGCACAAAATAAGCGGAACATTGATATGATGGTGCCACATCCCAAACAAACGAAACTTTGGGAGGTGATTTCTACCGACCGATGGGATCGTTACCGAGGTCATCGAAGGGCAACGTTTACGTATACGTTACGTGGTCACTGATAATTTGAGCAAATACTCTAGTCTTCTCACTCAGAACATCTACGGTGACGATACTGTAACAATAGGCCACAATACCGTAGTCGTGAGTTTACAAGACTTACTAACATTTATGAGGTCGAGATAAAGTACACGCCTGATTACCGTCCTCGGACCAATCTATCAGAAAGGCCCTATTAGAAACACATGAGACGAGACAACTGAACTTTCTCCTATGTTTACAACTTTGGTGTAGGGATGATTATGAGAGGATCACAGTAAAAAGGATACACGGAGAAAGAAAGTACAGAGTTCGATGCACTGGGGTGGAATAAAAAAAATGGCTGAAATGTTAGGTATAGCAAAGAAATGTCTGGAAAAAGAAGCTGTAATTACAACCTCAGACAACTACATAATACCCTACATTTGGGCCAACTGATATGTAGGCGTAATTAGGTGCATTCGTACCGATGTAAATACTTTTATATAGGGTCGTTATACATAGGTAAAAAGATCTCACCATAAAGCTATATGATCTTAGAGACACTGATGGCACAAGCAAAGGCATATAGCACGTAAAAACACAAGTGGATAGATTAAACATTTAAGGGTGAATTTTTGCGCAGACGTAAGGGGGATTATTCCTTGTAAATGTTTTGATATCGATACAATTGTAAATTTTGTTCGAGATTCTGTTGAAATTATACAATTAAGCATTTGTAAAATCATAAATTAAGTAACAAAAATTATAAATTAGTAAAGAAGCGTACACTAAAAGTTGGTTCACACTATATGATTTATCTTATGACTTGTCATATGACTTCACACAAGACAATATTTTCTAGTTCACATTATATGATTTTACTTATTATACAAATCACAGCAAAATAATAAGCCAAGTCATGCCAAAATTATAAGTGACAATCAGAATAGAACGGTTTCTATTTTGCCATGCGTTCGTGTATGACATTTTAAATAAACCCGCCATTTACTAGAGATTTTCGTGTTACGCCGAAGTTTACTAAATTTCTACGACTGTTTGCATAATCGTTTATAGAACTGTGAACATGGTTATGCTATGTTAAGAAGTATTGAATTGTGATTATTAGCGGTTGTTTAACTTTCAATCGGGTTTTTGTGTATATTTATATTAAATATACATATATCAATAATGGAAAAGGTAAAATTTTATTTATAAATGTAAACGATGATAACACAATGTTTATAGAGTGAATGGACCCAGGAACTAATAACTGCTTTTGAGGCACACCCTTGTTTATATGATTCGAAGCACAAATTATATAAAAACAAGCATGCAAGAGCAAATAGTTTACAAGAAACTTTAGATCATTTAAATTTCTGTGGCATGAATTTAAATGGGATAGAAGAAATAAAGAAAAAAATTGCAAATCTAAGAAGCCAGTACAACCACAATTAACAAAATTAAAGATAATTGTAGGAGTGGAGCTTCCAGTGATGATGTGTATGAACCACATGTGTGGTGGTTTGAAGCATTAAGTTTCCTCAAACCATATATTCAACCAAGAAATGGGAAAAATTCATGTCAATTCTCAATCTTTGGTAAGAACTAAGTAAGTAAATTACAATATATTTACTACTATAAATTAAAGAGTCAACAAGGTGAGCCTAGAAATGAAGAGACTATTGACGTTGAGGATAATTTGAGCTCGTCATAGTCATAAGTGATTGAAGGTAAAGAAGGCAAAGGTTTACCTAAAGCTAAGAAACTAAAAGCTGTGCAGCAACAACACCAAAGTGGTGAAGATGCCATAATGGCAAACACTTTGTAAGCTCTAACGAGCTTCCATAATAAAATCAATAAAAGAAATACTGATGGTCGTAATGAACAATTTGGCAACTACATTGTATCTGAACTAAACGAGATCAATGACATAGAATAGAATTGTTAATGGATTGAAAAATGAAATCAATAACATTCTGTACAGGGTGGTTTTTTGTTAATATTATAGGGTATAGGTTAAACGGTAAGAGATACAAAAAACTAAGATACGTGTCCCGTTCTCTTTTTAGTGTTTAGTTTAATGGTGCAATCGGATCTACGCTAACTAAATTGATTTCAAGATACAGAGTGATTCTCAAAATCTGACGGTTTTATTATCTCTTATGACTTGGTTATTTATGGAGATAAAAAAAGCTTCGGATACAAAGTTTTATGACTTTTACGTTGAATCCAGTGGCGTTCTTAAAAAAATATAGATGTTTGATTTTTGAGATATTATCAATAGTAGCATTTTCTTAAATGGGGCACCCTGTATCTGATAATCTCAAAAATTGCATTTTTCTTGAGATTGCAACAATATATAACACTTTATATTTTGCATTATCCTAAAGAGCTAAAATACTAAAAAACATTTTTTTTAGTTGGCCATTAATTGAATGTTTTAACACTTTAATGGCAGAGTTTTGTAATTTCAAGAAAAACTGGTTTTATTATGAAATATTTCTGAAGGGTTATCTTTAGAACAATAAAATTTTTTTAATTTTACTTTCAGAAAAATGGCAGTTGATGGCAATGCTAGCCTAAACAGTATAACAAGTCTTACTTTGTGTGAAATATAAAATTACATTCTATGCACAAACCCACATTACATTTTGAGCACATTGTACGCATTATAGATGTACAGCCTTCACCTGTGCATCGCTTATTCTTTTGTCCATGGTGCTGACTAATACATGATCCAATCTGTCATACAGAATATCATCTGATACTCTATTCAGAGTGGCACTTGATCTAGATGTTGGCGGTCTACGAAATTTTTAGGTGGCACCTTGTATTTTGAAAGGTATGTTTGCACAATCTCTCTTTAAATGCTAACTGCGAAATATTGTCAGAATGGGATATTCTGTAGACAGTCTACGATTTACAACAGTTACATCTAAAAGCCAAGTGAAAATTGACCACCACCACTTTTTTCTTCTCATACTTATTCTGTATTTGAGACGTTCTCATCAAATCGATCGGTTCTCCCCATATAGTGATTGTATTCGTTGCTTATAGAAGGCCTGGGAATCAATATATTTCTTTTTAGTTCTGCAAAATCTCCTTACATTAGACATGGGCTCAATTCCATGAAAAGTTGACGCTAATGAAACAACCTTATTATCTAACCATTTCACAACAATTATCCCATCCTCGCGATCAATTGAAGCTTCATGGTCACCACGATTTTGTTTTGGAGATCGAGTGATTTGAAAGTAGAGGACAAGACTTGGGTATATGCTGTCTAATAGTACCGTGGAATCGTATCTTTTTGTTTCAGGTAGTGCAAAACATTAAAACCAGTAAAAGGTTGTCAAAATAAAATCTATATGGCAGTTCTTTTCAGGAAGCTCGTCTATCATACCAAGCAATGGAGATATACATTTCTCAAATTATTGTTCATAAAATACATTTCCTCTTGGATTCTTACCTTGGTACAAATCAAAATTTACCAAATAACCACTTGGTGCATTGAGGCACCACATCGTAACCAAATCAGATTGGCTTTCCTCGGATAAATTGTTTACAAGTGTGGCGCCCAAAATACTTTATCATGAACTCATTAAAATCTAAATTCTGCTTTGGAATCCAATTTTCTAAAATTTTAATTTCAACTTATCCATAAATTGCCTGAGCTTCCATGCCTTGTCACTTGTATTTATTTTAGTATTATCACAGCAATGAATACATCTTATTATTTGTCTAAATCTATCACGTCTCATTGCTGTACTAACCATTTGATTTTAACATCCTCTTTGGACTCCCAATAAAAATCACGACCTGGTAATTCAGCATAACCAGACAATAGCAAAATAGCCAAACAACACTTCATTTCGTCAGAAGTAATTTTGGGTCTGGGTAATTCATAAACAAGGCATATTTTGTGGACTCTTCGACTAAAAATTATAATATCATCGCCAAGAAATTTTTCAAATGTTTCTATAATTCCAAGATTTTGAAATGCGTTGTTATAATTCTTGAAAGGTTTTCAAATGGAACAAGATCACCATCAATCCAATGTATCTTCTCCTTACCTGGCCTCGGTTCGATTGCTGAGTGTTCAACAGACAACCCTCCTGCATCTTCATCCACTGAATCTTCATCAGTGAGAACGTTTGAGTCTGGTGGTTCTATATAAATCTCAGATACATCAACCTCATCATCATAAATTATGTTCAGTGCTTCTTCAAGCGTAAAACCGCGTCTGAAAGTAGAAAATAAATAACCTAAAATTTTTGTCTTCTTTACCGGCTAGTGTTGCCATATGGAAACAATCAAGTTTGTGTCACTATTTATCAAAAATTTAATTTCTATAATTAAACTTAAGTATTGTTTGTCCATAGAAACCTTCTAACTCTATATTATTGTAGATATTACAATTAAAATCCTAAAGCAAACAAAGTAATAACACTTACTTGAATTTGATGTCCATATTTTTATCCCGTAAAGTCAAGTAAATTTTCAAGTTCACTTGTGTAGACGACCACTACCAATGTTGAAACTCAACTGCCTGTACATGAACATATCTTTTGCTTTCACGTCATGCGATTTGAGGTACAATTTAGCATAATTTGATAGAGATGGGCACTGCTTGGTAAATTAAAATTTTGTTGCCACTTGGCAACACGAGCCGTAATGGGTTAAGCAATTGTTTTTGTTTGTTTACATGTCATAAAATTCAGTAACAATTATGTATTGGTATTCTTATTTCGTTTCCGATTATATTTTTAAACAAGGTGATTAAAATGAATAATTTTCAAAATTATGAATAATTAAATTTGCTTTAGTGCTACATTGAGAGTAATAAAATAAAGACGCGCTCTAGACTTATACTTTGAGCGTTATCCGACGACGACAGCCAGAACAACAAATATTTGAAAGATTATATCACAATTTAAGTGAGTATGGATCATTTGGAAAACCAAGAAGTAAGATTTACAATAAGGCAAATACAGAAAAGAGATGAAATAAATACATTAGCTTGTGTTGCTGCTGATTCGACGATATCTAGCCGTAATATTGAGAAAGATATTGGCACAAGTAAATCTAAAGTTTTAAAAACGTTAAGAAAGCATAAGTATAAACCATATAAAATAAGAAAGGTTCATAACTTATATCCTGGAGATGAAGAGCGGCGTTTAACATTTTGTCATTGGTATTCGCAGCAGATTAATCGGAATCCCAATTTTTTCAAAATATAATATGGACCGACGAGGCTTTTATATCTAGCAAAGGAATTTTTAATTGACATAATAATTGATATTGGTCAAACATAAATCCTCATCAGACGGTCGCCAGGATACAACAAGGACGGTTTGGGTTCCATGTATGGGTGGCGCTATATCAAAACAGAGTCCTTAACTATAGAATTTTTAATGAAAATTTTAATTCTCAAGGATACATCCAAATTTTGGAAGAATGTGTAATAATGGAGTTGGATAACATCCCATTAGCGCCAAGAAATAATGTTTATTTACAACAAGACGGTGCTCCAGCACATAATAGCCACATGGTAAGGGACTTACTAAATGTCAATTTTGGCGAAAATTGGCTTGGTACATATGGACCAAACAGATGGCCTCCGCGTTCCCCCGACCTGACGCCACTCGACTTTTATTTTTGGGGATCTATCAAAATGAAGTCTATAACCCCCGAAGTAATACTGTAGAAGAACTCAGAGCAAATTTTATTAATTGCATTGGAAGAGTGCCAAATATTCAAATCTATAACGCCACTCGTTCAGTTACAAGCAGAGCCCAAAAATGCATCGAGCAAAATGGAAGACAATTTGAGCACCTTTTGTGATTAACCACCTATGCTAATTGTTATATATAAGTATTTGAAATAATTACTGTTGAGTTGTTATAAATCTTTTTTTGTTTTTTGTAGTTGTTGTTTTAGTTTATTAATGTTTTATTATTGTTATTATCTGCAATTTTATTAAGCCTATTATAAAATAAAGAATTGATTAAATCAGGGCCAACTAAAAAAATGTTTTTTAGTATTGTAGCTATTTAGGATAATGCAAAATATTAAGTGTTATATATTGTTGCAATCTCAAGAAAAATGCAATTTTTGAGATTATCAGATACAGGGTGTCCCATTTAAGAAAATACTACTTTTGATAATATCTCAAAAATCAAACGCCTATATTTTTTTAAGAACGCCACTGGATTCAACGTAAAAGTCATAAAACTTACATATCCAAAGCTTTTTTATCTCCATAAATAACCGAGTCATAAGAGATAATAAAACCGTCAGATTTTGAGAATCACTCTGTATCTTTGAAACCAATTTAGTTAGCGTAGATCCGATTGCGCCATTAAACTAAACACTAAAAAGAGAACGGGACACATATCTTAGTTTTTTGTATCTCTTACCGTTTAGCCTATACCCTATAATATTAACGAAAAAACCACCCTGTACAAGTATAAAAAGCTTAGAAATGTTAACAATGTTGTGGAATTTGAATTACAATAAAATATTTTATTTTTAGAAGTTACATTTCTTTATGGCTTCCCACTGCCATTCAACAAATCCTTCCTCAATAAAATATTGAGTAAATGTTTCTCTGATTTCTATTTCTGTCTTTCCAGTTCTATTAATTTTGACATGTTCTAAACTTGTAAGAAATGTGTCTTCCTCCAATTTCATTGTGCCATGGTAGTTTGGTAGTTTCTTCAGTATTTTCATGATCTACACCAACAAGGTACCTCTTTCGTTTTTATTTATAAAATTGTGTAAACACAACAAGTTAATGTTATTTCTTGTACCTTGCTGATATTTAAGTTTATATCCTGCAAAATTTGAAATCGATTGGCAAGAATGCCAAAAGCATTCTCAACTACTCGACGTGCTCTACTCAATGGTTAATTGAAAACCTTTTGTGACTTTGCAGCTCTTTGTCCCCAAGGTTTCACGATTCTATTACTTAGTCTAAAGGCTTCATCACCTACAATCACAAAAGGTGCCTTACGATCACCTTTTGGCAGTGTTGCATCTTTTGGAAAATTCAATAAATTCCTTCCACTGCTTTACTTAATATTGAACTGGCATATACACCTCCGTCACTTAGTCTTCCATTACACCCTACGTCAACAAAATAAAACTGTATTGTGAATAGACTAATTCCATTAAAACAATACTATGGAAGCCTTTGTAATTATAATAAAACGAACCATCTTCTTTTTAGCTGTAAAGGCAATATGTTTTCCATCTAAAATAATAAAACGTGACGATTTGAAGTACCTACTACGTTTTTCTGAAATTATTAAACTGTATGTCTGACCAAAGAGTTTATTAGACTCTTAGTATTACTAAAATAATGAGGAATGTTCACTAAGCTAGGTATGTATTGAATATGAAATTTGTCTGACTAATGTTGAAAACATAATATCTACCTAAAGCAGTTAGGAAAATTCTATAGTTGGAAAAATTCAGTAGCGATTTATTTCCATTCCTGTTCTGTATTAGGGTCTAGAAATATTTTTAATTAAATATTAAAATTCTAGTTAAACGATTAATTGTGACTCACCGATAAATATTCTATTTTAATACATTATAAATTGCTTCCACAGTTTCTAGTACTATTGCACTAATGCTCGACATTGATATTCTGAAACTGTAATGCAAGCTTTAAACGTTTCTCCTGTTGCCAAAAACGTAAGGTTATTAACAATCTGGAAAATTAAAAATATTTGTATAATTAATTTTTGTAAAGTTGTCCATTAGAATTACCTGGTCCTAGCTGATACACTTTCACGAACATTGTGTCTTGTTTTGTAATAAAAGGCTGCACTTTGTTTAATAATATTCCGAAAGTTTTACACTCATTCTTGTAAAATTTTTAAAGCTAGCTGGGTCTTCATACTTGAGTTCGTTAAATACCATGTTACTTAAGCCACGTCCCTCATTCCTACTTTTAAGCCACTCTCTTGACCATACCTTATATGTATACCTACAAATGAATCAATTAACTCTCTTTTAATAATTGGTATAGATATCTACTAACCTTTTGGTGTTTATTCTTCGTCTATTACGATTATTTAATTGCCTTTTGCTACATAATGCAAATAATAAGAACTAGAAGTAACTAGATTTGAAAAGGCACTAGAAAAGTTACTAGATTGGTTTTCAAGGTCAAGGTCATTGACGCAGATTGTTCCTTCAAGGTCACGTGGCAGGAAATGGTCGCACTCATTGTCTATTTGCACGTACGCGCACCCGCTTCAAGGTCATCGTACACATCACTTGCATATATTCCTCAAGGTCATCACATTGTCTATTGTTTTCAAGGTCGCTCACATTGCCTACCTATCCTTCAAGGTCATCGTAGACATTACCTGCGTACACGGTTATTTTACCTATGTCAAGGGTTTCGAAGGACCCACGCTTCCTGTGTATATTCTTCAAGGGGACTCACATTCCTAGTAACCAGATTTGAAAAGTCACTAGAAAAGTTACCAGATTGGTTTTCAAGGTCACATTTCAAACATCAAAGTAAATTAGACATTTCAAGGTCAAGGCCGCTCAAATTTCATATTCTTTAAGGTCATCCTAAGGAACACTTAGGAGGATGGATAGAGGGATAATGAATTGCCAATAGATGCCTATGAACAGCTACCTTAAATTTTCTCATATCATAAGTGAGAGGAAAACAGGAACTAGGGAGATCATTCCAGAGTTTAGAAGCCGTGTAGAAAAATGTGGATTGCGCCCGTTGGCTCTTATTGGCAATTCAAATTGTATAAACTACCGATCAGTATAGCAAGATATCAACAAATACACTTATTTAACTCAATCAGCAAATCAACGAACAACATATTAACGATACCAAAATTACAAGGAAGCTATGACAAATAAATCAACACCCAGGACATATTTTCCAAAGTAATTTAGGAAAAACCAACCATATCAAACGTAGAAAAAATGCAATATTTAAAAACTTACATATAAAGGTAACGTTCAAACTTAATACAATATCTAACAATTACAAACATTTACTACGGAACTGCATTAAAATTACTGCAGAAACGTTGTGATAATCAAAGACTACACTTAGTACCAAACTTATGGATAAAACATTAGACTTACCTATATGCTAAAATATAGACGCTGTATTTTTAAAACTTCACGAAACAACCATAGAATGCTTAAAAACAATTACAAATTTGGGAATAGCAACAACAACATGGGGAACATTCGTAAACAGTATCATCACCCGCAAATGGGATCTAGTTCCACACAAACTATATGAACTGAGCCTCAATAATAACATTCAAGTCCAAGAATTTGATGACTTACTAAAATTTTTGGAAAAAAGTTTCCAATTTCCTGAATCATCAATGACTGCAACCAATAACACCCAACCACACCTATTTACGAAGTTGAACAGCCGCAATATATGCGAACCAATCTACATTTGCGAACAATTTAAGGAGATACCTGTTACCAGAAGAACAGAAATTATTAGGAACAATCTAGTCTGTTAATTACATACGACATGATGAAAATAAAAAAATATAGTTATCTACGTTGACGATATTATGATCAATCACATCACACATTATTGCACAAGGATCCAGTAATACCAATAATCACAAACAATAATAAAAAAAATGGCGATAACTACTCATTTTTAGGCTTACACTAGCGTCAAATGCCTCATAAAAATTTTAATGAAAAAATTAGCTATTTTATAAAGTAAACAACTAATTTCTTATTCGAGAGAATGTAAACAATATCAAATGCCTTGAATTCGCGTTCCTACGCAAAGTAGCGGTTTTCCAACACTGTTTCTACATTGCCAAAATTTCTCTTTCCTTTGATAACCGAGCTAGTAGAGTTGTGGTAACACGACCTGATTAGCATTCGGTAGGTAACGAGGTCGATTCCAGTTACCGTCTACTCTGTACAAGGTTTTTGTTTGGGGTTTTCCTCACTCATGTAGCAGCATGATCACTGCGTTTCGTAACGGGTGCCTTAGAAAATTCCAAGTTTCACGTTAAATTATACGGGATTAAATAGTTATATATTACTTTTCTAGATAAAGAAATGGTTATTGGTTATTTGTATTTAAATATAACTAATATTAAGATGAAAAGCTTGAGTTTATTTCAATAAGCTATCTATATATTTAATTTGAAAATATTTAAAGTACGCGGCAGCGCAAGTGCATTGATGCGTTGGAAGGGATGAGACGCTGTCAAAGTAACTGGCAGTTTTTATATTAGAGAGTTGTTGTTGGTCGATTGACGCCGCAGCACGAGTTACATTATATAGTCACGCGGCCCTGTAAAGTGTGAAAATTACCAATAAGAATTAATTAGCGGTGCAATAAGGAAGAAGTAGAAAAATACCTTCCTTATTAAAATAATAAAAGGCTACAATAAATAATAAAAAGTGCAATTGCTATCGAGTTGGTGGTAATAAAAAAGATTACCCATAATTTGAGATTCGCGATAAAAGTGACGTAATAAGCAAAGATAACCGTTTTGTGTGTATAAGATCGGCAATCAATTGTGTTTAAATAGTGAACAATAAACGTAAAGAACAGTGATCGATCCAAATTGGTGAATCAAGGTATAAACATCGAATTTATTGATGTATGAAAAGGAAGCCGTTCCAGTTTGGCGGCATAGTGACATCATCGGAGGAGTAGCCCAATAACCACCGATCCAAGAAACACAGGGTTACGTCATCCGCTTTCAACGAAAGTAACAAGTAAGAACCCTTTGATTGTGTGAATAAATAAAACGTTTATGTGTTTTAATTTCTCTGAACTTTGAATTTGAACGAAAACAATTCGTTTAATTCTGATAAAGATTTTATTGTTACATGTTAGTTTTAAGAATGTTATTTTAAAATATAGTTTGATTTTTATATATGTATTGTAGACAACGCATTGATGCATTTTAGTTCGGATTTTGGATTTAATTAAATGAGTATAACGTTTGAGATACTTTTATTGCTAAAGATTATTAATATTGAAAGCTTTTACGAATATTGAATATGTAAATGCAGACGGAAGTAAACTCAATAGGAATCCAGACAAATAAGCAAGTTGAATAGAGCATAATTTTGGTCAATGATAACATTAGTTACATCAGTTTGAGCTAGCCCAATTAAGAAAAGAATTTGAAAACGTAAATATTAAAGTTCATTTACTCAAACTGAAATTAAATAGCAAGCGAATTAAAATCATTTACAGTCTCACAGAAACAATAGAACATTTTTATTCAATAATTTCGACATTATAAAAAGTGGTAAAGGAACTCAAATATTATTTTTGGGAGCGGGGTGAAATTAACACGGTAATAACCAAGGGTATTGCGCCCGTTGCAGTATACGCACACCGTGAACGGCTATTTAGGCGAATGCTGGGGTAGTATTCCCCCTCAGAACCTTAACTCCGTTCTTTCCGATCCTATCTTGACCACACCCAACCTTAATCCCACCATGTATACATACGTAATGTATGTATGTATGCTGGGAATCCATAATTTTGGCTTAAAGAGCTTGGTAAACTCAAGCAGCCCGACCTCCCCCCTTTTCCTTTCCTTTGATTAACCAAACATCTTTTGTACCTGTTATGATGTTTGCCTTTTCTTCGGGAGTTTTCGAGTACTGGTATGGCCACATCAACATAACCTGCGGTTATTATAGAAAATGTAGGTGACTTAAACGTCGATTGTTGGCGAATATTACCTGCTAGCTCTTTTTGGTCGGGAGAAATATGGAGCAATGTTCTTATTAAATCGGTCTTGAACGCCCCAAAAGATGCTTTTCTTGATAAAAACTATTGAATAAATAGTGTGTTCCATACGGCTACATGTAATAGGTAAAATATTGCTGTGCGAGTGCCTGTGCATATGCTTGTGTCTGTGGCTGTGCCTGTGTATGGTTTGTCCTCATTCTTTAAGTAAACCAACTAAGATAAAAAAATATGTATGCTGCAATATTAGAACAAATTAGATAACGGATAAAACACAAACAACGCAAAACTTAGAGGTGACACAAAGTTGCATTGCTGAAGTAGAAACAGTTTCGTAAATGTCAAACTTTGATAATATGAGAACGTTTGGCACTAGCTGTACAGTGTTGTCAGATTTCTGTAACCGCCAGACCTAAATGAAGAAATAAAATAAAAACTTCTAGGTTGAAAGATAATTATATGCAACAATTGTTAAAACGTTCTTTTATTTCTAATTGTAAACTTGTAGTCAACAGATCAATAAATAATAATGCTTATTTTGAAACTAAACATTGAGACTTGAGGACCTCGTGACGATAGGGAAAGCATATATATATATATATATATATATATATATATATATATATATATATATATATAAATCACACACACACATACAGGTCGCACAACTAAAGATGATTTGGAGGTCAGATGCGCATTCGTCCGTTTTCAAGTGTATATTACGTCATTGTACGTATACAAACATAATTATTAACACATTTTCTTAATACTTATGGAAATTTTACATTTAAGTTAATGAAATTAGAATGTTTTAAACAGATTAGGAATGTATATAAATTATTAAATTAATAAAATAACATAACACTTTAAATGTGATTTCGTACATGTACCAACGATTAATTACGCCGCCCCTGGTAAGTGATTTTAAGCTGTTACACTTGACGATTGTTCCCGAACGCAATGACGTATCTGCGCGACCCGAATCATCTTTAATTGTGCGACCTGTATTATATATATATATATATATATATATATATATATATATATATATATATATATATGTGTGTGTGTGTGTGTGTGTGTGTGTGTGTGTACAGGGTGTGCAAATAGTATCGCACCAAATGGGATTATGTAGAAACGGTTTGACATTTAGATTTGACCTTTGGTGGGGTTAATAATACATAAATACCCATATTTTGATATGAGTTTCATTTGTCTTGTGCGACTGGTGTTTGTCAGAGGCAGCCATCTTGAATTTTTTAAATGGCAACCTAGGATGAGTGGTGACATTTGACAAGTAATTGATTTAGAAATACGGCACGGTATATCACAAGCTTGTTTATTCTAAAATAACTAAGAAATTCAAGATGGCTGCCTTTGACAAACACCAGTCGTACAAAACAAATAAAACTCTTCAAAATATGTGTATTTATGTATGTTTTAACCCCACCAAATGTCAAATCTAAATGTCAGACCGTTTCTACATAATCCCATTTGGTGCAATACTATTTGCACGCCCTGTATATATGGCGGTCTTGATTGAGAAATGGTTCTAGAAGCCTTAGAACTAACGAGTTTTCTTTTGAGGTCTCCGTAGCATGTCTCTTTTCTTTTATCAATTTTTATATTCAAAACAAAGCCGTCGTTTGAACAAAGTTAATTTCATGTATACCGTAAAACGGGGTGAACTTGACCGATTTCCAACTTTAGTACGAATTATCTTTGTGAAAAATTTAAAAAAGGCACTGATGTGAGCTATACTGTGAATATCCGAGTATATTATTGATACTTACAATGGTTATCCGTATTTTTCAACTTTTAAGATAAAAATAGAAAAAACCTGTGTGGTCAACTTCGCCCCACGTAGGGGTGAACTTGACTGACTATTGAATTTGCTTGATATATCGCTCGCAATACGACGAGAGTCGAACTTGACCATCGCAGTAGTCGTGAAAATGTACTGTTAAATATGTTTATTTATTTTTTATTAATTTTAACAAATACAAACTACAAACAAGGAAATAATAGTAAAACCAACACAATTTCTGAACATTTGATAGTAATAAAACAAAAACTCAATTGGAGACTTAAATATAAAATAGAGAATGATTGCCTATATTATATTAAATGGAGAGAAGTCATTTTCGAAAGAAAGTTCGCCTCTTCTGCCTTTTTAATGTCAGATATAGGCACTTCTTCAAAGTCTTCAATTTCAGGCCACACAAATATGCTTTTGTATTTTTCACGAACTTTATTTTCACTTCATGGTGAATATTAATGGATGTAACTTTTCCCACATAATGTTTGATGGTCTTCTTGGTTGAATATTCAACAACGACCCACGATCCTATATTCACATTTCGTCCAGCTTGTTCTATAGCACTAAACTCGTCTGGTAAAATGACCCCGTCGTTAGCCACTCTGCCAACTAACTGAGCCAACGGCATATCCTCAGAGTCTGAAGATTCTTTACGATTCACAAAATCTTCGCAATCAGAGTCAGATTGGTTTTCTGGATCTTCTATTATTCGTCGTTTTACGGTCAAAATTGCGCTCGTGGAGGGAAGATCTGCGTCGTTTGTTTTTTCCGGTGTATCCTCCGCAGCAACTGACCGACCGGGAATAACGTTCAATTTTTTTCTCTTTGTGGATGTAGTTTTTTTCTCAGGATTTCGTTGATTTTTCAAAAAATCCAATAAGACGTCACTTACTGAAGTGTTACGTATGATCTCTTTAGAAGGAATTTTAGAAAGCATCTTTGCTTTGGAAAGAGGGTAAATTCCGCATGCAAGAAATCCACTTACTGCGTTTTGTTGTGCTGTTGCTGACATTTTATCAAATAATTTCTTTAAAAGTCTCGGGAAGATACTTTTTTCAACAGAAGAACATTTTGGGTTACTTTTCTTCCATTCAACTAATAGTTGTTTCCAGTAATTCTTCATAGGGCCAAAAAGACATTGCATTGACATAAATGAGTAGCGTTTGGTGGAAGGCAAACAAAATCAATATTATTAGTCTTACAAATGTTGATGACTTCTTTTGTGAAGTGTGACGACAAGTTGTCCCCTATGAGAACTTTTTTGCCCTCAATTAACTTTGCATGAGGTAAAAAGCAGGTTTTAAACCAATCGGTGAAGCATACGGTATCAAACCATCCATGGTTGGACCTGCTGTAACGTGATCCTTTTGCACAACAACTTTTTATACATAGGGAGGAAAAATATCACCTACAGCAGAAGCACAAATCATAATTGTCACAGCACTTTTCGAAAAGTTTACTACATTGTCTGGATATTTAACTCCTCGCTGAAATATTAATTTCTTTTTTCCAGGATCGTCACTTAAGTTGCTTTCATCATAGTTGAAAATTGCTCTTGGACTCACACCTTCTATCGTTATAGACAACTCATTGAAAAATCTGTCATCACTTCAGCACTCACTGTAGCACGCGACCTCTTGATATTATTACCCATACGTTCACTTAACTGGACTTTGTGTCGCTGTAAAAATCCTTTGGCCCAATTATTCCGAGGAAAATTATTTTTAAAGCGCGTGCATTCCATTACAATCAAGATATGCTTTTGCTATTAAACGTAAGTCTAAAGCATTCAACGGAAATCCCCATTTAGCGCACGCAAGCAAAACATCTACGAATTCTTCTTCCTCGTTTTTAGTAAACACGGTCTGACCACCGTGATTTTTTATGTGACGTCCATGAATTCTGTTTATCAGCGTACCCTTTGGGATGTTATATTTTTTGGCTGCCATATTAGCACTTAATTTTCCATTTACTACCTCAGATAAACATAATTCCATGGTCTCCTCAGAATACTGTTTAAGACGCTTGGAACCATCTTTTCGTTTGTACACTCTCGGCATATTTTACTAAGCACTATATTAGTACCTTAACACCACAAATAATAATATAACCTACACGTGAGGCGCAAAACTAATACGTGCGTACTATCGATTCGCCTGTCGTGAATAGACTGATTCGGAAACGGCTCGATTTCATTGCTTTGTTGCGACCTTGACAAGATTCAACTTGTCGGTCAAATTCACCCACCTGGTCAACTCCACCCCAAATTCAAGAAATTAATGCATATTATTGAAAATATTGTTATTATAGAAAAATTACTTCGTTTTTCTAATTTCTAGCCTAAATCAAAAAGAAAAATAAGGATGTTATAATTATAAAATTTGTACGCACTCTCTTGTTTGTAGAAAAGTTGTCATTCAAATTCTGAAACGAATTATAATCCGGGTCACTCAGGGAATCATCTGTACTATACATGACGTGTTTACTTTTGTCGGTATTTGAATCTTCACTTTCACTTTCTTATTCTTCATATTAACGAAGAAGTTGTTTTGTTTTGCATTCATTTGTAGCACGTAAAATTCATACTCAGCAAACAGTTTCCTCAACGATAAACGAATAGAGAATAAACATGTGACGCGTAACAAACCGTTCGACAAAATCTTTAGTAGGGTACTACACACCAGATATATAGTAGATTGACGTGATTTGTCGTTAAACGCATTTATATCGTCTTAAGAGTGTGACGGCAAATACTGTCAGAGTTCATTTGTGCACAATGTTGCTATTCGGTATACACCGTCAGTTTGCTATTACACATACCTGTAAAAATTGGTATCCGGGAAAGTGTTAATAGTACATCAATAGTATAAGACGCATTAAATACAAAAGGGAGTCAATCGAATTTCATCCCACCGGCAGCTCCACATGTGAGAGGTTTATGGAAAGCTGGAGTAAAGTGAATGAAATATTATGTGAAAAGCATTTATCCAATGAAACCACAGTTACAAAAACACTAAGAATACAGAATTGGTAACTCGGTACGGCCCCGAATTCTAACACGTTTTCAGTAAAGCTTGAAACATTCATAAACAAGCTAGCACTACAGGAGAACCACCTAACCTCTATTTGTCCCATGCAAATGCGGCAGAGCATATGTACAAGAGGCAGTAGACCTGTCAAAATCTAAAAAATATATATTGGATTACTCAGTGACTTAACGGTAAAGGTGTCAGACTTGCAACTCAAAGGTACCAAGTTCGAATCTGACTGTAGTCAAGTGCTTGAGAAAAAATCTCACTCAAGTGCGAAAAACAGTCCTTCTTATGACATCCTGATGACGGAAGCAGTCCGCTTCCGAAATGTTGCGTTAAAAAGTGAACAAAACCGTGGAAATAGGCCGACTAACCCAATTAACGTATGAAACCACAGTTACAAAAACACAATACAGAATTTATCTAATGATTGCTACAAAATTGCAATTTAATCTTAACTTTACACATTTAATTTATAAAATGTATATGTATAATTTATTTACGTTCTTAGAGTTTACAGAACCAACTAATTCCAATAAAAGCATATTTTATTACATTTAACTGTAATATCTTTCTTAGAAAAATGACTTACACTTCGGTTGTGTGAACTACTGGAGATCCCTGTTTATTAAAAGGTAGGTCATGGTAAATTTTACTGGATGGTTCCTTGAAGTTTAAT
Organism: Vesta saturnalis; assembly: GCA_036346205.1. Classification (NCBI taxonomy): domain Eukaryota; kingdom Metazoa; phylum Arthropoda; class Insecta; order Coleoptera; family Lampyridae; genus Vesta; species Vesta saturnalis. Next base: position 185,013 of record JARFJB010002298.1, on the reverse strand, counting down.
GTAAGTTTACAATATGTATTTAATTTTATGTTGCAAAAAAAAAGAAAAAACATAATTAATTGATTAAAGTTACTTTAGTTGACTTAAGTTAAATTATGTTATTGTTGATTCTACGTGGGCGGGTGGTTGGATAGATTGGCGTTTCCTTAGACATCGGTATGGCTGTTGTGATGGTTCCCTGTAATGAACTGGAAAAGATTGTTAGTATTATTGACATAAACAGTGTTAATTAGGTTGTGTGCATATATTGTAATAGTGTTTATTTTATTTTGCCACCATAATGTTTTTTATACGCCTCCAAATACGGGCGTAATGTGGTCTTTATAGCACGGAAATGTCATTGATGCTAAGCAGCATGATTGACAGCAAACACATGACATGATATATAATAGCAATATCACAGTATCTTAGTAACAACAAATTAGCCTACTGTCGACTTTATTTCACTGCATTTGCATTTAAAAACTTGCCGAAAATACTGAATCTTTTTAATATTTTGTTCCAGTTTGATGGTGCAAAATAAAATAAAACATTAGTGTACCACGGGCATAATTGTAGATTATGGCTCTTAGGAATATAAAAGCCCTCCGCTTCGCGTCGGGCTTTTAACATTCCCTCGAGCCATAATCTTCTGATTATGCCCTTAATACATAAATATCTATTATTTTATTTTGCCACCATAATGTTCTTTATACGCCCCAAATGCGGGCGTAATGTGGTCTTTATAGCACGGAAATGTCATTGTTGCTAAGCAGCATGATTGACAGCAAACACATGACATGATATGTCACGCAAATTGAAAGAATTATTGAAACAACAACCTTACTATACAACCTTTATTAATAAAAATAATTGTAATGAAACTTATTCTTTATAAAAATTGAAAATACAGTTGGATGGATTTGAAATTGTAACTCCAGATGAGCCAACACCAAAGCTGACAGTTCCTTCGCCGTTTTGTGGTATACTTATAGCTGCTGTACCAGTAATGTTCTGAGCAATTTTAATTTTATTTTGCAGAGAATTTTCTACATATGATTCGGCTACTTTATCCGATCGCCATCCACTAAGCTGCTTCAGTGCCCTTGTATCACCGCCGCTTTCTGCAAAGATCGTCGCCGCACTCCTGCGAAAGCAGTGCCCTGTGTACTTATGGGCATCCGGTAGATTGAGGAACTCTGCTATTATCCTGTCAATTTTAGTATGTTCCGGTCGTAATGCTGCGTATTTTCGGTACAAAGAGACTTAATCAACCAATCCATCGCTTGGTACAATTGTAAATTGCCTCGAAGTATAAGTTTTGGTTTTTTGATCTTCACTAATAGCACTGATCCGTCAGTTGTTACGTCCTGTACAGCCAAATCGTGTAGTTCTTCGCGAGGACATGCTCCAAAAATACAAAAGGCTGTGACAACCTATAAAACACAATAATTTTTATGAGAATTGGAAAAAAACTAAAATCGTTATACTTTAACTAACAAGTACGTATGATCAGGCGCCTTCAACATGAATTCTTCAATTTGATGCCGTTGCAATACATAGGACTTTTAGCTTGATCACCTACAGAATTATTCTTCATGAATTCTGTGAGCATGGAAAAACGAGATATATCATCTTCCTTCAACTTGAACATCTTTTTCAATTTAGAATATAAACACCACAGTGACGACGGCTTATAGATCTTTGACTGCAAAAATAGATATTTATTGAATAGAGATAATTGACTAATGTATACATATATACAATACCTTACCATTTGAGACAAATATGCCATCATAACTTTTTCATCACATTTTGTGGACACATTTTTGTGCTCCGCCACGCGCAAAACTTTTCGTACTCTTTTATGTATAAATATTTCGATTTACTTGGAATTATTTTTGCCTGAGCGGCCTCAAATTCATCTAAAATTTCTTGTGAATAAGTTTTTGCGTTTTCACCTTCCATTTTAGAATGCAAATTATTTACAAACAAACAGTACCTTAGCAACAATTTAGAAATATCACAGTATCTTAGTAACAACAAATTAGCCTACTGTCGACTTTATTTCACTGCATTTGCATTTAAAACTTGCCGAAAATACTGAATCTTTTTAAAATTTTTTCCAGTTTCATGGTGCAAAATAAAATAAAACATTGTATGTACCACGGGCATAATTGTAGATTATGCCCTTAATACATAAATATCTATTATTTTATTGAATTTTCGTCTAACGGGTAGAAGATATATCAAGTAAGTCTTAAACAAATAAATCGATCCTCGGAGGAAGTCGAGAATGGCGTCGAATGATAAAGCGGGTGGAGCGGGCTTTTTCTCATCTGCGGGTCTTACCACATTCGGTACTTCGGCCCTCTCGCTGCCGCTCGCCGTCGCTAACGCCGTTTCGGGGTTTAGTGCATTTGATGGTGTGTTGATGTCCTGAGCATTTGACATAGCGTTCTGCCCCTCTACAGCAACGGTGTGCTTGGTGGAATCCCTGACACCGGTGACGCTGTCTGTTGCCGGATTTTCGCCTCAAATCTTCGATGGAAACACGAAGGCGAACCACATACTCCATCTGCCGGATCTTCTTAAGGTCTTCTTCCGATGGTAGCTGGACCAGCAGAAACGGGATCGAACATCCTTGCCTTTTCATTCTGAAAGAAGTGGCGATATTAATGTCCGCTCTCGTAGCTCCGAGTAAATGTCGCTTTCGGAGATTTCTACAGGTACTCCCCGTAGAACCACCTTAAACGGTTCCTTCTTGCTCTTCTTAGGGCGGTCTTGTCTGAAAGGGGGGAATCTACTTGACTGGCTCTTTTAACGGCGGAAACGTGACCCCGAATAGTGTACATGTCTCATCGTTTTGAAGGCTGCTCTACCCGGTATCGTGAAAACGACACTTATAGAGGAGCGTAACGAAAAGTTTATTGCTTTTAAATGTACGCGTAAGCGGTCAACAGTATATGCTCAGTGCTCTGATCGCAGACATAGGCCCCGTCGTGCGCTAGTTTAATTGTGCGTGTCCCTGCTTTATACAAATATAACGGGTGCGCGGTCATAGCTTCTAGTGTGACGTAAGCATCGCTTATTAGTTTGCCATAGGCGGAGAAAACAGAGCTCTGACGTAAAAATTTTTAATGTTTTTGTAATAACGGCAGAGGAAGACAAATATTGATTATTTTTTAGTTCTGAACTCTATTAATTAGGGAAAAATATTAATTAATAAATGATCAACCTCTTGTAAAGAATTTCAACTCTTTACAGTTTGTAAACAAACATATACCCTATCTGGGGCACACTATTCTCATACGTGTCATGTGGGCATAGAAAATGTATCTATGGTGAGAATCCATGACTGTAGCTGAAGGAGCTAGAAAAGCTCAAGCAGGCTTACCTCCTCCTCGAGAGAGGAAATAATGCATGTGGCTTTTCCTTTTTTATACGATAATAAGTGTTATCAACACCTATAATAAAATGAATTAGTTCTAAAATGTTAATTATAAAGTATTATTACGAATAATAAAATAACAATTTACAGTTTTAGTTGCCATGAAGATTATCTACCCATTCATTTTTATTATGCCCCCCCCCTGCTCAATACTTATAAAGGCAGTGTATAAATCAACTTATTATATTATTACAAAATCCGTTGTAGGGCGGAAAGTACTACTATCTAAGTCTATTTCGACGTCAAACAAGCACAAATTCTGTTTTACGGTAAGTATTTTGTACATAAAACTAGAAAATCTGCTCAATATCGGATTTCATTATTGGAAATTGACCGCCGGAGGTTGCATAGACACAGCCGTTGTATCTCCATTACATACAGAAGTATAAATTGTGTGTGTGTGTGTATAGTGATAGCTACGTATTATCAATGTTTATACATAAACAATGGTATTATACTGTGAAATAATGTATAATACTTTGTGGCTGTCTTTGGTCAAACTAGTATTGGAGATAAAAATTTTCCAAAATAATGGTTATCTTTCTTGAATTTTTTTTTATTGAAATACCAACCTAATATTTGTAAACAAACATTTCCCTATATTGTAGCAATGACCAAATAAAACCAGTTATATTTTTTATGATTTAATTCCAAATATTTTACATAATGAAAAATAAAAACAATACCTATTATGCACATAAAAATGTTATTTATTAAAATTTTGTGACAAGCTACATGTTCAGCAAAATGATTGTAGAATCACAAAATTTAACAATTTATGCTCTATATTTGTTATCATTTCATATTATTTCAACAAATTCACGTACATCTACATTATGGAAATTAAATTCAGACGAAACCAAGGTTGTCGAAGCAAATCCTTTTCACTCTATTGTGTCTATAACAAATACACATATAACTGAAGAGGATCCTATTTTTAATATAATAACATCAACTGTACATTATGGACAGTCATGGATTAGACAAGATGATCAGTATTTTTGCACGAGTTGTCGCACAATCTCCCCCAAATTAATACAAAGGTGACTAGATTATTCGTAATGAATTCTTACTAATATTTTTTATAGGAATGAGTCTAACGAGAATCAATCTATATTCAAGCAATCTTTAAGTAAATTAAACTATGTTACATATAACGATGAAGTATTGGACTGTGGTAAACCGGTAAATTATACGTATTATGATGGTCTAGTTGGTGTTGCTAATCGAAATCGACATCCGATAGTACCAGAACCTCAAATCTCACTCATATTTGGTTCAAAAAGTAAAAAGGTTGTTAAAAGCAATCACTCTTTAGAAGATGAAGTTGATGCATTAGAACGAAGACTTAAAAAAGCCAAAAAAGAGGTAATTATTTCTTTTGATTGACCATCGATTGTAACTAGTTATTTTAGAAGCCAAAGTCAGTTCATTTATATAACCAAATAGGCAATTTTTGGAGATTGAAAGGGGATGCTCGTAAAGCAATCGAATGTTTTCGAAGAGCATTAGCCGTAGCACCACATAATGCTGAAGTTTTGCTCAATTTAGCTCGTGTTCTTTTTACACTGCAATACTTAGATGATGCTATATATCTCACAAGAAGATCTCTAGAAATGCAACCTCCAGATAAAGCTGCTTGGCAACAGTACTTTACATTAGGTGAAATTTTTAAGGCATATGGTCATTACCAAGAGGCAACCTTACATTTAAAACATACACTTGAGATTAAACCAGGATTTGAACCTGCACAATTGGCCCTTAAAGAAATGGAAAGTATGCCAGCCTCAAGATTACATATTTACACATTAGTGATAATTATTTCACTGGTATGATTATACTTAACACTTATTAGTTACTTATAAAATATAAATTTTTAGGTTTTTGGAGTTGTTTTAGTAATTTTATCCTCTGGTGATTCAATCTCGGAGGATGAAACATATGATATAAAACCTCAAAGGCATTTTAACAGAGCCATGGCTATGAGTACATTACGTGGATTTAGAAGCAGTCGGTTTAGAAAATTATCTACGTAATATTTTTATGTGTGTTAAACCTGTACCTGGTTTTCCTTTTTTTGTTGTTCCATTTATATTTTTAAAAGTTTAAATATTTTTGTTGAAATGTGGTGTTGATTCTATTGTTTACAGTAAATAAAATAATACAAACGTTACAAAACACTTTTAATTGAAATCTGTGTTCAAAAGCATTTTTAGGATCGATAGGCATCAGTAAATGTAAAAACATTAACAGAGTTACAATGAGGTGATATAAGCGTTATAAACTGTTTGTGGGGAATATTAAATAAACTTTTGATTATATCTAATTTAGGCTGTATTGTGTAGAACTAAACGAAAAATGTCATGTTGAACAAAAAAGCTTCCTTCAATTGGTTTAAGAATAAATGTTTGGATATAAGCTTGTGGTATATCTTCATCTGTCTAAAAATTTAAATTAAAAACAAATCTAAATGATATGCATTAACTTACTTGTAATCTTCCTAAGACATTAATTAAAACACCACCATCAAACATAGGTTGAGAATCGATAGCTGTAATTGCCCTAGTTATTTTTTGAAAACTTAAACTCTAAAAATGCAGTGTTAAAGTGTAGTTAGTACATATCAAAAGCTTACTAATAATTTTTCCATAATCTTCACAGACCCTTGAAGTTGAGTACCTTCAAAAGTCATAAATGAACTTTCAACCTGTAAAAGAACATATAATTAAAATTATTACTAATTCAAACACTTATCTAACTATACATTATACATATTAGCCAGGTTAGGTCGTTGCACTGGATCATCGAACAATGCGTAATATTGGTGGACAAATCCTTTTCCAATTGCTTCATATTGAAGATTTAATGACATTCTAATTATTGAAAATATTTATACGTATTTGAAAATCTGTAAATAAAAATTAAAACTAAAATGTGCAAACAACCTCGAAATTTCCGAAAAAATCCACTAGTACATAAGTTTGGTGTAAATTGTCTACACATATGATCGATAAATTCCCCTAGATTTTTGAATTTTTAAAGGTTTATTTACAAATTTCTTTGAAAAAGGATCTTTTATTTAATTAAAATTTACTTACGAATATACCAATAAATTAATTATGGTTTCTTAAAATAACATATATGCAATAAAAAATAATAATAATTTTGAATAGTTAACCATGGGCGTGCGAAAAATTTCTACCTATTGCAACAAACTTACACGAGCTCATCTAAGGTAACAAGTTTCAATTAAAACATTTAATTATGCTTGATCTAACAATAATAGATTTTTTATATCTTGTGTTGTGTCTCTCAAGGGTACCTTCAGAGTTTTCAGATTTGGTTTGGTAGTTTTTCTCATTCTCAGGACATGCATCTGTTTGTGCAGCGTCTTCCGTGACCTTCTGCATTGTTTACAGATGGTGATTGTAAACCTAGTCCGACACAACTATTTGAAAATGTTTGAAAACGGTACTTTCATTAGTAACTGGTAATTTCCTATTTCCGATAGTAACTTTGCGATTTAGAAATAAAGTTACATGTATATTTGTGTTTTCTGTTTCTGTGAATGTTCTCAAACCGCGTTTAAAAATCTCAAGACTGCTCAAATGCAATTATAAAATGGGTTTCAGTTACAAATCCTTACATGATTATTTTTTGAACCTATCAACAATATTATGAGTTAGTTGTAGTTGGAACGCAAAACAACAATGTAATAGACTTTCGGTAAAGTCGCAAAAATACATAAAGAGTAGCTGTTAATTTATGCATTGTAATTAATCTATATTAATAAAAGGTTTTGTCCTCACTCACTCACTCAATCACTGATTCATTCATCAATCAACACCCAGGACAGACCGTTACGCCTAGGAACTTCAATTTTGTGTAACATGTACCCTTGATCACGTTAGCGCACACTAGGGGAGAATTTTTTAAAACTCAACCCATAAGCGGTAAAAATTAAAGGTTGAAGAAACAGGCCTTTTCGTAAACCCGGGCAGTTGGAAATCTGAAAATCGTGAAATCAATTCTCATCAATAGTCGAACGGAACGCATGTTTTACCGTTTTTTTGAAATGTTACCTCAAGGGGATGAAATGGGATTCTAAAAGAGGACGAATTCTTTAAACAAAGCGAATACATCTCTAAACCGTTAAACCCAGAAACATGAAAATTGATCTTTATATGTTTCTTAAGCAATAAAGAAACCTTTTCCTGAAATCATCCCCTAAGGGCAGGAACGAGAGGGATGTACAAGGAAGCAAACTAAGTTTCATGAACCAATTATACCGTGTAGAGTATCACGGGGATAGAAAATAGTTCACAAAAAGAAGAGAAATGCAATTATGAAATTAATCATCCCTCAAGGGTAGTTTTAGGGATTGAAAGTTCAAAATATGGTAAAATATCATGTTGGGTATCAAACTAAGCAGAGTTTTACAACCAAAATGAAGAGCATAATAGAATTTACGAATTCAGTTCAGGAAAGTGCTAAGGGGTAGGAAATGCGGATTGTTGGGTTCCTTGAGACTTATAGCAAACTCACCCTATAGATCTTCGAAATTCTAATCAAACATGGTTTCGGGAGTATGTTTAGACGGCTTTTGAAAACCAATATCAGAGGGTGGGAAATAGGGTTTAAAATTCATCCCGTTGCGAAGCACGGATATTTTGCTAGTGGTATATATCATTAGTTGTAATACTCGAAACAAGCAAATTTTTAGTATTTGTGCGGACGTAATGTTTTCATTATTAACACAAAGACAAATCTCTCAAACTGTTTTTGTGACAGACAGATCATTGATGTATTGTTATTTGGTGACTAAAATTATTTCGAAGAAATGCTTGATTAAATTATTTATGTTAAATCATTGGAAGACTGAAATGAAAAATCCAAACTGAAAAATCAACCGAGCAAGCAAAGTTTCTGAGGCGTGATTATTTAGATTTGCATTAAAGCAGTGAGCAATAGATTTCATTGTTACAGGCTCATTTTTCCAGAGATTTATTTCACAATTAAACATTAAAGAAATTGCTATACCTACCAGTTATAATTGTAATGATTTTAAATCACCAAAGTTACCAGGGAATGCTTCGAATTTTGAAATATTAGGACATTTATAAATATTTCGTTAATGCGCCAAAGACAAAAGATGAAAATTGCTTGATTATAACAAAAGGCTTCTTAAACTAACGCATACCACCGCTGACTTGCATAAAAATATATTATCGTGGAGGCCAAAGAACAAGGCATATTGAATAGCATTCAAATTAGTAATATATTGGCTACCGAGAAGGATAATATCAGATTGGATATTTCATACGGCCGAAGAAGCATTGAAACTTTGCTGATGGAAAAAAGGAAAAGGCCACGTGTTTAATTCCCTCCCCAAGGGGGAGGGCGGGCTGCTTGAGCTTTCCAAGCTCCTTCAGCTACAATCATGGATTCCCAACATACATACATTAAGTATGTATGCATGGTGGGATTAAGGATATGTGCAGTCAGGATAGGATCGGTGGGAACGGAGTTAGGGTTCTGAGGGGGAAGATACTACCCCAGCATTCGCCTAGATAGCCGCACATGGTGTAGGTATGCAAAGTGACACGCCGTTATATGTGAATGAGGAAAACCCCCTGAAAAAACCTCATACAGGGTAGACGCTAACGGGAATCGAACCCATCACCACCCGATTGCTAAGCACGTCGTGTTACCACAACTCCACTAGTTCGGTTGCTTGCGTCATAACTATCCTTTTTATCTAAACTTTCCTTTACTATAAATTACAGCACCATTACGAAAATTGCATATATGCATGAGTGCGTGCGTGCCTGCGTGAGCGCGCGCGCGTGTGTGTGTGTGTGTGCTTGTGTGTGTGTGTGTGTGCGTATGTGTGATATAATTCTGCAGTAATACTAATGATTGTATATGTCATTAACAGATCTACCAAGATTTTTAAATAGATGAAGTAAAACTTACAAGTTATATCGTATGTTTGATTCCAAACATTAATGCATGCAAACGCGTAACATCGTTGTTTTAATTTGAACAAAAAGAGTCTGTATACCTATAATTTTCTACTAATATTTTTATACTATGCATTTATCATGCATTTAATTGAACTAAACCTAACCTAACTTAAATAAATTAACCTAAATAACAATATTTTAATGTTGAAACCATTCAAAGGCGAAATAAGAAGTGAACAATTAGGTTTGCATCAAAGCTGAAGTATTTAAGCAAGAAATGAAGGTGTCATAATTTCATGCTCTATTAAAAAAGTGCGCTTTGTTAGGTTTCCGCATTAAATATTTTTATTCGAACAAAGACAGTGGGTAAGGTGATAGTTCATACCACATAGTATCACCGAGATTTAACTCTCCTGATTGTGATCCAACTAGGAACCTCTAAAACAACAGAGATGGGTCAATAGTCTGACTATTACTAACTTTTATACCCCGACTGGTCGCTAATGTCTTGACTTTATCCGTTCGTTTATAAGAATACTGAAAAACAGGTTGTCTTTCCGTTTCTTGAATTATTGTGTTGGCTATATTAAAAGGATCTTGAGCATTTATATCCTTATCAGCGTTTATACCTGTGATGATATTTCGCAAGGTGGTTTTTCTCAGAGAATGGAGTGTATTTTCCAAATTTTGAAGAAAATTTAGCCAGATACTTCTTGTTACTCTCCATCCGTGAAGTAGTTGCTTTCTTATGTTGATCACTTGTTGTGTAAAATGTGTAAGTGTAGTCCTGCATTGCGTAGTTATATGATGAACAAATCGGTGCAGCCATTGTTCACACAGCTCTTTGGTGTTAAGCCATGCTGCTTCCTCTTGTTGGTCCACCAGTACATTTAGCGATCGCATAAGGGTCTGTTCAATTACCAGGTCAGAGTCAGACCCAATACCAGCCCAGTACTTACCACTACATTGTATGACATGGAATCCATTTATGACAAACTTCAGGATGTTGAGTGTCTAACAATTTCATGTTCTGTAAATACAAATAAGAACATTTAAGACCATTTGGGTGACCTGTAGCAGTAGATATGAGTAAGCACTTATACATAGCGTGAAGGTGCTTGTCCCACGATCCTGTCCGATCGGCATCCAGGAGTTCTCTCACTGTCCCTAACATTTTTCCATAGGTCAACCAAAGTTTGCTCGCACTTGAACTGTTGCTTAGTTCATTTTTATTCAAACTGAACTGGTTTTTTACTGCTACAAAGCATTTTGATTGTATTAAGTTATCCAAATCAACTGTACTAGAATTCAGGCATGTATACATTTCTTCAACTTCCTGCAGAAAACTATTGAACCCTGTTTTGTAAGGCACTGACTTACAAGTAGATGTCCACGAACCGCTTTTTGGGCAGCTTTTCCACTAAGCATATGCATCATTCGTAAATCGTTTCGAAAATATCTGCGATGCCACTTCCATCCATTAAAGTACCAATAGCGCCCAACAGGTTCATCAGTGAAAACTCCCTAGTAATGGCACGACACGTCGTAGCGGACTATCTTCAAGAACTTCATTTACTAGTCAGAATCTTTCCATAAGACTGGCTGGTCAAAAGTTACGACTGCAGGAATGTTATACCTTGAAGCCAGTTTGAAATATAATTTAAAGCAGAAAAAATACATGTCTTACCACTAGAAGACATGTCGAGCATTGGAAGAAAAACCACGGATGACTGTCCAGGATGTTGATGTTTCTTATGTGGCATGTGCATAAACCCTTGCCAGTTTGAAACTAGTTGCCTAAAGCAAAAAGATACCTCTCACATAATATCAATATCATGGGATAAATCTGTTAGAGCATGCAGGTGATTGAATTCAAAGGTAAGACGTGTACTCTCTGCAAAACTTGTGTTTGATTTATGATACTCAGTTCAGATATTTTTCTTCTAGCAACTACCTGAATGATTTTTTTGTCCAGGGGTTATGGCTGCTATCATATCTCTGCCGTGAAATGTGCCCTTTCCATCTAAGGTCACTATATTATCGTCTACGTTGCCTGCTGCAAACAGAACCATTGTATTTGATGCATTTTCACTACCTAAAATATCCGGAGGAACAGATGAAACTGCATTTTCTTGAAATCTCAGAACTTCTCAGCAGTAATTCATAGCATAGAGGTTGTCTATCAAGAACCTTGGTCGGAAATGATAGTACATTTGGACAGCTAATCCAATATGTAATGGAGCTGTAACACTTCTCAGAGGCAGGGCTTGAACAATAGCTTGTTCAACACTTGCTATTTTCCTAGACTTATCATTCCCTACAAGATGTTTAAGAATCATATGCAAACTATCAGGAATGTATACTAAAGCTGACTCTAAATTAATTTCTTCCGTAGTTGGATATTTGTAGTTGGAAAATTTAATTGTAGTTTTAATATCACTCTTAATTAGTTTTGCTGCAGTTTCTATTATAGCTTTTTTATGAGTTTCTTCGTCATATTTATTAATTACATCAACATAGTCACGTAATATTATGATAGTTGTACGGCGAAAAGTAACAATATCATGCAATCCATCATCCTCTGCAATTAATAAGGAGTCTCCATAATATTCCAAAAGCTTGGACTTAAGATACTGCTTACCATAAGGAACCGACTGAACGCCATCTTATTTAGTAAGTCAGTTAGTGTCAGTTGCTCTTCATCGTTGCACTCAAGGTAATAACATGTCTTAAGGCCGCCCAGCTTTGCTTCGCTTATGGCCAGACCCGAAGCTGTATTGGACTGGAATGTTTCGCCCAGTCCGGAAGTTTACATCATATGAATGATGATATATACAATTTATCGCGACAAGCTCTCCAAAGAAATATTCAATACATCCCTGAACAGAAGAGGACCATTCATTACCACGTTCTTTGCAGTGTGCCAACCGAACATAACTGTAGTCATCAAATCAGGACTAGTTTTTCTTGTAATGATTTCCTTTTCACAATATAAACAGTTTCGTTTACAATTAAATGGTCCTGACAAAATACGCGCACTTCATTTCACGGATAACTTATGAGAATCGATAATATCTTTCTTATGTTTTTCAATATCCTTCTTGTTAATGTAGTTCAAGCGGCACGATTTATGCACTGTTGTTCCAACACTTACTACTATCACAGATATACACACTGTACACTGTGTCCCATTTTGGTTGAAGTTGAAGGGCATCTCGTTTCCGAGCAAATATAGAAAGATGCGGTTTTCGCGACCCTGTTCTACTTTTTCGAGAAACGAAAGATGCCACAAACAGAATTGTCATAATCCTCTTAGTATTTGAGATACAGGCCGAAATTCAAAATTTGCAAATTATAAGCACTCCTCGTAACTGCTTTGCCTTGTAATTTATCGAAACCGTGAAAAGTTGGTTTTATGCAGAATTTTCCGTAGAACTTAGTGACGTGCATAGTTTTCCCCACAAAAAGTCAGTTTTGTTCCCAATAAACCAAAGTTTTGTTTTTTTAAAATTAGGTATGGGAGTTTAAATTACAACACATAACTATTTAATAACTACTAAAATTGTTGGAACATCCCGCATATTTTTTTATTATATAATAGAGCTTACTCTTAGCTTTCAAAAAATAAATATTATGTGGCACTTCTTTTGCATTATTAACCTCAAAAATGAATGTTACGTTAATTTAACGTTTGGATGATATACTTAGTTGGCCAGGAAAAAACAAGGTTTGTAACGGCCCCTACGTTGTTCGCCATTTTGTGACGCTTCTCACGTTGGGCACCATTTTGTGGTGGTTTTAAACATATACCGGGTTGGGCACCATTTGTAACGGGCGTAAACATGGACCTAATTCTTTGGTTTGCTTAGACTCGTCACAAAAAGCCAAATTTAGTGTTCTTTGCTTTATTTTAATACTTTCAAAATTCTTTAATAAAAATTTATATTGTTTTTGTGAGACTTAAAATGATTACTTTTAATTTAATCTGCCTGGTTTTAATTTGTAAATATATCATTCATTAACTAAAATTTATTTTTTCTGTTTGAGTAAATGAACTTTAATATTTGCTCAGCAAATTCCTTTTTTATCTGGATGCTCCGGCCAACTTGTTTATTAAAAGACATGATTGCTTTGTGTTGAAATTGTACTCATTTCAATGCCCTGTAGAACAATACACTCTGTAGAAATGAATTATCTGTTGGTCAGTTGTCTTTCAGAATATTGTCTAGTATCGTTACCCACCATTATTCATTTGGCTACTTGGGGTTTGTATACATGGTGGCTCAAAACTCGGGTGTGTCATTTTCTTCCTTAACTCAAACCGAACACCCTGTATTTTTTATCACTATCAAAGTCCTCTGGTACTCCTCTTTAATTTTTGTCAGAGGTTCCCTTTACCTAATGTGAGTAGTTGTCGAGGTATTTCCAGATATTTGATGAATTTGATACAAAATCTAGGATTATGATGTTTATCTCATTGTGTTTGACAGATAAATTTGACAAATTTACTTCTGTTTGAGAAGGATTTGTCCCGCAAATGTGTCGAAACAATACAAATAAATCAATCTAGTGCACTATCTAACCTGTTTACTTGATACTGATAACATTAACTGTAAATATAGAAGAACAACAATAACGACAGAATAAGAACATTAAATTAATCATATTAGGTGTTCGAAGTGACCTCCACCAACACCAATACAATGTTGAAGTCGATTCTCGAATGCCCGACTCACATTTCGCAATATTGTAAAATCAACACTCTTGAATGCTTCTGTAATTTTGACCTTCATGTTTTCTTTTGTCGTTGGTGGGTCATTATACACCATACTCTTTACATAACCCCACAAGAAAAAATTCACTTTAGTTAGGTCTGGTGATCGAGCTGGTCAATGTTTAGGTCCTCCTCTTCCTATCCATATTTGTTGGAAATAATTATTCAGATAGTCCTTGATAGGACCTGTGTTATGAACCGGTGTGCCATCATGTAGCAGCCACATGCGTTGCCGAATATCGAGGGGCACTTCTTCAAGAAGAACTGGTAAATGATTTTGAAGAAACTGTAAATAAACAGTACTATTTACCGTTTCTTCAAAAAATTGTGGCCCTATTATACGATTTCCCAAAACTCCACCCCAAACATTCAAGGACCATCTTGTTTGGCTGTGTGTTCGTATCAAATGTGGGTTAGATGTCTGGTAATAGTGAAAATTGTGTCGGTTAACTCTTCCATTTTTCGAAAATGTTGCCTCATCCCAAAACAAAACAAAATCAAAGAAAAATGGTTCTTCGTCGATTTTCGATTTTGCTTATTGACAAAATTCTACTCTGTTATGGAAATCGTTTACAATTAGTTCCTGCTGTAGTTAGACATGGGAAGAATGCATTTTATGTAATGACAGGATTCGTTGAACCGTACCATGGCTAATTCCTTTTTGATATGAAATCTTTCGTATACTGGTATGCGGGTCTTCTGTAACGCTCAGCAACGCTTTGAGTTGGTTGTCTTCCGTTATTGCATGTCTTCCTGCTTCTCTCTTGTGATAGTTAACCGATCCGGTACGGTCAAAACGATCCAACAATTTTCTCAAAGCAACTTTACTCAGTTGTCTCCGGTCTGGAAATCTTTCACGATATACTCTTGACGCCAATAAACAGTTTTTGGTGCATTCACCAAGTATCCAAATCATGTCAGTCATTTCACGACGGGAAAATTGTTCATCATTCATCTCGTAGCTACTTTTCACTTCAACTATATTGAAACAGAGAAATAAATTGAACGAATAACTGAACGAAACACTACAGTGAAACCTGTCGAACTGACAGATATGTCAAATACAAAAATTTACTTGATAATAATACAAAACTTCGTGATAATTACTTTCAAACAGCGAATTGCAATGAATATCTGGAAATATCTCGATAACTACTCACATTAGGTAAAGGGAACCTCTGACAAAAATTAAAGAGGAGTACCAGAGGACTTTGATAGAGATAAAAAATACAGGGTGTTCCATTTGAGTTAAGGAAGAAAATGACACATCCGAGTTTTGAGCCACCAGCTAAATGAATAATGGTGGGTAACGATACTAGACAATATTCTGAAAGACAACTGACCAACAGAGTGTATTGTTCTACAGGGCATTGAAATGAGTACAATTTCAACACAAAACAATCCATATCTTTCCAAATACCTTGTATAATGTATTCAACCCCGACATTAAAAAATCGAAAAATGTGGGCTTTCTGAATTTGAAATAATATACAGGCGTTCCCATTTAAAAAACATAAGTTAGATTCATATCTGAATTTTGGAACATCCTGTATAGTTCAAAATAATTTTATATAATGCACTCTTTTTTTATCCTTTTTGATATCTATGAAACCAAAGGAGTTTGCATCTTGGTTGGGTGTACTGTGTATTGAATTTGCATCCTTCAGTATTCATATATTCAGTATTTTTATAAGCTTTTAAATATTCGTAATAG
This sequence comes from Vesta saturnalis, assembly GCA_036346205.1. Lineage (NCBI taxonomy): Eukaryota > Metazoa > Arthropoda > Insecta > Coleoptera > Lampyridae > Vesta > Vesta saturnalis. The sequence continues at coordinate 169,129 of JARFJB010002298.1, read as the reverse complement.
TTAATAATGAAAACAAGGCAAAGGTTATACTTATTTAATCAAACTAACATTCGAACGAAAATGTATCAATGCTTTGTTTACAACACATACAAAAACAATCCTTTATTATATTTCGTAATTCTTATTAATAACATGCAGAAATAAATTCTTGTCAGCAGTGAAAGAAATATTTTTCGTTCAGTGTTGATATTCAAACACATTTACAAAGAAATAAAACTCAGACACTGTTTTTATTGCACAGTTAAAAATCTTACTTGTCACTTTCTGAGGCCTCAAACGGGATGATATTGTTGCTCTTACGACAGTCCTGAAGCAGCGTTCTTTTGTTCACCTGATATCTTCTTTAGACCTTCGTTGTGGATTAAGACAATTCCAATTTCCGCCTATCGAATCGATTAATATTTTATGGATCTATTAATCATCACTACAAACGACCAGCAAACTACAAACAGCAATGCTTCTACTTTGACCATCAATATTTTCTAGTTATTGTTCTTTATATATTGATTTATTACTCTGGAGCGATTGTCTTCTTTTATATTTATCGTTCAATACTTAAACACAGACGGATGAAGACTTCACACTACGTACAAACACGTTTATTTAACTTATTTTGTCACCGTTCTTTTTATCGCCAATTTGACAATACTCGCACTCTTATCACTTTAACTTTTTATTAATTGAATAAGGAAAGTATTATTTATATTTCCTTATCACAATACCTAATTTAGGATTTATTTTCTTAATTTAGGGGGCCGCATGACTATTGCTTTGTCACTTATTCCGCAACAACCACAAGACAAACTACTACTTCCTATTAACCACTGCTTTACTTAAACCTAACTGTCATGTCACCAACTGATTCCCCTTCTTCTACAATACATTTATGCATTTGCAAATTGCCGCGTTCACTTTAAATATTTTCTAATTAATATGTACCTAGCTTAGTGACGTAAATTCAATCTTTTCTTCTCAATTTTAAATACATTTATATATCAATAACAATCTACAAAATAACATATAACTTAGCGCAAAATTTCAATTGCACCCGTTATAGGTTAAGGGTTAGGAAGTTTTATGCAAAAACACAAAATGAAAAACTAAACATAATACCTACAACTTTACAAGCCTAATATAAATTACTAAAAGAGATGTTCGAGCTGATCACCATTCTGTCTTATACATGCTTCACGCACTCTTCCAATTCGTTCTATAGCATTAAGCATAATAATAGGGTGATCTTGTAAATGTCTGAAAGCTTTTCTAACTGAATTTGTCACACGTTCAATGTTATCACACTGAGTTTGGTATATTTTATTTTGCAAGTAACCCCAAAAAAAGAAATATAAGACTGACAAGTCCGGAGACCTAGGGGGCCATCTTATCGGCCCATTAGTGCCAATCCATCTATTATGAAAATTGTTTTCCAAAAACGGGCGTATAATTTGCACATTGTGAGATGGGGCTCCATTCTGTTGGAAATGAATTTGGTTCAAGCGAACTGAAGGAATGTCATCTAATAATTCAGGCACAACCATTTCTAAAATGTCCAAATAATTAGCAGCGGATAAGTTCCCTTCGAAAATGTAAAATTGTATTTTTGATCCTAATATAAAGCAGGAAACGTTTAGTCCAAATCGTCCTTTGGGGGAATATTGGGTGTTGATTTTCTTGAGACCAGAATCTGCTATTGTGCCTCTTTAAAACATCTGAATTGTTAAAATGTACCTCGTCTGACCATAAGACATTTCTTCACAAGTTGGGTACTATATTTAATATGTTTAAATACCAATTGCAAAATATTAACCTACGTTCAGCGTCGCTGGGATGTAGATGTTGAACAAACCTAAATTTATACGGTTTATGTTTATGGTGGCGAAGTATTCTTTAGATTCTTGTTTTGGAAACTCCAACACTACTTTATATAGTTCTGCAAGAACTTATAGGATTACCCTACACACTGGCTAAAACGGTAACCTCATCATTTGCTCGATTTTTTTTATTATATTTTTTTGACTTGGGTTTAGAAAATGATCCATAATTAATTAAATTTCTTTAATCGATAAAACTGATTTTATCAAAATGAATACCAAGGAAACTATATTTACCTGTTAAAATACAAATTTATTGCTGCGTCGGCGTTTTCATATCTCATTTTGCAAAGTTTTCAAAACTTAGATTTTTTGCCATATTTTTCATAATGAACAAACAATACCTACGATTGTTGCACAAAATTAATTTTAATCAGATTTGACAGGTGAATTATGTTTAGATCAGACCAGGCCCAGCCCACTTACAAATTTAGATATAAATATTCTTTATAAGTTTTATTCCCATTAGTATTTTTTCTGAAGTTGTAAGATGCATTTTACTCAATTAAAAAAAAATTTGCCAGTTTGAATGTTTCAAAAACTATTGTATAGTCGGGCCGGCGAGAGGTGTCTTATGACTCATCTTTTAGTAAAGCATGGTTTAAGATTTTAAAAACGTATATCGTTATTGGTTCATATAGTTAGTAATTTTGAATACCTACAAAACATAGTCAATGTTTCTAGGTTATTTTCAAATTTAAGCAGCTCTGTCAAATTTAAATAAAATTTTTATCGAATATTTCGGGACTTAACATCCTAAATGTCTAAAAATTCCCATCCATTTGTATAAATAAAGTTGAATTTCGTTTAAGGTCTGTTCGCACTTATTCTGGCATGTAAAGTCCACTGAGTGTGGGTATCATATGATAAAAATATATTGTACAACTGTAAACGATTGTCAGAACCAAGACGGTTCAACAAAATTTCGTTTTGGATCTAGTTTTACAAATTAATTATATCAATAATTTTAAATAAGAAACGAATTAGCTAGCAGTAGGCAGTGCCCGAATGAAGTGCGAAAAGTTTGGTTAATTGCGGAGGATCGTTTTAGCCGACAGATCTCACTGCGTCAAAAGAGTCAAGACTGTAATTTTGGTTATCGAAGTCACTTATAAATAACTGATTTTGTCATAAATAAATACACTGTATTGGATGTTAAAATGAGATTTACTTATTAGTTAATAATATAACCGATTTTAAAAATCTCAGTTTACAGTTTGTCAATATATATATATATATATATATATATATACTATATATATATATATATATATATTATATATATTATAACGAACGTAAACCTAAATACAGCTACCATATTAAATATTATGAATTCTTACAATGTTATAAAGTAACTAAGATTCTAATTTTTGCTTTAAATTCAAATATTGGACATCTTATAATTAAAAGTCATCACCTTCACTTTTACTATCATCTTCACTCGACTCTCGACATTGATTACTAGAGGTTTTACCATTTCCTCAGCTCTTTGAACGTCCCACCATTGGCTCATTTCCTTTTCAGCATGTAAAATACACTTTTGCCCAGTTCTCCAGTTACTTGGTTTAATGAATCCTTCCATAGCGATAAAACATTCTCGTCCCTGAAGCCCTGTCTTCCAACGTTCTGTTGTAATACTGTTTACAATTTGCCCATATTAACTCGATAGGGTTGAATTGGCAGTGATACGGAGGTAAAAATAAATTTCCTTTTAATTACCATTGTTTTTAAATATATTTTGGAACTTGTAAATCCCAATTTGTAATAATTCCTTTCAGTATATCATTCGAATGAGGAATGTTGTGTTTTCTTGAAAATTGAGAAGATTTTATCAAACTTGAAGGTAAATTTATCTAATATAGAATATAACTGCATTGTCAAGAATGATCAAACTTGGTTTTTCTAATTTGTTAAGCTCTTGAAGCCATCTTGAAATAAATCAGCGTTCATATTATCGTTAATCTCCTACTTTTACTGGAAAATACCAATGATGAATTAGGTATAAAACCATCCTTGGTGAGCCAGTGATAAAACTAAAATTTATTCGGTTAAAATATTTTTAACAAATCGGACTATTTTAATTACCGTTTCCTTCTCCTAGCGGTTTGTTTTTGTGCTTTTCAAATCATTATCATGCCATGATTTTCGAACGCTTCCTCGACTAAAAATCCACATCTCATCTAAAAGACAGGATCGTAACTAATTTCACAGCTTCTATTAACAAAATATTTTCACAAAATGTTGCTGGATCACCAGTAATATGAACCTGCTCCATTAAACTCCTTGTTCCATCGTCAACTTTGAATTCAAAACCAATTTTGTGTAACAATTGTTTCGAACTCGTTTTACTGATGGTAAATATTTAACCTTCTTTAAGTTCAGTTTGGAGTTTTCGATAGTAATATGCGAGCCTAAAATTAAACAGTGATTAACTCCATTTCAACAATAATTTCTGAATTATTTACATGGTGTGAATTTTTCGTTTCAAAACGTCTTTCACGTATTCGTCGACATCCTCTGACTTCGACTTCAAACGATGTTTTTGCGGTGAATCGGCGCCGATCTCCCAGATTCTAAAGCGAGAGGCATTATTGCCTTTGTCCGAGTTACGATTTTCTCGGAAATGCCGCATGCGAGAGCAGTTCCTGCAACATAATATTACATAAATATAAATTTAAATAGTGAAAATTATTAGCGTACCTGGATAATGGAAATTAAAGGTAAACTTGGCCTCCGTTATCGCGTTCCATCTCGAAATAATGCAGTATATTCATTAACATTACTTGAGTTTGACTTTTCAAAGATTTACCTTTTAATGACATCATTATTTGTTGCAAAATAAATAAATGCATTCAATCAATTGGAAATACATTTTGCATTATAAACTTACCTCGTAATAGTTCATATTAATAATAATAGTTTTGAAAAAAACTGTTGTTTACAAATGCAATGGAAAGTAATAAATTACGAAGCGAAAGATAAATTATTATAACTACAAAACACGATGCGATTATACGAAACGAAATACGAAGAATAATTTGGGGTTAAATAGCCAAGGAGACATCTGACAGCGTCATGCGCTTTGACTTTAGAATCGACATACGTTTTTAAGTCCCGCATTTAAAATATATAGCAGACGTATAAAGTATAACCCATCTTTATTTAACTGGGAACTTCGCACTGAGATAAAGGGAAACAGATGCATCTCACAGTAATAATTATATCCCCATTCTCGAGTCCGCCATGAGACGCCTCTCCCCGGCGATATTATACCTAATTTGCATAATTTCATTATTCTTGCATTTCTGCGTAAAAGTTCTTAGATTTATTATAATCGCGTATTTACATATTTATAATTATAGTAAAGTAGTAAGAATCTAGTAGCCTTTCTTTAAGACTCAAATATATCATGGACGTTCAAGAAAATACGCGTTTATACTGAGTTTATAGATTTCATTGCTAACCATATCATCAAAATGTTAAATTAACGTATCATTCATTTTTGAGGTTAATAATGCTAAAGAAGTGCCATCCAATACATATTTTTTGAAAGCTGAGATTAAGCTCTATTATATAATAAAAAATATACAGGGTGTTCTATTTAAAAAAAACAAAACTTTAGTTTATTGCGAAGAAACCGACTTTTTGTAGGGCAAACAGGGTTGTGAAAACCGTATCTTTCTATTTTTACCCGCAACCAAAATGGGACAGTGTACATCTGTGCTGGATACTATGCTATCATTTCGCTCAAAACTAGCCTTGTTTATACCCTCAGCTACTTTAATACCAATAGTAACTATATCTTCATTACTAAACTCCTTCAGACATAAGTAGGGTTGCCATAACTCCTAGGAATCAATACGGGACGTTTTCTTTTCCGATGCCCAAAACACATTCAACGCCGACACGCGTCTTTTCAACTACACCATACATAGCAAGCATGTGTACACAGTGAGACACAAACTATGTGTTTTCTAACAGATACCCTACAATCTCAACCGTGGTGGCTATCAAAAGTATAAACTAAATTAAATAAAAAATTCTACATTATAACATCAAAGTTTTTATTCGAAATGATACATGTTTAAAATTTTTAAGTTAAATTAACATCAAATAACTTGAAGTTGATTTTGCAATAACTTCTTTTTCTTTTTTTTATATAATCATAGAACTGGGCACATGTCATTTTAAAATTGTAATGACAAATCAATATGGATTCAATGGTTTCTACCGACATCCTATTACGTTCGTCCGTCCATTGAGCCGTCATCAACGAAAATATTCTTTCCACATTTGCATTGTAGGCAGGAATTGCAAATACATTTTTTTTTACACAGCTTTAATAAGCATGACTTCTGTTCAAAATGCTCTGCATCTCCAAAAAATTTCACCCACTTTTCCTCCATGCTCAGTGTTTTTATTGTGGCATTATTTTTATTCAAATAATCTTTTAAGTAAACAAACTGGTTAAAAAGGGTCTCAGTATTTCCAATATTTATTTGTTTTGTTTGTAAATATGTTACAGTTCGTTCAATTTCTTCCCATTCAGGAACACTGTTTAGAGACATCCAGTCAAAGGCATTGAAGTTTTGAAGCGGTTGTGACCATTTCTGAATATATTCGATAGCTGTATTGAAGAGATCTATTGTTGTTTTTCAAAAGCTTCTACCTTTCCACTGTTTTCAGAATCAAGCTTTAAGCGATTCAAAATTTGTTTCGGCGCTATTCCAATAAAATTAGATGTTTTTCTCTCCATCATAATTTGCTTTGTCTTTTGTCTTTGTCACTTCAAGCAGTGTGATGTTAGATTTTTCAACTTTTCTTATTTGGGATTCAAACATATTGAGCTGCGAATGCAAGAAGCAAAAATACGCTTCGCTGGTTGGATCATCAAACAAATTTTTGACAGTTTTTGGTGGCCTTTCTTCAGTATTAAAAAAATTGTTTAATGGCTGCCACAGCTTTAATACTCGCTCAATTGCTGGTAATAATGATAACCACCTGGTCCCAGCATAGGACAATAAGTTTTTGTAGGCAACATCAGCATATTCACAAAACTCCTTCAGTTTTTCCGTCCTCACAGTGTAAATATGGAAGTACTTGAATACCTTCACCACTATCGATTCAACGTCGACAGTAAAAACATCAGCAGCTGTTGACAGAGAGTTGTGTGGAACATGTGCTGACATCCTACGCCTTCAATATCTCTTCCCAGTTCAGCCTTTAGTCTCGAAAACACATTACTACATCGGTCTCTGTTAAGGCCGCCAAAGATCGTATTCATATTATCTCCGCAAAACGCGATAAGCTTTTCCAGAGAAATATTCAGATTTTCTAGAGAGGTTTTGCAATATTCAGTAACTGTTTCAGAGCGCTCATTATTTAAAGAATCCAATTTTAATAGCCTAGATTGCTCACCATCTTTTTCGTTAAAGAATTGGACCAACAAAGGAAACATTTTCTCGGCATTATAATCGCTGGCATCAGTAGCTATTCCAAAAAACGTCGTATTATTTAAATCTGTAACACATAGTTGCACATTGTGAGGTGCGAGTATACTATTGCCGTAGCCTTAGTTCTAGTAGTAGTTTGCTTAGTAGCAATTTTTGAGTCTGAATACATCAGTGCATTTAATTTGGTAGTACAATCCAACGAATTAAAGGACGCAATATTGACATTATATGCTGTGGTCAACTCTACAGCTGCGACTAAAATCCCCTCTTTCGAATCTTCCTTTATCATAAAAGTAGAAATATCCTTTGAACTTGAAGCGGTTCTGATATGTGATTTATGAAGACGTAGCTATGTGCTGTTGAATGTCCTGCCTTTTTTTATATACGACCATTCTTTGGTATATTCTTCCTTAAAATGACACTTTCTCTTTGGCATCTTTTACGACGATAATAAGTAACAAGAGGTTTCACCTAAACAACTCGATGTTTTTCGCAGAGTGCCAAGTTCGCGCGGGTCGCGGGTAACACAAATGCACAACCATCTCAGATGAGTGTTCAGCGAGCACTGATTGAGCAGTGTTGGGAACTCGACAATACCGCTCTTCCTTCTAGCGAACGCGAAATATCCCTAAATCTGACACAAAATCCCTCCCACTTTTCGCATTCAATATAAACAAAATTATCTCGATGAAAAATGTCAGGGCAGTGCGAACCTCGGTTACGAACGTAAGCCCCTAGCCAGCGTAAGCGTTTTGTGATTTTCATTACAATCGCTTAACTTCACAAAAAAGAACCTAGCGTTTTTCGCGTTTTTCGCTCATCGTTCCGGCATCGTGATCTTCGCCGCTTCGGAGGTAGATCTGTCACTGCTTGCATACAGATAATACGAAGAAGCGGTCATCAGTAGAGGAGCCACGGCCTAGCTGCAAGCGGCCGCCGATATAGCAGCAGCAGCGGAAAATTCTAGAAGCGTCCAGGACACCGCCAACAGCAGGATCGTCGTCGGGTCAAGGTCAACGTTAATAGGTATCATTAATAAAGATTTTAATTTAATTACTTTGTTGTTTTTATTTAACTGTGCATTTCCTCCGTTTCGAATTGGGTCTCTGATTTCCAAGCCTTTTTCTTCGGGATGTTAGGCTGCATCTCGGCAGAGACCCGGCCTTTCGATATAACAGATTTTAATTTTTTTTTAATTTTATCCTCAATTCACAAACCTAATACTAACAACGCAACCGAGTTGGTTAAGCAAGGTCGCTACCGACCTGCTGTCAAAGTTGTGTCCCCTAACCGTCGACACGTCCACACACCGCCAACCACTTCTATTCACAAATCTAATCTCACCACCACCATCCTCACGCACACGCTTACCCAATCCTATACTTACCGCTAATCCTCGAGATATTGCATCCGAATATCAAAGCCATAACACACAGAAATCTTATTCAACTCCTTTAAATCCCTTAACTTCCGTGGTTGAACTTGATGTTCAACCACAAACACTGTCTCTTGAGACATCGTCTCTATGATGGTAGCAGCTTAGTGGACACCATTTCGGCGATCCTATTTACACAACTCTCCGGCCCTCGTACACACCACCCAGAGCTCCTTCCTTTTCCTGCGTGATTCGTCACGTAGATAAGGACATCCTAGCAAGAGATCCTCGATGCGATCGATCTTCCACAAGTGAAGAAGGACGTTCGCACATCTCGAAGGCCACTAACACTACCTCCCTCGTCCGAATCATCACTCCTTCCCAAACCACCCTTGAGTACCTCACTGCACAAGTGTCGACATATTCGGGCGACACTTCGCAACCTCCTAATCCCTCAACCTGCTGCCGAGATTGCCCACCTGCAAGCAGATGGAGCATACCGCGATGTCCAACCGAACCATCCGATGCCCTAATTGTGGCGGAAGCGCAGATCCATCCTCAGTAAGTCCTCGGCGAACCCAGTGTGACAACTGCGGAGGAGCCCATCCTACCACTCCTGTCTGAAGAGTCCGACTCGGAAGACACCGCACATTAAACCCGTCCGACATGCTATCTATCCATCAAGGACTTCTTGAGTCCTTACACACTTTTCACATGTTGTAACAACCTTTTTTGTGGTTGTTTTAAAAGTACATTAATTTAAGATTCGTTCATTTATTTGGCGTAATATTAGAAAAGTTTTTAATTATTAATATGTAGAATTGAGAATGGCAATTTAATTGGCATTTCCTAGAACAAATCTTTTGGGTGTAATATTTCATAAAGAGTTATAGTTCCTTTCTTAAAAATTGATTGATATTATTGTATCCGCGCAACGCATGAAAACTTTTAGGAAATACTCATTTGAGTTATTCTGAAAGTTTTTAATTCACTTGTTGCTAAATGTATTAGCATGCAGCATGTAGTTGTGGAATTTTCCTAAATACTTGTATAAAGTGCCATCGGTTGATGGTGTTATTTTTTCTCATTATAGTTAAAACTAAAGCCTTTGCTTTTTTTAGCACTTTTAATTACTTACTTTATTTTTCACTTTTAATTACTCACTTTAATTACTTACTTTTAATTACTCACTTTTACTTACTTTATAACACTTTTATATTTTATACGTTTACACCTTTTGCATACTTTAATAATGCATATATTTTTAATTGTAATGGAATTAATTTTAATTTTTACAGTTACCATTTTTAACTACCTTATTTTACTTAGTTTCTATTGGGAGTGGCTGGTAACCTTAGATCTGGAGATTGCACCTCAATGATGCTATAATTATTTCATCTAGTTGACCGTTCCGTTTCATGTGTCACCAGTGGTAATTAATACATATACAGAACTGTTTAAAGGTATGATTTTTAGTAATTAACGAATAGATTTAAGACTTTTCCATTACAATTGGATATTAAATAAACTTTAGTGTGTCTTGTAATTTTATTTTAATTTTGATTAATGTTGTATTATTATTAATAAACTTGGTTTAGCTGTTCCAATAACGTAACGTATTTTTAAAAATAGCTTCGCCCGTGGTATCATTTTATTGTTTTTATTTACATTACATATTTTTCTTATTAATTAAGTATAAGTGAAAATAATTAAGCAGATGAGAAGCACAGTATTTCATCTTCCGATTGAGCCGACGGCAGTAGCGATTAATATTTGGTAATTTTTTTATTAATTAAAATTATTCGATCAATTACAAATTGTTTATTACATCATCGCTTTTGTGTTAATGTTATAAGTTGGCCCAGTTTTAGTGTTTATACACTTGGAGCCGCTTTTTAATGTTACAATGTTCCCTGACCGACAGTTTAGGGTTCTTCGAACTCTAGACTCGCTCTCCCAGAACTTCTTCCAATGGCGTATCAACGTCTGCGTATCCGGTACGCGGATGAAGGTCGCTGTAATCCGCCAACCCAAACCTTAATCCTTTCCAATGGATATCCTAGCAGGGACCATTGATGCCAGGAGGGTGCGTCGGAAGCGCCCCCTAATTAAACACCTCCTACACACTCACAATATACACATCCTCTCAATAACAGAAACTAAGCTCACACCCAAGTGCTCCTTACACTTTAATTCGTATCACTCCTTCCTAAATAATAGCCAACATGGAACCGCCCTCCTAGTTAAAAATTGCTTCCCATCCACTCCTTTTCAACTTCCTGCGCATTTGCAGCATCTCGAATGCGTTGCTGCAACGGTGTACTCCCCCACCCCAATAATTTTTATATCCTATTACAATCAACTCGGCCGTAATACCCTACCAGATGAGCTATTAATTTACGCCTCCAGCCTCAATCATGCCGTTATCCTCGGTGATTTTAACGCCAGCCATACCCAATTTGGTGACACCGCGACTAACGACAACGGTAACCGGCTGTCATCTGCTCTGTTGCAGTTACCATTGTTGCGAGTCGCCAACAAACAACCCACATTCTTTGGCCATTTAGGTGCCTCAATAATAGACCATATCATAGTATCCGAGCCCTTAGCCCACTACTTCGATCGTGAGTGCTTTCTAGGCACCACGATCACATCTGATCACATACCCCACTGGTCAAAACTTAATTTTGTCCAGCTCCTCCTACGACCCAAGATCTCCAGAGAGCCATTAGAGACCTAACTTCCGTAGTTGCGGAAGCGGTCGATACCTTTGTGCCACTAAAAAACAGCGACATTTCCCACACACCGCTCCCACAACACATTGTGAACTGGATCAAAGAGAAAGAGAAAAGACGAATTTATCGTCAATTCCTGCGATCCAGGGATCCGGCTCTCAAGACCGAATATAATCGCCTAAACGCCTTGATCAGGCGAGAAACCAACGACTCCAAAGACTCCTGGTCCAAAGTCACCTCCCAGCTAGATTATAGAAATGGCAACAGTTCGATAGACTGACCAGAAGGAAAGTTAACCCTAAATCACACCTAACCGACCTTCAGGGCAACCTAATCTCTTCCGACCAAGGAAAGGCCGATTTCTTTGGTCACCACTTTCAAACCATTTTCCAATCCCCAGATGATAACCACGTCAAGGCACTCCTCGAGGGTCGCCTTGAAGAATTCCGCAACCTTAACCTTCCTGAACCCCAACTCGATAACGATAGTCCTTTTTATGCCCCCATTACGCCCGCCCAGGTCCTCATATTTTAAAAAAGGAAAAAATTCAGCCCCAGGTCGAGATGGCCTAAATAGAAAGATCCTCAGGCACCTACCCGACCCAACCCTCCGTTTACTTTCCGAAATCTATCACAAATGCCTAACCCTATCGTATTTCCCGACGGACTGGAAATCGGCTTCCACAGTTATGATACCAAAACCCTACGCTGACCTAACCTCAGTCTCCTCCTATAGACATATCTCCCTCCTGAGTTGCCTCGGAAAATGCTTCGAGCAGATTCTAGCTAGGCGACTCAGGGAACACCTAGAATTTAATGACCTTCTTCCCAACAGCCAATTCGGCTTCCGTCCCAATCGAACGTGTCACGATCCCTTGGTGAAGCTGCTTACAGAGACCACCAGAGCATTCAACACAGCAATGCAATCTGGCTGTGTTTCTGGACATTAAGCAGGCATTTGACAGGGTTTGGCACACCGGACTCCTGCACAAGATCCGAAACCTAAACATTCCCGACCCTTTCGCCAAACTCCTGCTTTCGTACCTGACTGATCGGTCAGTTCGGGTCAAAGTGGGAAAACCTACTCAGATCCTTTCCAACCCACAGCAGGCGTACCTCAAGGTTCTGCCTTAGCCCCGATCCTCCACACTATCTTCGCTTCAGATATTCCCGAAGTCACCCAACCCGGAGTAGTCTAGCATAGTTCGTAGATGACATCGCCTTCTGGACGGTTAATCGAAACAGTGAAACGGCCTCCTCCTCATATCCAAAACCCTACGGAACTTCTCCAACTGGGCTAGCCGGTGGAGAGTCTCCGTCAATCCTACCAAGACCCAAGCAATCCTATTCCGACATCCTCATTACACCGAAGATAAGTTCCCAAGCTTGCCTCCAAAAATGTGTCCTTCACTTTGAATCAAGAAAGAATCCTCTCCAAGATAAAATCACCTACCTTGGAATCCTTTTCACGAGAACCCTCAATTGGCTCCCTGATGTTCAGAAAACCCTGAATAAGATTAGGAACCGCGCAAACCTACTGGGTGCCCTCCGGGTAGAATCAGAGGTTGTTACTCCAAAACACTCATGCACACTTATAAAACCTACATCCGCCCTGTTATGGTTTCCGAGCTCCCATATACACTCACATAAACTCCAAATACCTTTCCTCTATAGCTTCTGTGAACGCCGAATTTTCCGACGTATACACCAGTTACCCTTCAGGTACCTAATAACCTCACCATCCATCACGCCAATATACCACCAATCACCCATAGAATCCAAACCCTTCAGAGAAATTTCACGCACAAAAGATTTTCGGCGACACCGTTCCAACCAAAGAGATCCTGACCACTCCTTAACTACCGGTTTCCCCAATTCCCACGAAAGAAACCCAATTAAAATTTAAACATCCTCCCGCTATCCTTACTCAACTCCTCGACGATCTCCCTGGAGATAGAAGAATCCATTAATAACATCCTTATGCCCTCCGCATCCCCACATTTATTGGATGACGATCCTAGCAAGATACCGGCCAACGCAGATAAGCACACCAACCACGCCACACCCACCATATAACACGCACATTAACCCAGCCACATCATTACTCAATTAAAATCAAATCCTTTTTTTTCTTTTTTAACCCAAAATAACCACACCTCATGACTGTACACTATACAATAACATCAAACAACGCAACACAACAACAAGGAATGACCAGGGCTGAAGAGAGAAGGACTCCTGAACAGTCCACAATAATATATATATATATATATATATATATATATATATATATATATATATTATATATAGTATAACATAATAAGTAATTACAAACACAAAAGCATGAGCATACTAACAAAAAAAAAAAATGAAAAATGTAGAGACATACGTGTAATAAACAATAGGGAATAGGCGCATAAATTTTACATTGAAGAGAAAAATAATTAAGCTTAAGAATAGTTTTGGACTATTACTATTAATATTTTTTAAATAATTACTGGTCATGCGAATATTATTTTAAAATTTAAATTCAAACAAAGGTTTTATTACTTTATTTAAAGAAAACGAAACTGAAGACTAATATTTGAGTAAAAATATAGTAACATAAAATTAAATTGTGACTAACTGATTCTATCTATATGAATATTGAATACAATATGAATAAGTACCTACCTACAAATAGTATATTATATTAAGAACAGTAAGGACAGTTTACCGATCGACGACAATGTTTGACAATGTTGGAGAGATCGGTAAACCTTACTGTTCGAAATGCTTATGCTATTTTGTGCGATCAACAATACACTTGATGGCAAAATGTTGGCAAACACATTTTATTTTATCTCAAAATTGTTTAAAAGATGACCACAAGCCGAGCCATAACTATGTATTGTTTCCTTAGTAACCTGAATGTTAATGAGACAGTTGTAAAATAATTGTGTCAGAAATTCTGCTAATCAGTAAACTATTATTATTATTATTATTATTATTATTATTATTATTATTATTATTATTATTACCATTTAATTGTAACAATTGTACATTTAATTTTAGTATTAATAAAACTGTGGCAGGTGTTTCAGTAAACATGAATTTCACTTATGTTCGCTGAACGGTAAGTAAATTATTACCGTTCAGTTAGACTCATTAAACAGTAAATGCCACCTACTGTTGTCAAAACAGTGACAGTAAGTTGACAAAATGAACGATCTCACAAAAATATTAAACAATTCTATAAATACATTTCTTTATTCATTTTCAATTTTTTAAACCTCGATCGAACTCAACGCAATATTTTTGTTATGACTATAACCAGTGCTCCACTAGTAAATAGAAATATAATACTTCAGACATAGCAAAGGTGCTTACGGTTTTAGTTTTTTATCTCAGTCTCAGTATGTAATTTTCAAATGGAAAGTATTTTTGATAATTTTTGCCCAGCTTTTAGAAAAATCCTTCTTTTATGCCATTTTTGAAGAAATATCCTTTTATCCCTTTCAAGGTAAAAACTTCCTCTAAAAAGGGAATTTCCCTCTCAGTTCCCAACACTGTGAGTGAACCGCACTCCGCCATCGCCAGCCAGGTCGAAATACGGGACAAATACGGGACGGGATGGTTAAACACAGTGACAGTCTCGTATATACAGGACGTATGCCAACCCTAGACATAAGGCACGTACTTCTTCATTAGCACTCATTTTAAATATAACACAAACATCTCACTAACTTTGAGTAACCTCAAATGAGTTATTTGTTATTGTTTACAAGTTAAATTGACTTTCTATCAGCTGTTTGAGAAACAATGGAAGCTTCACAGACTTGAATTTTATTCAATAAAGTCAGCTGAAACAAGCACTTTATAAACCAGTTACAACAGTAGTAAATGATTTGTTTACCGTTTGGATTATTTTTTTGGTAAAGCCATTAAATGAAATATATTTATCCTATTGCAAATCCATTTGAAAAATTTGAAAACGTTGTTATATAGATTTTAATATGTGGCTATTCCTACTTGTCATTTATTAATAGCCATGAGTATGTTAAAATAATAAATCTTTTTCAATTATGAGAACTAGGTTTTGCTGAATTATTTCTAAATTACAGTCATAATTTTAATGCAATATTTGAATAACTTCTGGTAAATATGTTTTGGCTAACTTTTAGTATGTTATGCTGCACACCTAATACCAGAAAATAAAACCATAAAACGTTTTCTTGCAATTTGTTAACGATCCCTGTGTCTATTTTTTTTTAGTTTGCTTGGACTAATATCCAAATCGAGTTAATTATAGTATTAGTAAGGTGATTATTTGATATATAATTAAAAATTATTATTAATTTTATTAAATACATAAATGGAAAGTCTAAGTCGAGTAGGATTTGAACCTATGACCTGTACTTTGCTAGGGTACTGCGCTAACCAACTACGCTATCGAGATACAAGCCCAAATCGATGTAAATTTTATCTTTATGTATGTAGAACTGATGTAATTAGTTAATTACATATTTACTTTTGAACTTATTCGTTCATAACAAAACTTATAATAATTATTTGATATATTTTCCTTTTACGTGACAGATAAGCAACTAAAAATAAAAATTTGTTTTAGAAGTAACCAAGCAATTTAGAAAACACACTTTATTGTTTCAAACTATTATTGCGTAGGTCAATAATAACAAACACATCCAAAAATAAATAAGAAATTTACAGTTTTGTTCGTTCAACCAAGAAGAGATGTTCATGTAATCTAGCTAGCGATATAAGCCGTATGGTTGTTCAGACGAAATAATGTTCAAATTGTAATAAAACATTTTTTCATTACAAAATAACTAGACAAAGCGTCATAAATTTGTGTTGTATTATATTATAATAATGCTAACGAGAAGAATTGGAAGATTTGTGAAAATGTAAATTTGGATTATGAAAATTTGAACCATGAAAGGTACAGTGGTGATTGATGTCTTGTCAGATCATCATGTCATAACTTTGTGCACTTATTTCAGTGCACTCTATTTTTTTTTTAGACTGATTACATAAATATCTCTCCTCGTCTATTCTCTGTGCGCAATATATTCTAAAGGAAAATCAGGAAGACTAACATTAAAGAACTAATGAAGCCTTAGATTAATAAACTAGATGGTACAAAATTTATCAAACGTGGTTTCTTCTTGTTCTAACAGCAACTTGTATATTTACAGTTAAACTTAAACCTAATTTTGGGTTGATTTAAAAACTTGTGATAAAACTAAAACAAAACTGAACAATCTCAGTTACTACTTTATGTTAGTAGTTTACGTAAACCAAAATGATATTCTTACTTTTCGTTAAAACAAGATGTAACCTTGAGTATTATTTATAAATTTAAGAAATTATTTATTCTAGACTATATCCTCTAGTTTCATGGCATTTTCAGGAATTTATTTTCCGCCGTCTCTTTTAATATTTGCGGCTAATAAGCAAGCTAAAACTATACCAAGAACCTAAAAACGAATTTTAAATACAATCACCCCAAATAAGTATATCACCTGCACAAAAGCAATTCCGATTCCCACTCCAATCAGAATGGTAGCTTGACCTTTGATCTTTTCTTTTAGTTTAGTTAAGCATCCTGTTTCATAATTTCCGGATACGCAATTAGTATTTCGGTATAAATCTTTGCAACAGGACCCAGGAATAACACCTTGAATGGGTATCCAATCCTCAGGGCTATCAACACCACAGCATTTTAACTTAAAAAAAGAACGTATATTTGGATAACGTTTTTCAAAAATAAGCGTTTAATTACCTTATTATGTACATCATCCCAACTAGATTTTTCAGATGCATTAGATGAGTAATTTTTCATTGATAATTTTAAACTGGATTTCAACGCATCTTCAAAGTCATTCTTGAAAACCGCTGCTGCTATACCAACTGCTAGCTCGATGATGAAAATTATTAGTAGACATACAGCAAACTGTAACAAATATATATTTTGAAAAAAACATATACATATAGTAGATATGTACTCTTATACCTCTGTGGTCCCATATTTGGTTATTGCTGGTAACTGGACTTGATACAAGCTAATAAGCTCATTTTTAATTAAAAATGCATCAAATCCCAATCAACCGGGATGTTATAAAAGGCTCTAAACTTATACGCTGTGGTAATGCTTAAATTTCTTTAAACATTAAAAGCTAAACATAATATCGTTTGTACTGATTTTAAACTATATAAGGTAAGCGTCCATAATTTCGACACTGCCTAAAATTCTATTATTTGCGTTAAAATAAGGATTCGTGATTGAAATAGTAACGTTTGTGGCATTTAGCGACATCCTTAAAACCTAACCGATACTATTCAAAACAGTTTCCTTCAACAGCAATTTCATCAAATGATGTAAACCGAAAAATTGGATGTCACGCATCAGTGATTGTTTTCGTGTTATAAGGTAAGAGCTAAGCGAATATTTTTAAAAGCCATATTTTTTAAGCTTAACTCGTTTTAAACATTCAGTATTACCATGTTATTATGAATTTTATTAAATACATAAATAAAAAGTTTACCTCGAGTAACATTTGAACCTACGACATGTACAATTCTACATACATAAAGACAAAATTTACATCGATTGGAGCTTGTATCTCGATAGAAAGTACATGTCGTAGGTTCAAATCCTACTCGAGGTAATCTTTTATTTATGTATTTTTACTTTTGAACTTATTCGTGCCTAACAAAACTTATAACTGAAATTTATAATTATTGGTAGAGTCTGGTTTATGTTCTAACAAACATGCATGTGCTTAAATCCGGCAGTAGGAGTCGGAGTTATGTACACCATCAGCTAAACTAAAAATGTCCTTTCTCTCTTTAAAACTATTGGAAAATAGGTGAGTTTTCTTTTTTAACGATGTTAGTGTGTCTATCATAAATCCGACATGGGTGGGGCATTTATATACCAAAAGTGTTGGATTTATCTGTATTGCTGCTTATATTTTTAAATTTTATACTAGAATTGAATTAAGTGATGGATACATATAAGTACTCGTTACTTACTTAAGTATTTAAACACAAAAGAAAATAAATTAAGAGCCCTACCTCACTCATTTTTGTTTTAGAATGAAGAAAAAAATATTGTAAATATAGTTAAGAGGATTTAAACACGCTCTGGAAGCTAATAAGCATGGCTTGCCACATGCAACTGCTGCAAAAATATGTAATGTACCAAGAAGGTGTGATTTCAAGAGTACCAGATTATGAAATAAATGACAAACAGAGTATGTCTACAATTTTCATAATACCGAAAGTTGCC
The DNA here is from genome assembly GCA_036346205.1 of Vesta saturnalis. Lineage (NCBI taxonomy): Eukaryota > Metazoa > Arthropoda > Insecta > Coleoptera > Lampyridae > Vesta > Vesta saturnalis. Next base: position 150,402 of record JARFJB010002298.1, on the reverse strand, counting down.
GACCTACAATTGGTAATCTTCAACATAAATTGGAAAATGAATTATAGTGAAGAGGCAAGAGGTCTACGATGTACCGACTACTGAAGAAAATTGGATTCAAGTGGAAAAAGACGCAGACAACAGGAAAATTCTCGTAGAAAAGCAGATGCATTACGGGTAAATTTTTTCACAAATGTTGAAAATTGTTGGAGATGGGAGCAGACAATTCATGCACTTGGATGTAACTAACGTTCACTGCCTGCTAATTTTGAAATCAGGATTGAAGAGCGGCTATTACCACGATGACATGAACGCGGAAAATTACGAAAAATGGTTGCCAAAAAAATTAATACCTAATTTATCTTCCAGATCAGTAGTGGTCATTGATAACGCTTCTTGTCATAGTGTACAAGTAAATAAAGCCCCTAAATTAAATTTTTTAGAGATGGAAACGGTGGAATGGCTTTCTGGCAAGATAGTTATTGCCAACTTTCTATGATTGTGGACTGAACAGGTATATTGCTAAGACACTTAGGAGGATGGATAGAGTAATGAATTGATAGAGGAATGAATTGAACTATACAAACCCCAACTGTACGAGTTAATCGAGCTCCATAAAAAGTAACTTATTACCTACAAGTTCGATGAACTGTTAGAAGGGCACGGTCGTACCTCCATGCTTCCATATCACCGGATTACATCCAATTAAAAAAATTTGGGGAATATTATATTAATGTATACTTAAATAATGCAATAAAATGTCTTATTCAACATTCTAAAATGATTGGCAATTTAAATACAAATTGTATTGTTTCTGTGTACGCAACTGAACATAATAACACTCATGCGTAGTTACCGGTGAAAAGTAACCGCGCCGCCTGCGCGTTCTTTCGACATAAGCACCATAATTGCGATGCTTGACGTTTACCTATTTTGTTAAAATGCATCCGAATCAAACTATTAACCAGGAGGTCTATTAATAGATGTTCTTAAAAGTATTTTTAATTGTGTTCTAGTAATTACGTATTCCTTGAACTCATACGTAGTTGTATAGTGCTTTTCCTCAATTTCTAAACATTTGTTTTATTATACTGCTGTGTGTGTGTGTGTGTGTGTGTGTGTGTGTGTGTGTGTGTGGTGCGTGTGGTGCGTGTGTGTGTGTGTGCACGTGTGGTGTGTGGGTGCGTGTGTGTGTGTGTGCGTGTGCTGTGTGCGTGTGCGTGTCGTGTGTGCGTGTGCGTGTGGCGTGTGTGCGTGTGTGCTGTGTGCGTGTGTGCGTGTGGTGTGTGCGTGTCGTGTGTGTGCGTGTGTGTGTGCGTGTGTGCGTGTGCGTGTGCGGTGTGTGTGTGTGTGTGCTGTGTATGTGCGTGTGTGTTGTGTGCTGTGTGTGTGTGTGTGTGTGTGCGTGTGCGTGTGCGTGTGCGTGTGTGCGTGTGTGTCGTGTATGTGCGTGTGTCGTGCGTGTGCGTTGGTGCGATGTGGCAGGTGTGTGTCTATTAATAGATGTTCAAAAGTATTTTTAATTGTGTTAGTAATTAGTATTCTTGAACTCACGTAGTTGTATAGTGCTTTTCCTCAATTTCTGACATTTGTTTTATTATACTGCTGTGTGTGTGTGATACGTGTTTCGCGTGTTGTATGTGGCGTGTGTGTGTGTGTGTGTGTGTGCGTGTGTGCGTGTGTGCGTGTGTGTGTGCGTGTGTGCGTGTGTGTGCTGTGCGTTGTGTGCGTGCTGTGCATGTGCGTGTGTGCGTGTGTGTGTGCTGTGTGTGTGTCGAGTTGTGCTGTGTGCGTTGCGTGTGTGTGTGTGTGGTGTCGTGTCGTGTGTGTGCGTGTTGTGTGTTGTGTGTGCTGTGTGTGTGCGATGTGATCGTGTGTGTGTGTGCTGTGTGTGTGTGTGTGTGTGGTGTGTGCGTGTGTGTGTGTGTGGTGTTGTGTGTGTGTGTGGTGTGTGTGTGTGTGTGTGTGTGTGTGTGCGTGTGTGTGTCGTGTGTCGTGATGTGCGTGTGCGTGTGCGTGTTGTGTGCGTAGTGGCGTGTCGCTTGTGTGCGTGTAGTTGTGTTGCGTAGTGCGTGTTTTAAGTCGTTAAATGTGAATTCTTGTTGTGACGTGCTCGTGTGATACGTGCGTATGTGCGTGTGCTGAAAAAAGTATGTGCGTGTATGTCTAATGCGTGTTCGTGCGTGTGTGTTATACTAGATGTATGCTAGTATGTCACGATAACTCAGACGTAAATACGGTTATTAGGTGCTTTTGATCTTTATCGTATTTCTAATAACTGCTGCATGTTTTAAAAATTAAAATTACCGGTACTGATTGTTAAAATTTAAATTAACTATGTATTAGGCAATTTTTGATACGGCTGCTGTAATTTGCGAAAAATTTTGCTGTAAGTTGAATTGTTAAGTGTTCGTTCAATTGTTTCAATTATCTAAATAATGATCAACTATTATAAGAACATATTTTTAACGTCATAATTATTGATTGCTAATTTATTAATGTGTTTTTGATTCTTTCGACCTGTTATTGGTAGCTGAATTAAACATGTAAATTTATTGTATCAAACTTATTCATAAGGACTCTTCCTTAATGTTTATTCAGTTTTGAGTCTAAGTCTTATTACATGAGATTCGTTCGGACAATTCTTCGCCGTGTTGTGAATCGTTGTTTGTAAGCCTAATAATTATAATCTGGCAGAAAAAATTTTGTTGTACTAGTAACGTTTTTAACTGCATGTTAAATATTGGTACAGCAGGTTATGCATTCAGCAATTTTTCCTATCGAAATGTTGTGTGTGTAGTAGTGTGTGATGTGTGTGTGATTGTTGTTGTGTGTGCGTGTGTAGCTGTGCGTATGAATGTGGTCTGTGGTTGTGATGTATTTTTGTAGTAGTAGTGTTGTGATGTGTGATCGTGTGTGTGTTTGTGTGTGTGTGTTTGTGTGTGTTGTGTGTGTGACTGTGTGGGTGGTGTGTTGTGCATAGTGTTTTGTGTGCTTGTTGTGCATGTGTGTAGTGTGTGCGTGTTTGTTGTGCATTTGCTTGTTTGCATGTGTAGTGATGTGCGTGTTTTGCATGTTGTGCGTGCTGTGATGTGTCAATCATGTAATGTTAGTGCGTGAGTATTTGTCGTCTATGCGTGTTGCGTGTGCGTGTTATGTATATAGATGTAGTAGTATTCACGTAACTCCAATACTCGTTAAATACGTTATTGGTACAGTATTTAAGATCTTTATCAGATATTTTTAAAACTGCTGCATGTTTTAAAAATATAAAATTACCGGCACACTGATTTTAAAATTATAAATTAACTAGTACTAGCAATCTTTGATACGGCAGTAATTTTGCAAAAAATTTTAGTAGATAATTTAAATGTTCGTTCAATGTTTTCAAAATATATAATTACGCATTAACGTTATAGGAAAATGTTTAAACGCACTTTTTACAGCTAACTCAATTTAACATTTTTCTTTACAGATTTTCTTGGTAGGATACCAAATAAGCCTCAAATTTAATTAAATAGAATTTGACTGTGTCATCGATATTTAGATACAATCGGGCTCCTTTGGAATGTTTTATCTATTTGACATTTCTAGGTTGGCAGATGGTGTGTTGTCTACACAGATAGCTTCATAATTTTAGTAATTTATTAAATACAATATTATGATTTGTGTTCAAGTTTTGTATTTTAATGGCCCATTTCAGGCACATTGTATCTATCCGCAACAGATTAAGGATGGCTGATTGTAATTATAGCGAAATCGTTGATACGGGAAACTGGAAAAATTCTTTTAATTTAAAGTAATAATCAATACAAAAATTAAATATTAATGCGTTGTCAACTTTGACATGTAAATGTGTTATTATTGCTTCCGTGTTCAAAGAGAAATCAATTTAACAACCGCATTATGTAAATATGTATTAACAATATTTCTTTCCCCTTTAACTTTTATAGATCATTTTATTGTGTAGGTGTAGCAATTAGCAATTATTTGTATTAAACAAAATTTAAGGCAAGATAGCCAAATTTTTAGACTGCTTTGTAGTACGAGTAAAAGACAAAACAAATGAAATTGTCAATATGTTGTATGTTCAAGGTAAACAAGTTTACAACGTTCTTATGTAAATTAATTATTAATTGGCCCAGAGGTAATAAAGCTCGTTATTAAACGATTGTAGACATTCGATTGTTAAGTATCACAAATAAAATATTATATAAACATAAATTATAAATTAGTTGAATGATACGTATTTCCATTTTGTTGAGACTCAATTGGACATGTATCGTTTCAATATATGACAAGTGGGAGACTTGAAATGAACATTCAATAATTTGATCCTTATGTAACAACATCAGGGTTATTAAAATTATTTATTGTCGTAACAAAAAAAACTAATAGCAACTTGGGAAAGAATGTGGGTAGATAAAAAACTTTGATTGAATAATTTTTCAAGCGAACACATGCTAAGCTCAGTGTTCCCAGTCTTGAAATGGTTTTAGGTTTCTCAAAACGGCTACATAGAAGTTACGTATTATCGCGTATTAAGTGTGCTACTTTTATGAAAAGCGAATAGTGATCTAGCAAAATTTCCATGGCATTCGTTTCTCATATACAACTGCACATTTTGGCACCCTTACCTCTGTTAGCAAGTATAAATAAAACTAAGATGAGTACTGAAATAATGATTATTAAGTAGTTTATATCAATTATTACCATAGTTCGAGTCTGATCAAGTGAAGTATTCACAAATTATTATATTTTAGGCGCGTGTCGGAAGCGAACCTGCTAAGATCATCAACAATATCTCTGAGAAGAACTGTTAAGATATACACATTATCGAATCATATTATGAGTTTTTCCAAGCCTTGACTAACTCTAAATTCGAATTTGGTACCTTATGATATATAATATTTTAATATTCTCAATAAGCTGAACTTAGAATAGTCAAGTTGGGAATAACATATGAATTCGACTCAAGTAACCTTCTCAGGACTAAGCCTGCTGAAACGGAAGCAGATCTTCAACGCTCAAAAGTAAACGCTAATATTAATCCAATAAGTCACATGTGGAAATGAAACCCATATGGGCGAAAAGCTTAAGCGCAATACACCTGCGTAAGAAGTTACGGCGCAACATGCGCAATAAGATTCTGCGCAACCACGAAAAAGTTTAATATATAAGTTCTAAAAAATATATATTAGATTATTAAGTGGCCCAGCGGTAAAGGTGTCAGACTAGTAAGTGAAAGGTACCAAGGTCGAATCTGAGAGTAGTCAAGTACTTGGAAAAAAATGATATATAACACATAAATTCGACTCAAGTGCGAAAACAGTCCTTCTCAGGACTAAGCCAGATGGTGGAAGCAGAATCCGCTCAAAAGGCAAAAACTGTGGAAATAGGGCGAACCACTCAAGTAATATGAAACCACAGTTACAATACACACATAATTCAGAAATATATTATCGCCAACCGCAACAAATCCAAATACCTCCTGCAGGAAAAGGAAAAGGCCACGTATTTCATTCCGTTCCTAAGGGGGAAGGCTGGCTGCTCGAGCTTTTCAAGCTCCTTCAGTCACAATCATGGATTCCTAGCATACATACATACATTATGTATATACGCATGATGGGATTAAGGGTGGGTGTTGTCAGAATAGGATCGGAAGGAACGCAGTTAGGGTTCTGAGGGGGAAAATACTACCCCTGCATTCGTCTAAGTAGACGCACATGGTGTGCATATACGCAGTGACTGAGGTCTTACTGCGAATAGTCATTTACAAATTATAAAAAGTAGTAATACGTTTAAATCAATCATATTTACAACAAGACAGTGCTCCTGTCCACAACGTTGGAAATGTTGGAAAATTTTTTAATAACTTTTCAGGCCGCTGAATAGGTACAAATGAACCTGTAAGATGGCCACCCAGATCACCAAATTTGTCAATTCTTTCTGAGAAGATATCTTAAGAATAAAATTTATAGAACCCAATATCAAGCTATAGCTGATCTACGCAACGCCGTTGATAGAGCTTTTATAAAACTACAGTTGAGACCTGTTATTATTTTAAATCCAATAAGGCGGATTAGAACAATATTTTCATACCTCCGTTGTACATTTTTTTAATATTTACTTTCCTTTTAAACAGGTTTTCCATAACCGGTTTAATAAGGATACAGATAGCTGGGTTACCAATGATGTAAAGGTTTCTAGTCAACTGTAATGTGATATATCTATTACAAACATAAATTTTGAATTAAACGACTTCTACTTAAAAAGTAAACGTTGGCATAAAAAACTGGTAAAAATGCAAAATTAACTTTTTACTCTAATAAAATAGTACGGCTGAAAATCAAAGTAAAGTTGCTTGGCCTATAATTTCAAAATGTACTAATGATCCAAAAGAGTTCAGAAATATATCTTTATGTACTGCTAATGCTACCCTTGTTGACCCTATCGATGTGGCAAAGCAATGCAATGCATTCTTTGTCGAAGAACCACACAGAATCATTGCAAACTTACCTTTAATACAAAATCAGTGTGCGGAAAGGAGCACTATATAAGTAAGGTATGTAACTGTATGTGTACCTTTTCTTTTTCAGAGAAGCTAGAAATAATAGCACAACTAAAAAATAAAAATAGCTGTGGAGCAGACAATGTCCCAAGTAATTTGATAAAACAAGTCAGTCAATCTCTCGTTAAACCGTTGAAATGTCTGATAAACAAGTCATTTAATGAAGGATATTTCCTGCAGAACTAAAAAAGATGGTAGTACTTCCTATTGACAATTAGTAGTAGTAGTAGTAATTCATATTGCACCATTTAAAAATTAATAACATAATTACCGACAATCAACATGGCTTTCGAAAAAAACACTCTACAATTTCTACAATGGAATCATTTGTTAATAACATTACGGATTTTTTAAATAAAAAATAATCTGTAATGGGTATATATTGTAACCTAACCAAAGCTTTTGATTGTGTTGACAATGCTACATTTATAAATAAACTAGATCGGCTAGGTATTAGAGGGATCGTGAGTAAGTAGTTTTAGTCTCTTATGTATAGAACGCAATATGTTCAAATTTTACATAAATCTCATGATATTGTGAAGCAACACCAATCAACTTTACCTGTAACTGTCGGTGTCCCTCAGGGATCCATACTGGGGCTGATATTATTTCTGATATTTATCAACGACAGTAGAATATGTGAAATATCCTTCGTGTTTATGTGCTGATGATATATGCGCATTAGTTACTAGTCAGAATTTAAGAGACAACATATAAAACAAATAATTTATTAAATGATTTAAGTGAATAGTTTACTAACAATAAATTACATGTGAATGTAACTAAAGCAAATTTATTTCGTTCTTGTCAGCGAAAAAATATCACTAACATCTGTCTTAAATTCAATGCCACCAGCTTGGGGAACAAAACGTTGTATTTTTCTTGGACTTACAAGTAGACGTTATTAAAAGTTTTTGTTATGAACGATTAAGTTCAAAGTTAAATATGTAATCAAAAATTATTATTAATTTTATTAAATACATAAATAAAAAGTTTACCTCGAGTAGGATTTGAACCTACGACCTGTACTTTGCTAGAGTACCGCGCTAACCAACTGCGCCACCAAGGTTCAAGCCCCAATCGATGCAAATTTTGTCTTTATGTATGTAGAAATTAATAATAATTTTTAATTACAAGTAGACGAATTGCAACAAATATAAATTTAAAAAAAATTCAAACTTTCACACTTACGATACACGAGACAAAAACAATTACCGAAACCCATTAAACATATTAAATGTCAAAAAAAGTCTCCTTCTTCTTTGGGGGTAACACTGTTTAGCATATTACCTCAGAAAATAAAGCAAAGCTGTACTCTACAGGAATTTAAAAACAAAATAAACATTTTTTATGGTATTGAGCAGATGTGTATCGTGTCAACATACAATTATATTGTATGAGATAAGAGTATACTAAGGAGTGTTAAACGTTAATAAGGTAAGTGGTGTTAAACTCTGATTTTAAATTAGCTATACCATAGTAAGACGTTTGTAATTGTTTACACAATTGGTCAACGTGATATTTAAAAGGAAGATTGTCTTCAATTGTTGTACTTAAAAATTCAGTGTTATTTATAGAAGCAAGTTTCACGATATTATTAATTATTCTTTCTCGTATAGTAATGCAAACGTTTTTATTCTTATTTACTATAAGCATATTCCTTAGACGCTAATATCTAAATTCGACGAGAAATGTGAAAATAAACAAAGGCTTTTATAAAAATTTTTTTCTGATGATTGATCTCTACAGTCAATATATTATGAAAGATTCTTGTCAGAAAACTTTTATAGTGTAATGATAGTCTTAAAAAGAGTACATAACGTACAGAAACAAGAAAAATAAACGAGTTAACTGAGGTTAGGTTTTGTCAGTTGTGTTTTTTACCTACTTTCAGAGCATGGGTTGCATAAAAGTAAATCAATTCAGGATTAAGTCGATTTACGCAGGTTAAGGAATGAATAATTTTTTTTATTTATCGCATAAGATTTAATTAAAATCGTATGTGATCTTAATTATATTGATAGACTAAATAGGAACATTATATACATTGAACAGACTTTGTTTATATAAACATTTCTAAGAAACCATTTAAGATAAAACATTCAAGTAATGTAAACATGTAGGTTCCCGTGAGTGAGGAACACCCCTCTTATTATTGCAGTATAAAAGGAAAACTTCAAAATATAGAAGTCAGCTAGTCCCTATAGTTGCTACAGAGTTGCTACTCATGGTTTTAAGTTAACAAATAAGTCTACTTGTTGTTATAAAAGTAATAACTTTGATTCAATATAAATGTTTAGCATTAGTGGTATTGAAATAAAAATTTGTAAAAACAACTTATTTTAACCAAGCAACTTAATTGGCGCAGTCAGTAGGATAGAAGAAGGCACAATTGAAGCGTTTTTGCAGTTCGTGAGCGTTGGTGTTTACTGTTCATCTTTTATTCGCAATTGAATCTACAAATACATGAGAAGAGATTAAGAAGAATTAAGGCAAGATCCGTTTCTACTTATTCAATTCTTATCCTGAGAGCATTAGCAGAACTAAAGCCAAAGCTGTTGCTGTCTGAGTCGTCCTTAACAAGTAAAACAAGGACCCAGGAAGACTTTTTACCAATCTTTATAGGAGAATGTAGTCAGTTAGACACCTTTATTAATAATTGTGATAAATTTTATAATATTTATGGTATTACCACAGACAATAATTGAAACGATTTTACTTTTAATATTATATGCTCTAAATTAAGAAACGAAGTTTTTGATTTTGTAATGTGTCGCCCATATTTAAACACCTGGCCTTTGACACGTACCGCTTTAAGACAACACTACGGTGATCGTGTCGACAGACAAACCTTAACTTGAGAATTTTTATACATGCAAAATAATAAACTTTTTATTTATGTATTTAATAAAATTAATAATAATTTTTAAGAAATTATTTTAGATTTTTTAAACAGAGTTAGACAGATGAAATCACGTTCAAAAGTTAAAATTATTTCAGACACTGATATTTCGTACGACCGTAAAGCATTGTTAATAGAACAAAGCGAAGGAAACGCCCTTGATGCTCTACTTGCAAACGTAGATGATAAGTTAAGATTATTGCTAGATATAAGAAAAACCACATCACTAACCGAAGCTAGTGACGTAGTTACACGATATTTTTATAACGAACAGCGTATAAACAATATACGATATGAAAACAGATAAAACTTTAATCAATCACCCAGACAACATTTTAACAATTACGAATTCCCAACACCACACGTAAAACCATTTCAATACCAATCTAATTTTAATTTTAATAAACCTAATTTTCCCAGTTAACCTATAAACATTCAACCACAAAAATCAATCAACATTTCCCTACAAACTCTCAAGTTTTCGAAAACAGAACCAACGTTTTCGCCTCTAAGAAATTTTTCAGACCAGAAAACAAACCGGAACCAATGTCAACCACTTCACGAAATCCAGAATACGTACGGAACACAAAAATCCAACTAATTACCAGACAAGAAATGAATTCATTTCAGAAGCATTGTACATCACTGAAACAAAAGATAAACCACATTCATACTTCAAAAGTGACCAACCACATACACCAAGTCAATACGAAAATATGTACCGAGCTGATCATTTTATTGACAAAGACAATAACTTTGACAATTACAATTTTCACGATCAGGATTTTCACGACATGAAGCCTCCTCCAACAGTCTTATAGACCTACAAAATAAAACACTCTTTAACTAAAAAATTAAAGCACCATTACAATACAGAAGCGACTTCGATACACAAAATATCGAAATACCTCCGACATCTTGAATTCCAAAACGAATCAATACAACTCCGTGATCTGTTAATTACAATACCAAAACTACATGCAACCCCTATCGACCAACAACAGTACGAATGTTCCCACGTAGAACCATTTCCCCATCATTATGACAACGAAAATACAGAAATCTTACTCGACCAATTACGTACAGACCACCTCAATCACGAAGAGCCCCTGCAAGAATACGACTACAACATTATGTACAAAAAAGGCAAACTGAACACAAATGCAGACGCACTCTCAAGAATAGAAATATTCCCTATAGACGCACACTACGACGAAGACATCTTCATTGTTGAACAATATTGACCCCAATGATAACTTCGAACTCTCAGAAGAAGACGTAAACAAAATTACGAACCAAGCAACACCTCCCCCTGAAGAACAAAATGTTCCATCAACTTTACACACGAACGGAAAAATAAAAATTTTACAAAACATAATAACTATAATCCCCACGTACAAGACGAAGACGATAACGATATAGGACATACTAGCGTAGAAAACCCCGTACTCAAAGTACCCTTTAGAACCAATCAACTCTTACCAAAAATAATAGTTTCAGATTATACGGGAAAGACAAAATCTAATAACGAAAAAATCTTCGACAAAAACCGCATACTTTGGCCACTATCAAACGAACAAGCGAATCTAAACGATTGGACAGATCTAATACGAGAATACTTAAAACCAAAAAATCACCTACTGTTTAAACACGAAAAGCTAAAAATACCCTTTATAAATTTCACACAACAGTATACACTCTTCTACCGGATACACACCCTTCCAAATATTACGCGGACGACTAGGCCCTTTCGAAAGAAATGAAAACGAACGCATCCCACAATACATTCAGGAACATTCTACAAACTTAGACATAATTTCGGACTTTATCCTCAGTACATTGCGCAAGAACCAAAAACAAAAGCAGAAATAACAATTTTGAAAAACAATTTATTTCAACCAAGAAACTTAATTATCTTAAATGATTTACACATAAGAGGGAATTTTTTTCAACGTATTTGTTGCGCTCCTATAATATTATACCAGTGGTTACCATTTATTTCAGCTCCGAGAAAAAACTTATTGGTAGGCAAGAGAACTAACAATAATGCTGAAGTGATGATGCGATGAAAAACTGTCAACTCGTTAACCGAAAAAAATGTTTCAGTGGCAATGCGACAGTTATCGAAGCGAAGAGCTAGATGTATCTTACGCGGAAGTCATTTCGAAAAATGGGTAAATTATAATGTATGTAACATACCATTTCAGTAATTTGAACAACTACAAGAGAAGAATGTGTAAAATAAATATTTTAAATTGTGAATGCAAGTATGAGAAGGACATTACGATCGACGACCTCATTTACAAAAAGCTTAAAATATAGCCGACTGGTCATAATTCATTGGAAAAGCGAAGGTTATTGAGGGCGGTCTAGGATAACGGCAGTCTTGTGGTAGTAGTTGACAAGGGTCGGTCTAAAGTACCTGAAAGGTGTTTATTTAAGTTGAAATTGATTACTGAAGTGAATATGTTTTGCACTGTTTGATAACTAAGTATTTATTGTTGTATTTGTTATGAGCTTCTGTTGTATGTTGGTAAAACCATTGGCAGATATCCGGATATATTTCTGAAGCCTTATCGTATCGCTCAATGCTTAATTAGCATGGGTTCATGCCACGGTAGCGGATAGCGACCGCGATCCGTCTTATGTCTTATGGATCGCCCAAGGTGTCGACCTAATACGAAACTAAGGCGTTGTTGCTTATAAAACAATTAGAGGGTGAACTCGGCCTAGATGTTATGGCAGGGCAATAGAGATACGGACTAAATGGCCTATTGGATTTGCAGTTCCGTATAGGCAACTGGAGCGGGATTGTATCCTAAACTACATAGTGACGTATTAATTAATTAACAGATTCACAAAGTGAGCTCCAATGAGACCAGAACTCTTGCCCTGCCGACACTATTACTGCTGCAGTCGATAAGGGTAGTAACTTGGTGCGCTTACCCACTGGTGATTACTTTGTTTGGTTGCTGGTTGCCATTAACACATAAACAGGTGTGACACTGTTGTATGCACTTGCAACATCGAGATTACCGGCCTTTGCTGTCGAATCATGCATTCCCGCACGCATCCCCGTAATATCGAATCTGTATCAAAGGTAAGTTTACATAAGATTTGTCGCAATTACAATTGAAATATAATGCATTTGCATTTGTCTGTAAAATAAAGCGTTCTCACAAATGAAATATTAAAATACAAATACAACAAATAACTTTACTCGTATAGCACGTCCCAGAACATCAGAGAGTAATAAACCATCTTAATAGCGATAGGTCAGTGGCGTAATTATTAAAGGTACATACTATAAGGCCTGTAAAATATATGGACTTTTCAGTTTCTTATGTTCGTATAAAATATTTCATAAAAATATACGTACTTGTAATTGTGATTATGAGCTATTAATACATACAAAAAAAATTTAAGTAATTTAATATCTCTGTCTAAGTAACCTGCAATTTTTTTAGCAAACCAACAAATGTTTGTTAACGTGCATTTAATCAGTTTCAAGTTTTAGCAAAGAAACCGTTTGTGACGTAATTATCATGTTTTTGTTTTAAATTTAGGAAAATCAATTTAGCATTTCATTGAATAACAAATGAAGCGACAGGCCTACATTTGTTAGTTACGTACAAATTGTTTGAGTTTGAATTAATTATTGTACAGGATAGAGAGGATCGCCCGAAATTCCGAGAAAATTTGTATAAGTTTATAAAGTACTCATTACAATATTATCTAATTACATGTAAATTAGAAATATGACTCACTTAATGGGGTGATGCAATTACCACATTTGTTATTTCAAGCACTTTAAAATGCTTAGTTATTTTGGTTGAAAACGCTGGTGAAATGGCATCTTACGATTTTTCTTGAACAAAATGTTTGAAACTTAGTTCGCTTTCTGGGAATGAAAAAATGATAATCCTGAATGTACATAATGCCTTCAAGTATCAACATCCGACTAATAGTGTAGATAGTATAGTATAAATGTGTACTAATACGACGGGAGTGGGGAAGTCAACAGTATACAGATTATTAAAAGAACAAAAAGAGGGTGTTTTGAAAGAACCAGCTTGCTCAACAGAAACGAAATAAAAATCCATTCCTTTTACAATAAAAGAATTCCAACCCTCAACAAAATAGTAGCAGTACTAAAAGAAGACGTTGATGTACCACAATTGTCTCGGTCGACACTACAGGAACTTAACTTTTCGTGGGATAAAGTGAATCGAAAATCAATGCTAGTAGATGATCCCCAAATTGTTTTTTGGAGACGCAAATATCTTCCTTAAATGAAGAAGCTTCGTGCCGAAGGACCGGAAACCTTTTATCTCGATGAGACTTGGTTGAACAAAAGATACACAGTAAAAAAAAATGCTACAAGTCGCCATCAAGCAGTCCAAGAGGGATTACCAAGATGGGAAGAGATGTTTGACAAAATTTTAAAGATATCTAGTCCTTACATTCCCATGAAATAACAGATTTCGTGGAAAAAAGTGGAAGAAAAGCTCTAGAAAGTGGTTGAAGTAGTGATAGTGAAGGAATTAATTAATTATATTTGTGACCTAACATCTTCTTGATTTACTGCTTTGTACAATATTCAGGTCGACTTCCCAGAGAACTAACTATAAGTCTCTATTTTCTTATTGATATCTTAGTTAATTCCTTAAAAAAATTTACGTCCATTTGTACCTAAATGAGGAGGAATCACCAATTTTCGTTAGACATTTAATTCACGTGTCCCAAACCTATAAAATACCTTTAAAATAAAATAAAGAAAATAATTTTTGTTTTTTTAGGGAAATATTTGAAATTCGTGTCAGTACAATTTCCATCATTTGAAACAAAAATAAAACATCTGAGTGACTAATGACACATTTAAAAAAAATGCAAAATTGTAAAATTAGTCACAATAGTATCTCCTATATGTGGGACTCGTCGATAACAGCTCGGATCATTATGGGCTACTAAAATAACTAAACATGCATTATGTTGAGAATTTATGTAATTATAATTACAGTAGAAATATATAGCTATTTTTGAATTGAAAGTTGTAAGTTAAATCAAACACGTATTTTTGAACCGAAAGTTGTTATTTGCAAGCTCCAAGTTATGATTTGATTGATTGATTTGATTGATTGATTTGATTGATTGATTTGATTGATTGATTTGATTGATTGATTTGATTGATTGATTTGATTGATTGATTTGATTGATTGATTTGATTGATTGATTTGATTGATTTGATTGATTGATTTGATTGATTGATTTGATTGATTGATTTGATTGATTGATTGATTTGATTGATTGATTTGATTGATTGATTTGATTGATTGATTTGATTGATTGATTTGATTGATTGATTTGATTGATTGATTTGTTTGATTGATTTGATTGATTGATTTGATTGATTGATTTGATTGATTGATTTGATTGATTGATTTGATTGATTGATTTGATTGATTGATTTGATTGATTGATTTGATTGATTGATTTGATTGATTGATTTGATTGATTGATTTGATTGATTGATTTGATTGATTGATTTGATTGATTGATTTGATTGATTGATTTGATTGATTGATTTGATTGATTGATTTGATTGATTGATTTGATTGATTGATTTGATTGATTGATTTGATTGATTGATTTGATTGATTGATTTGATTGATTGAATTTGATTGATTGATTTGATTGATTTGATTGATTGATTTGATTGATTGATTTGATTGATTGATTTGATTGATTGATTTGATTGATTGATTTGATTGATTGATTTGATTGATTGATTTGATTGATTGATTTGATTGATTGATTTGATCGATTGATTTGATCGATTGATTTGATCGATTGATTTGATCGATTGATTTGATCGATTGATTTGATCGATTGATTTGATCGATTGATTTGATCGATTGATTTGATCGATTGATTTGATCGATTGATTTGATCGATTGATTTGATCGATTGATTTGATCGATTGATTTGATTGATTGATTTGATTGATTGATTTGATTGATTGATTTGATTGATTGATTTGATTGATTGATTTGATTGATTGATTTGATTGATTGATTTGATTGATTGGTTTGATTGATTGATTTGATTGATTGATTTGATTGATTGATTTGATTGATTGATTTGATTGATTGATTTGATTGATTGATTTGATTGATTGATTTGATTGATTGATTTGATTGATTGATTTGATTGATTGATTTGATTGATTGATTTGATTGATTGATTTGATTGATTGATTTGATTGATTGATTTGATTGATTTGATTGATTGATTTGATTGATTGATTTGATTGATTGATTTGATTGATTGATTTGATTGATTGATTTGATTGATTGATTTGATTGATTGATTTGATTGATTGATTTGATTGATTGATTTGATTGATTGATTTGATTGATTGATTTGATTGATTGATTTGATTGATTGATTTGATTTGATTGATTTGATTGATTGATTTGATTGATTGATTTGATTGATTGATTTGATTGATTGATTTGATTGATTTATTTGATGATAATGGCCGTTTTCCCACGCCGGTTCCCCACGTTTAGAGAGTGTCGGTTAACCTTCTCTACAAATAAGCGGTCGCTCACTGGAATTAGGTATATACAGTGGCAGAATCGTAAGGTTATGAAGACTAGTTAGCTCAGCTTCTTGAATTTATTTCTATATTACTTTGCGGTTGAAAATGGGTTGTGATTGCAAATATGACTATGCATTTGGTTTGGTTGATTTGATTGAGATTGATTTGATGCGATTCCTTTGAGTGAGATTGATTGGTCAGAGCATGGAGTCTGGGACGGTGTCTATGGACCAATCAAAAAGCAGGTGCATTAAGATCCTGGACTGTCAAAAGACTTTTAATACTTACAGAAGGGCCCTAATTATGGGGTGAGGCCCATAAATACGTTATTAAGGGCTAAAATAACGCACGCCCACCCTCTGGGGATGGACTACCAAAAGGACTCTCAATGCTGCCAAAAACGCCCTAATTACGGGACGAGGACTGTAAATACGTTTTCAAGGGTTGAAAATGGCGCCTAAAAGGAAGCCGGAAACTAAAATACGTTAAACGTGTCTGAGGATGCCTACCCTCCAGGGGCCGACATTTTAGCGGACCCACCTGTAGCTAAGTTCAGGATCACCTCGACTTCTCAGTGGACCCACCTGGAGGTCTTTTGAAGCTATGCGCTGATGACCTCATTCTACTAACATCATTACGATTTTTCAATTGTTTATCAACGTGGAGATAAGAAAGTTTTTAAGAACTATTACAATTCACCCTGTATAAATGCAAATACTTGTTTTATATTGAATTAAAACCTTTGATTAAAATTATCGTCTTTGTGTCTTTTAGCATCATTACATACAATGTACTATTAACAACACACATATATAAGTTGTTCGTAAACCAAAATACTAATTTAATAATTTATATTATACCCAGCACTTAATCCATTTCTTCATATGTATGTGGCATATAATTGTAATTGTAATGTACATAGCTAATCAATTGTATCGTTAATGGAACCTTCATTATCAATTAACAGTTATATTACTTATACGTATTGACTACCTATGTTAAAGTTAATTTTATTTTAAGCTAATGCATACCGTGCTATTTTAGATGTTCGATTCAATAATATAATTAAGGGTCTAATAATATTAAAATAGGTGATTTACGGTGAGTCATATTGGTGACTGTTAGATATTTAGATTTATATTTAATTTCATTTATGTGGGCTCATTGACACAAATTCATTCTCAACGTTTTGAAACATTGAAACATATTTGAGAGCCTTCCACTTTTAGTAATTTGGATAAAACATTTAATAAAAATCCGGATGTAAATATCTTTCCAAAAACTAAGCAATACGATATCAATCCAAATTATTTGTCACCTAGAACACCAATCTGTAATGGGTCTAGGATATTAGGGCTCGGCCAATAGGGTGCGGACAAAATATCGCGGCTGAAAGGGCGCCAGCCATATAGACGCAAGTACAAAAGAGCGCGGGTACACTTTGGTGTGAGCCCAAAAAAGCTCCAAATAGGCACCGAACCAGAAAATACATCTTGTTCATACTACACCAGCATTATTTGTTGAATATATTTTATTGATGCGTATCCATCCAATTTTTCTATGTAACCAAAGGTGATGCACTTGTGTTCATAATAACAAAATAACTTGCCTTGATGGTAACGAAATATGTATCTATTGGAAATGGCATTCTTTAAATTATACTGCTTAGTAAAGAAACGCCATTTCAAAATGCAATTGTTCAATAATCCGTAACTGAAGTATTCTAATGGATTGTTAACGTGGGTAGCTACAGTTATTGTACTATACGCCACTGAATATTGTCATTGATTTTATTATTCAATGATATTGTACATGTACACGTTGGCGATTCATTCCTATTAATACATTAAACAAATTAGGTGCCTAATTGAATTTCATGAATCATTAAAGTTGTTATCATTTTTAAAATTGGGGATTGTGGTCAAGTTCTTCGTTGTAGTCATGGCTTAAATTGAGAGCTATGATCACGTTGGGCGTTGCGGTCACTCTTAAATTTAGGCGTTGTGGTCATTCTTAGAATTGGAAGCTGTGGTCGTGTTGGGCGTTGTGGTCAAATATTTAGTTCGGGGTTATGGTTAAGTATGACATTGATAAAGCGTCGTAGACCGATATTTATTACATGCTTCGTTTGGTGTTATTGTGTTAGGTGTTGCGGGCTTTCTTAATGTTGGGCGTTGTTGTCAAGTTGGGCGTTGTAGTCAACATTAAAATTTGACGTTGTGGTCATGTGTTGCGGCAAGTCTAACATTAAGTTGGGGGTTGTGGTCATTAGGTGTTATGGTGTAGGCACCTGTAAACTCATCTAATCTTGTCTTCAAAATCCGTAAGATGTAAATAACTTTGCAGTAGAAAACAGCTGGTTAATCCGTTTCTTAGAACGAAAACGTCTTAAACGAGATGTTATTCTGAGAATTTGCTATAAGTCATTATTTTTTTATTACACGATTCAAAAAATGGAAATCGTAATTCTACTTATAGGGCAATGACTAAGCGATTCTGGTGAAGTGGAATGTATCAGCAGATTAGGGACTATATTTCAAATTGTGATCTTTGTAAGACATTCAAACGTTTTAACACGTACTTAGCAACTACTTCCCTAAATTTTATTTGGTACATTATATATATATATATATATATATATATATATATATATATATATATATATATATATATATATATATATATATATATATATATATATATATATTACTTTGCAGAACCAATTATTTCTTCTGAGCACAGGCATATCGGTTTATACTTGTGGGCGTCAATTCATTTTGCAAATGGTTAAATGTATACATAACTCGCAGAGGTACAGCTAAAGCAACCTCTAAATGTCTTTTAGACTTATTTTCTGTGTATGGACCGCCGAAAACTCTTATCTCGTGCTTAATGCCACTCTGGTAATCTCATTTCTGTATAAAAATAGGACACAGCCTCTTCCTACCGCCCAAGTTCTAATATGAGTGAACGGAAATTTAAAATGCAACTTAACGCTGTTAATTAAATGATATTCATTACAACGTAAGTCATGGGACCAAGTTGAATAATTTTTTGTTTTACAATATGAAAGTGCCCAACATGCTAGATCATATTTGGAATCTATAATCCCTTTTATCTCTTCATAAACCACCTGCTTTAGCAGAGATCGATAACACCTCCAGAACGCACACCAAAAGGCTAAGAAATATTTAGGGTAAATCAAAAGTTCTTGCAAAACAATTTCCAGTATTAGTGTCTCATTCTTTAGTTCAATAATGTGCGCCAAAGTGTTATACTCCTAAGCTTATTATAGCCTTTACAACCCTTGTGTCAGTAATATTAGAGGATATTGAATCAAAAGAAATTTCAAAATCGCATGTTCAATTTTTGCATGCTTATAACGAACGGAATCAGTAATGTGTGCATTTCTTTATTTAACACGTTCACGACCGCTATCCTGAAATTTGACGATGCTAGAAACCAACAGCGTTTTTTGGGTAGCATTACTTTTGACAAGAATATTATATTTTTTATAGGTATTTTATGTATTTTTTTACCTATTTTTTGTATTTTTATATAATGTCACATATATGTGACATCGGTTTTAGAGAAGTTTTTTTTTTAAATTATACCACCTGTCACAATAGCGTGACGTGTTACTTCGAATGAATTACCACATTTTATATTCTAAATGAAGCTAAGGATCCCTTTTTTTTATTATTTATATTGCAAAAAAACTAAACAAACTACAAAAAAGACACAATTTCTGTGAGAAATAACGAAAAAAAAAACATTGCAACTCTGATTTCTGCAAAAATTTTTACTTTTGATTTTTATGCCATGTGCCGAAACAAGGGGACGGACATAATCCGATAGGATTGCCTTTGTTATCCTTACATTGTAAACAGGAATACCAAGTCATGCTTCTTTTTGTGTTGTTGGCTGCATAATCGACACCTTTTTCTTTTGCCCTCCTTATGCGGAAAATGGTCGCTACCTGGAGCTACCTTCGATTTTCGTTTCTGATTTTCTACTTGCAAAAGTCTTCTGATTATCTCATCTCTGTACTCAAGGTAGAGCATTTTTTTCTATTGATTTTGTTCAGCAGCCAATTTCCGTTCCATAGACAAATATCAACGAGGTGAAAGAACACTTTCATATACCACCTTATAGTTTTTCTAGGTGTGGAATAATATGATGTCATCTGGTCTGCTCGATCCACTCCTGACATGTGTCTGTTATAATCATCAATCATTACCGGTTTTTGTTTTCCGACTCCCCTTTTTGAAATAACTTCTATCATGTCTGATTTGTGTTTACTTGAGATCATGAGGACGTCCCGCTTATCATGCCATTTCAAGACACGTATCTGTCCCTTTCTTTTCCAAATGATATCGCCTTTCTTCAGTCTTGTTGCTAAAACAGATGGAGGGTTTCCTTTTCGGTTTTTCCGTAAAGTACCGCACAAGTATGTTTTATTTTCTAAAAGGTACTTCACTAACTTGACACTGCAGTAGAAATTATCCATGAAAATTGTGTGGCCTTTTTGAAAGTATTTTTCCGCAAGCTTTTTCACTACTTCAAAAGCATGGCCGTGTTCATTTTTCACAGTACCTTGTCCGCAATATATTAGTAAGTCCAAAACAAAACCATCGGGAGTACAAATTTCGTAAAATTTGATGCCGTATTTGTTAGCTTTGTTTGGAATATACTGTCTAAATTGGAGCCTTCCTCTCCAAAGAAGCAAAGCCTCATCTATTGACAAGTTTCCGGGTGGATAATAAACATTGTCAATATTTTTCAAGATATGAGAGGTAATATGAAAATGTAAACTTTCACCATTAACACTCATAATAAAATACTTATCTTTTGGGATTTTTAATGGTGTACTTTAAATTATACAATCTAAACGTTTCGATAACACTTACAGTTATCTTCGTCAGTAGTAATGTTTGTTAAAAATTGTTAAAGATGTAGTAAACAATTTTGTCAAATTTGAAAAATTCAAACATAAACATAAGCCTGCTATTAATATAACAGTTTGAGAAACGTATAAGCCAACTATAAAATTGTAGTAAAGAATAACTAGGTTATTAAAATTAAATATTGTTAAACTGCCTCAAAGATGACAAACCAGAACACTCTCTACGACGAAAGCTAACAATGAAATTTGTCAGCCAAAAACACATTTAACAAAATTTAATCGAGTTATGATGTAAGTGTAAAGTTGTGAAAACTTCAATTTTAAAATGATAGAAGCATTCACAAATCCAAACATTACATCAAAAAATAATCCAGTTAAATCTAACAAAGAGATATCTTTATCAATAATTGGAAGTGTTATTAACAATGAAAAGCACAATGCAGAACGTTCTTTGTAATTTTTAATTTCAATTTAATTTCAACTACTTATGTTAAATTATAGTGCTGTGGAAATTTAACATATAATTGGTAAAGCATTTGCTTCAAGGTCTAGGAAAAACACAGCAAAAAACCTAGACATACCAAAAGTTGAAAACAAATTAAAATCAAGGCGTATCATTATGCACTTTTTTAATTATAAGATGCCAAAACCTATTTAAACGGAGATTTTCTTCTTGTCTATTAAAATTATTCGGGTGTTTATATATTTCAATAGCTTCACGTTGCAAACGAACATAATAATGGGTTTGTCTTGACAATATTTTCATATTGTCAAATTGAATGTCATGATTTAGATTATTCAGGGCATGGTCAGCCACAGCAGACCTCTCTGGTTGACCCAATCTACAAAATCTCATATGTTCTTTGCGTCTTGTATCAAAGCTACGTTTTGTGGTCCCGATGTATACTTTTCCACATGAACAAGATAACTTATACACTCCGGAAGATGATAAAGGGTTTGACACATCTTTAGGTGATCTTAAATGTTCTTTAATTTTTCTTGTAGGTTTAAAAATAGTCCTAATGCCATATTTGATTAGGATTTTTTCAATTCTATTTGTAACATTAGCTATAAAAGGAAGAAAAGCAGTACCAACATTAAGAACTGGTTTTTCTTTAAGGTTACGCCTAGAAGGTGTAATAACATTATTAATATCTGTAAGTGAATATCCATTATCTTGTAAGGATTTTCTTAAATATTTATATTCATCATTCAAAAATTCAGGGTCACAAATTCGTTTTGAGGCAGTTTATCGATATTTAATTTTAATGACCTAGTTATTCTTTACTACAATTTTATAGTTGGCTTATACGTTTCTCAAACTGTTATATTAATAGCAGGCTTATGTTTATGTTTGAATTTTTCAAATTTGACAAAATTGTTTACTACATCTTTAACAATTTTAACAAACATTGCTACTGACGAAGATAACTGTAAGTGTTATCGAAACGTTTAGATTGTATAATTTAAAGTACACCATTAAAAAATCCCAAAAAGATAAGTATTTTATTATATGAGAGGTAAGGTTGCAAACTTTATGAAGCCTATTGCTGGTATCATCTTCTGGGCACGAAAACATACGTTGCGCAAAATCATTTCAAATCGGTTTCTGCTCATAGTTTTTCCAAATATAGGATGTTCGTAGAGAAGATCGCTACTCCAGTAATGTTGCAAATAGGGCATCTTTATATTTCCAATAAGAAGGCAAATACCTATGAATTTTGTAATTCTTCAACATTAGTATCGGTCCAATGTCGATAATACTTTTTCTCCCAAGATTGGGCTTGTTTTTATTAGTTTGAGCTCTTGTGTTGGTCCACTCTACAATCTTTTGTAGTAACAAATCATCAAACAGCCAGGAAAAGTTTGAAATGGTTCAATTGGCAAGGTAAAGTTGACCTTTACTTCTTCTTTTGCTGCAAAGGCTATTGGTGGTGGGTTATCCTCAGAATCCGTCCATTCGTCACTCTGATTCCCATCGGAAGTGTCACTCTCATTATCATCCTTGTTTTGATCTTGAACATCGATTGTATCCATCGGAACATCTCCAGTACTCTCTTCTGAGTTATCGCTTTCTTCGTCAGGCTCGTACAAACTTGCCTCGCTATCTTCGCTGAGATTTGAGTGTACGCTTATATCGTCTTCAAGTTCCATCTCGTCATTCTGATCTCTGGCTGCGCTTACTTCCAATGCTGCATTATAAGCCTCTTTTTCGAGGTCTTCGTCCCTTATTGTTTGAGTTCTTGACATATTCTGAAAGTTAAAATGCCGCATAAATTGGGTGCAAACAAGAGAAACCCGAAGTAGTGTAGACCAATACAAAAGTAGCTGAGCAGCTCGAATGTACTGTTTTCCCAGTTAGGCAAAACTTAGATATGATAAGTAATTCATTCAAGAAAAACACTGATATCAATATCGCCGTAGGCGGGCTTTCATATACCTCAATAAAGAAGAAAAAATAATAACTGCGCATTCAAGTCTCTGCTAGGAAACCATGAGACACAACTGTGTGACATAAACAGATCATCATTTTAAATTCTTTTGGCTACGATATACGCGATAACTAATAGCAACATAAACAAAACTTACCTTATAACGTCGAACTCTATCACAATTGTTATTTATGAGTGTCTAAAAACAACAAAAAAACTGCACTAATTAGGATACGATGTAAACAAATGCCGCCACGTAAATGTGAGGTTATGACTGAAACCAACAATACTATCCTGAAACCATGCGACACATGTATGTGCCAGACATGCCCAGAAACTGACGCCAAAACACATCCGTCGCTGCTGAACCACTCAGAAGTTATCCGCATTTAAACTTTAGGGGGTCATTGTCACACAGGTGTGACATCAGTTCTTGAGAAAAACTGCTTGTCACATATGTGTGACGCGTGGTCGTGAACGTGTTAGATTATAAAGTATTTAATTTGCTCATATATGCAGTTTTGGTCCGCTGCCGCTTCCACTTTCTTTCGATACTGCAATTTACTCTGTATAAATAGTATAAATGCAAATACTAGTTTAATATTGAATTAAAATATTTGATTAAAATTATCGCCATTGCAAGGTCTTTTTTCCCATTACATAAGTTTTTCTATTAATAGCACACATTTCCATTATTCCTCGTAAATCAAAATAAGACGATTTATGTAGTTACGTAAGTAATATGCAAGTAAGCATATGTAATATCTTTAATTATACCAATCACATAATGTATTTTTTGTGGTACTATGCTCGCAAATGACGTTATTGGGTTACCGTGCTGTAATGAATATCAATAGATATAGAGCGGCAAAGTACAAATTTCAAATCTAGCTTGCCCCACTTTATAAATGTTTTTCTGTCACAAAAGAATTATAATATTTGCCAAAAATAACAAAAAAAATCAATTTCCACCTCATAATATTAAGTACTTTTAATCTGCGTGTAAAAGATTCTTCAGTTCCGCAGTATATGTACAACGTGTCCCAGATAACATTTCCAGCATGGGGATCTCGCTTATTATAAAAGATACAGATTTGGTTAAATTAGATGAATTACTCCTAAGGATTACTGAAACTATAGGACACTCTCCAATTTTCAAATTTCCATGTATTTTAAGACTTATGGCAAGAAAAAGAAAAATGTCAAATTTCTTTTTTGTTATATTAGACATATAAATTTTTTTTTGCATTTTCTTAAGATATTTTTTATGCAAAATTTAAATATCAATTTGGATTTTTTTTGCACTTTCTATTTTTTAGTTTCAACCCCTAAATTAAATTTTTGTCATGGAACAAGTCGGCTTTGAAATAATTGATCGTGTTTTTTTATCCTCTTTACAATGATATAGCACATGTACTATCTATTTTTAAAAACAACAAAGAAAATTTAAAAAAATGTATTTTATTAAAGACTAACAATAAGTAGGCCGTGAAACATGAGAAAACGACAAATAATAGATAACAACAAGAGTGAAGCAGGTAATAGTATTGAAGATAATTATCCAATTATAAAAGATGTTCAAACAATTGACCATTCCGTTCTAAACATAATTGTGCCCTGCGTAGTGTCGACGTAATTGCTCTGCGTAGTTTTTGGCGTTTAATGCTACCAAATGCTGCAAGAACAGCTTCACGAAGATCTTCGGCATTCTCAAATGTTTGCACGTACACTCGATTTTTTACGTAGCCCCAAAGGAAAAAGTCCAAGGGCGTTAAGTCTGGAGATCTGGGTGGCCATAAAATCGGCCCTCGATTACCAATCCATGAATTTGGAAACCGATTATTAAGATGTTCGCTGATGATGTTTGAATTGTGGGTGGGGCGCCATCTGTTGGAAGCAGATATTAATATTCTCAATCAGTGGTAAATCATCAAGTTTATTTTCTAAATCAGTTTGTAGTAAATTCAAATACCTTTCACTATTTAATGTTTCGTTAAAAATCTGGGCCCAATAAGTTTAGCGCCTAAAATTCCACACCAGACGTTAAAACCAAATCTCACTTGATGCCGACTTTCCTGAACAACGTGAGGATTTTCACGGTCCCAAAAGTGAACATTGTGTCGATTGAAAAGGCCATTATTTGTAAATCTGCTTTCGTCAGACCACAAAATCGTAGCTGGAAAATTATCGTTATTCTCACATTGATTAATATACCATTGGCAAAATTGTAATCTTCTCCCCTGATCTCCATCTCTAAGTCCCTGCAGAATGGTGCACTTATACGGATGAAACCTGTGACGTTTTAAAATTCTTTGTGATGTAGTTTTTGAAATACCAGTGTTTTGTTCAATTTCTCTAACAGATGTTGAAGGATTTCCAATAACTGATTGTAATACATTTAGTTCTGCATCTTCATTCCGTAATTTCGGATTTCTAGTAGCTTTTGAAAATGAACCATATTCTTTTAAATTAATTACCAAATTTCTGTACGTACGAGCACTGGGCTGCCTTCTTTCAGGATACAGCCTCAAGTACATCCGTTCAGCTTCTATACTGTTTTTATGAGACAAGATGTAACAACTCAACATATCAAATTTTTCAGTATTACTAAATAAAATTGACACAAAAATATTCTGGAACGAATAATTTTAAGTGACATTAAATTCGATTGTGTTTTTATGTTTCATGGCCTACTTATTGTTAGAGTCTTTAATAAAATACATTTTTTTAATTTTCTTTGTTGTTTTAAAAATAGATAGTACATGTGCTATATCATTGTAAAGAGGAAAAAAACACGATCAATTATTTCAAAGCGACTTGTCGTTCTATAAGAAAAATTTAATTTAGGGGTTGAAACTAAAAAATAGAAAGTGCAAAAAAATCCAAATTGATATTTAAATTCTGCATAAAAATATCTTAAAAAGTGCAAATAAAATTTATATGTCTAATATAACAAAAGATATTACAAGAAAAAGAAATTTGACATTTTCTTTTTCTTGCCATAAGTCTTAAAATACATGGAAATTTGGAATTGGAGAGTGTCCTATAATTTCACTAATCCTTAGGAGTAATTCATCTAATTTAACCAAATATGTATCTTTTATAATAAGCGAGATCCCCATGCTGGAAATGTTATCTGGGACACGTTGTATATATATATATATATATATATATGTTATTTTTCATCATTCCGAGATTAAATATACCAAAACTCATTCCGAAGTTTTAAAATCCCAGATGCGAAATGGCCCGCGATTCGCCATTAGGAATCTAGTAAGACATATAGTTGGATTTGTTTCAAAGGTTTTGCTTCACATTATGTCTCAAGGGGTTAAAAGTTACTTTTAGCCCCTAGAGGCTTTAGTCCATAGAAACAACAAAAAGTATTTTAAGGTTATACTTCTTAATTTAATTTAGGTTGGCAATTCTGCATCCATACATTCGTGGAAGGCACGTTAACAGAAGCTTTAATCTAACTTTGGTGACAAAAAACTTTAGGTTTTGTTAATTGCTTTATACAAATTTTATTGAAGCAGCACAAAAAACGTTGTACATTTCTCGAGCTGAACAGCGTGACTTACTTTCATCTTAGTTGAGTTGATCGGTCTATTTACACAGTTTTTGCTTTAATAGCGCGACGTTTCGTAAGCGGACTCTACTTCTGTCATCAGGCTTAGTCCTAAGAAGGACTGCTTGTGCACTTGAGCGGAATTTATGTGATATGATTTTTTCCAAGCACTTGACTGCTCTCAGATTCGAACTTTGGTACCTTGTCTTACAAGTCTGACACCTTCACCGCTGAGCCACTGAGTAATCCAATATATATATGGTATTGCGATGATATGTTTGGAAATTCTTGATCTTTCTGTTTCGGCCTTGCACACTAACAAAAAATCCAATAAGCCAAGAAAGTGTGAATATGATTCCAACAATGTGCGAAGGGCTTAAGCGTAATACACCTGCGCAATAGGTTACGATGCAACATACGCAATAAACTACTGCGCAACACCGAAAAACTTTAATATATATATATATATATATATATATAGTTCTAAAAATATATATTGGATTACTCAGTGGCTCGGCGGTTAAGGTGTCAGACTTGTAACTGAAGGTACCAAAGTTCGCATCTGAAGGTAATCGAGTACTTGCGCAAAAATCGCATGAAATCGATTTAAGTGCGAGAACAGTCCTTCTCAGGGCTTAAGCCTGATGACGGAAGCAGAGTCCGCTTCCGAAACGTCGCTCTATAAAAGCAAAAACTGTGGAAATAGGCCGATCAACTCAACTAATATGAAACGACACGCGCGGCATTAGCACTCGTCACGCTATAACGCGTTTTACGCTTTCGTAATATAAATGACTATTTCTATTTATATGTAGCTATACCTAATATTGAAAATTACTAAGTACTAATTAATTGTATCGATCACAGGTCAACAAATCAAACAAAAAATTTTGGTGCCGACAAACTTTTAATGGTTCTAAATGATGTATGCATTGGCAACACTGAAAATATTTTGTTGACATTTTTCCTACGTACAGTTATGATAACAATAATAAAGTGGTGATGTAATTTGTACATTGATTAAACGCCAAATGTAATCTCTAAATACAAATTATTTAACAAATTGAATTACTAACCTTTCACCACTAATTATATGCCGTCTCGTCCACACTCGGTAGATGAAATATAGGGTGGGTTCTACTATATTGACTTGTTAACACACCTGAAATGCGGCTTGTTTCTCACCTGCTTAATTATTTTCCTTTCTCTAATTAATAAAAAAACAATGTAAAAAAATATGTAATTAAATGTATTCTCGAGCGCCATGTTATCTTTGTCAAGGAATAACAAAACCTAAATAATGAACAATAAAAATTTTCTATAAATATCAAAAATTAACAATGTGCAATTAAGTTTATTTACCCAATATATGGATGGTTAAGGAGAGGTAAGAAAAGGTTTTAAAGCTAAGCTTAAAAAATAAAAAATTCACCACATAAATACCTCAGTATAATGATTTTCTTATAGACAGCTTCCAGTGTTTAATTATGGATGCGGAACGGTCAACCAGTATGAAAGCGTTTCTACATCTTCCTTGCGTATTCTTGTAACAACGCGATCAATTATGTATTTGAAGGGATTTTCGATCCACTAAACTTATTGTATTCTTGATGTTTTATTGTATTAAAATTGCATTTTAAGATGATATTATTTGAATGAAGAGAAACTTGTGTAAATAAGTAACTTAAGAGCCATTTAAAATATAAATATAAGTAAGTAAGTAAGCAAATAAGTGCCTTAAGTGAGTATAAGGAATAATATAAGTACTATAATGAGTGTACTTGAGTGTCAGGGAGTGCCTGGAAAGAGCAAATGCTTAAGCTTTAAAATATAATGAATTAAAAATAACTTACCACCAAAATTCTGATGGCACCAAAATAAAAATTAAGTAAAACCATTATAACAATGTCTTCTGCTTTAACATTCAGCAGCAAGTGAAGTAAAAATAGAGGCTTTCAGAATTGCTTCTGTAAGTGCCCTCCTCAAGAAGTGGTCATGCATTACGCGAAATACAATGATCGGAGTCCAATTTTTAAAAGAAAGGGAACTATAACTATTTATGTAATATTACACCCAAAATATATGTTCTATGAAATGCAATTTAAGTTGCCTTTCTCAATTTTACATGTAAATAATTAAAAACTCCTCTAATTTTACGCCAAATAAATTAATGATCTTAGATTAACGTATTTTTTAATACAACCACGAAAAAAGGTTGTTACACAGTGTTTATTATAACCTCACTTGTAAATATTTGCAGTCATCAGTACGTTCGCAGACGTAGTTTGTCATTATATTGATACATTTCCTTTTATAAACCGAGGTAAAACCATGTCTCCATCGCGGAGAAGCCGTTTAAATAACCCTAATGTGTTTTGTTACATTTGCGGCGAGTACACAGTTAAAAAGTGCAGAAAACCTATAACGAGTTTTGTAAAAAGTGCTTATTTTTCTTACTATAAGTTAAAAATTGTAGATGATTGCAAGCCGTGGATACCCCAAATTGTTTGTAAACTGTGCCATGAACATTTGAGATAGTGCGTTAGTGGTCAAAGAAGTCGTATGAGATTCGGAGTGCCTATGGAATGGAAGGAACCAAGAAATCACGTTGACTATTGCTACTTCTGCTGTGTTAACTGCGCCAACTTAAAAAATGAGTTATCCTGACCTAGAATCGGTTAGAAGACCCTCACCACATTCCGAGAATGTACGCGTTCCAAAAATTTTTTCAGAGACTGTACCATATCCAACAATTTCTCCTATTCAGGGACCTCGTCTCTAGCAAGCACCAATGAAAATGAAAGTGAGAGTGATTTCGAAGAAACAACGTCTACAGATCGAAAACCTTTCAGTCAAGAAGTGTTTAGTGATTTAATACAAGATTCTGAACTGTCTAAGGAATCTGGGGAGGTATTGGCTTCTAGATGAAGAGAAAAAAACTTGCTGGCTTCAGGTACTAAAGTGACATTCTATCGTTCCAGAGAGCAACAGCTGTTACCATTTTTTTAAACAGAAAATAATATTGTGTTTTGCTCTGATGTACGAGGCCTTATTCTTAACATGAGCCTTTCAGCATACCAACCAAATGACTGGCGTCTGTTTATAGACAGTTCCAAACGAAGTCTTAAGTGTGTCCTTTTACATAATAGTAACAAGTACGGTTCACTTCCTATTGCTCATTCCACAAAATTAAAGGAAGAATACCCAAACTATTTCACTTGTACTAGATAAAATAAAATATAAAGAACATCAATGGAGTATTTGAGTTGACCTAAAATGGCGAACTTCTTGCTGGGACAGCAGAGTGGATATACTAAATGCCTATGTTTTTGATGACTGTGGGACAGGCGTGCCAAACATGAACATTCGATAAAAACAAATTGCCTGTACGTGAAGCAATAGCAGTGGGCCACCCGAATATCATAAATATACCTTTGGTTTCAAGGGATAAAATTATACTGTCCCCCTTGCATATATAGCTAGGCCTTATGAAGCAATTTGTAAAGGCGCTAGACCAAAATAAGCAATGTTCTGCCTATATAATGCAAAATTTTCCTGGTCTGAGCACCGAAAAGATAAAACGGGCATTTCCAATGGCCCACAAATCAGACAATTGATAAAATATCATGATTCCATACATTCAATGAATGACTTAGAACGATTGGCGTGGACTTCGTTTGTTGAGGTTACTAAGAACTTTCTCGGAAATCACAAGTCCAGTAACTATTCTGTAATTCTAAATGACATGTTAGAGAACTTCAAAAATTTAGGATATCACATGTCTATGAAAATACATTTCCTCCACAGTCACCTTGACCGATTCCCAGACAATCTTGGATCCTATAGTGAAGAGCAAGGAGAGCGGTTCCACCAGGACCTAAAAACTGTGGAGGAGAGATACCAAGGCAGATGGAATCAATACATGATGGCTGATTATTGTTGGGGCATACAACGTCACTATCCTACTACACGTCATTCACGACAATCGCGAAAAAGGAGGTTTCTTTGTATAGAATAACATAGAATAACGTAATAAATTCTGTTTTTTCAGGAAAAATTGTTTTTTTCTATCGAACTCAAAATCTAGTAAACTACACCTAGGAAATCAAAATGGTTGATACTAATACAATCAGTTGAGGTTCTAGACTCAAAACAAAGTAACAGCTTCTCGGCACCAAAACCAGTGTTGACCAGTGTAATGTATCCTTCAGTTAACATCTATATTATTTATATGTATGGATTACCTACGTTAAGGTTAGTTTTATTTTATTGTAAGCTAATGACTGATGACGTACTATTTTAGATCAGTAGTAACATAACAAGAGACTGAGAATGATGAAAACAAACAGATTCTTAAAAGCTTGCAACAATAGGCACGAGACTCCATAGGGTGAAGTGAAACAATTTTTTTGTTACATTATTTTTCTTTGTTATCCTGAATTGAGCATTATTTTATTTTTATTAATTATTAGGATTATTTCCAAACAAAGTTTATGTTTGTTATTAAATTAGTGAAATATACATCGAGTTAGTAAATATTATTCGCATTTGAACATAAATCTTATAACAAAAATTTATGTATTAAGGATGAAACTAAGACACTGCAAAGGGTTGAAAATAAATTGCATACATATTAAAATGTATTGTATAAGTATAACATTAATCATATATTCAAGTTCAAAATAAGTTTACAAATTAACATTTAAAACTGTTAACCAATTTTAATGAAATATAACTTAATAGTTGCATCAATAACAAATTTAAAATCCAATTCGAAATTGTAGAAATTAACGATCCGCCGCTGCTTAAAACCTTGATCGTCTTGTTTTGGAAATGACAAAGAAGAGAGGCAGCGCTTGTCAGTAAAATTAATATAAAATTTGATAGAAAATAAGAATTTAAACTCTAACAAAGTACAGGTCGTAGGTTCAAATCATGTTTTGGCCAATCAAGATTACGTAATAGTTTTACAAATAATTTTTGCATACTTTATAATTTTGCAAAAATAGGTTCAACGGAGACTACTTCTTATGACAGATTAACAATTTCAGTATAAAATTAATTCAAAAATTGATATTATAATCGATTTTGATGAGGCCAAAAAACCTAATTCATTATATTAGAATATGTAAGTTTTGTAAAATTTATTAAATTGTAAATTTACATTAGATTTAGTAAATTATCATAAAAATTGTGTTATTTGACGCATTAAATGAAAGCTTAAGCAAATAAATTTTACCAAGACCATCGAATTATTGTTGGAGGATTGTATGTGCTCACGTGAAAAGTTTTCATTTTACATCGACGCGAAACGTATATATTCTTATATTCATATTTTTACAAATCTCTACGTTTCGATACAGCTATTATCCTCAGTAGTAGTAAAATCTTTTGACATTATTTAAGGCGTTAGAACAAATTTATGAAACATGAAAAATTGAAAACGCAAACATCAAAAACCAAAAAGATAAGTATTTAGATTATTTACACATTTAATTAAGTAAAAGGTGGATTAACATGAAGCGCAATTAATTGGTTACAACTCGAAGATCAAAAGATTTGATTAAATTGTATGTAAGTATGGAACTTAAATAATAAGAAAAACATCAAATATTTTAAGCAAATGCATGTTAAATTGAGACAGTAGTACGAAATAAATAATGAAGTTAAAATGTACGTAAAGCTTTCTTATACCTGTAAGCGAAAACAGGTGATTAATGGTTCGTGTAAAAAATAGTTGTTGTGTGCCTTCAACACAGCTAGGTTTGTCAAGCAATCAATTAAAGTTCAAAAAGTTTGGAACATTGTTAAACCATACCTACCTCAGAATATATTACGAGTGTCTGTGCATATCGTGATCCGAAAGGAGATACCTGCTATTGGATTATTAATTTCAAGTTAGTAAGAGACCTTATCTTTCTTTATATAATGTTGAAATAAGTCAACGGTCGCGTGCTGATAGTAGATTTAAATTTTGAAATTCATTAAAATTATTGACAGAGTAAATAAATTGTGTTGGAACTCGATCATTGAATGAATGTTTAAGCAGCCCCATTGAAGGACCGATAGGATTTACATAAGAGATTTCAATGTATATGTGTATATTATGCAACAAATTTTTGACAATGTTTAATTTGAATTTGGGTAGTCAGATTTTGCCCTAGTGGTCATTTATTCTATTTATTACAGATCAAAGTAGATAACACCATAATATTAAGTTTAAAAGAAGCACATGGACTAACTTAATGCATAATAGGGTATATAATTTCCACATATTTAAATTAATTGTGACATAAATATTTTATATTTATAAGAAATTATAAATATTACAATACATCAATTATTTTATTTTTAAGTGATCAAAAGGTATAATAACATTGAAATTTGTCATTGTTGCTTAAGTAGAGGAAGCTTCTAGAACACTAGTTATATGTTTTTAACTCAGTTCATAAATAATTCGAATATAAATTAATATTTATGACTACAAGTCAGAGATTAATTTAATTAAATTAAAGTCGAAACTACTTTATGTGTTTAAGTTTTTATTTAACAAACAAAATACACTCACTTACAACACAAAATTCAAAAACACCGAACGCGTTTCAATAGCTACGCTACCATCATCAGCGTTCGACCGGTGATGATGATACCGTAGCTATTGAAACGCGTTCGGTGTTTTTTAATTTTGTATGGTACGTGGGTGTATTTTGTTTGTTACAGATCCAGCCACCGCTCCAATGTTCCAGATTTTTATTTTAACATTAACGTTTCTACAGTTTTTAGTTAGACTTGCCATTTAATTGTTTAGAAACAATACTTGACATGTGGGCACCATTACGATCTACGCATTTTTGTAGTATTATTCGAGATTTTCCATTACTCGCGGTAACATTGCCAATGTAGAACGTGTGGTTTCTTCTTGAATTTTTGGTTTTAGATTCACTAACGTGTGCGGTCGCTCAACGTACACCTTGCTCTTGTGCCATCCCCAAATAAAATCCGAACAAAACAGTCGAACTAGCCGGCCAAACAATGTCTCCATTTTTGGATATTATATCATTCGGAAATAGTTCCCTTAAAGCAGCAATAGGCATACGAGCAGTATGATTGGTAGCACTGGAACCACGTAATTTCTGAAAATCGAACCAGTTCTTCCCTAAAAATGTTGTGACCATGTTTATGTAACGAACTGCAGTAACGGTTGTAGCATTTCTTCGATCATCCTCAAAAAAGAATGATGCAATAATGCCATATGATGAAATAGCACACCATACTGTCACCTTAGGGCTATGAAAGGGTTTCTCATGTAACTGAAGCGGCTTTTCAGTGCTACAATATCGACTATTCCGTTTATTTACATAGCCGTTAACATATGATGGATTAAATTTTCTCCAGACGCTGCAACATTTCTCGACAGAAAATCATGCGAGAAATCAAGTTAGCTTCTTTTAATTTTTGGGCAATTTAAAAGCATAAGTCTTTATGGAAGATTACACGTATCGACGGTTCACTGATATTAAATGCTAATGCATTTTTAATCGCAGACAGTGTTGGACTACGTGTTATGGCAGTTCGAACTCTTTCAATGTTTTCTGGCGTTCTAACACTTCTTGCTGCTCCTTTATGTTTTCAATTTAAAGTACATCCAGTTTCTTCAAACTTTTATACCCAGCAATGAATTGCGCGAATAGACGGTACCCGCCTATGCGCGCAATACTGAACTTATTGTGAAATAATCTCACAGTTGTCGTGGAATCACCATTTTTATAAAACGATTTAACACAGAAAGCACGACAAGCACCTGACCATTGTCTTATGTTTACTAAATGGCGTTAAATAACTGACAACTTATCATTGACTTCAGCGCCCTCGCCCAAATGTCAAATGCATAACAAAGATTTACATTTTCCCGCTTCTTTGATGGACCTTGTGTTAACAGGTAAATTTGAGTAACCTTATATTATTATATCGGAAGATTTAGAAGTAAGTTGTATACTGATTTCATTTACAGTTAACATTTTATCGATGCAATGAATCTACAATAATAGTATTAAATAATAATAACTTTTAATAGAGTTGGCGACTGAAATTATATTTAAAGTGATATTCACATAGATCGATTCACAATTTAAATTAAAGGCGCCTTACCAGAATTGAACTGTGTATAATTGTGTCAATTGTGTCAATTTTTCTTTCAACAAAGATTAAGAAGGTACATTGTAATTTGTCTCTCAACGTGGAATAGATTGGCCGCTTCATGACAATTTTGCGCTCAATGTGGTGGCCAGAGATGAAGTATCACTATAAGTCTTAACTTTTAAATGAACCATTACAAAGGCTGGATTGCCCATTTCCTAATGACAACAAGTTTGAGAAAGAACCTGGAGAATGATTTTCTAATTTTTCTCACTCTTGGTTGTTATTTAACTAGAGTATTTTCTTATTCATACATTTAGTTAAAACGTAAAAAAAGCGCTATATTAAATAGGTCTATCAACGCAAATAAAAGCTACATCGAAAAATTCTCGACAATAATCACTAGAGATTATTCTCAGTTTAATAATAACAGGGTTAGTTTTGACGTAAACACGTGACTAGAAATAAAACGTTTCATTGGCTTTAAAAAACGAAAAGAAATAATCAATAATATAATTAAGTAACTAATAATTATCGCATTTTCGGTAAACCATATTGATGCAGTAGGAGGTTTAATTAACTTAGTACGCAGAATAGTGCCT
Source organism: Vesta saturnalis (assembly GCA_036346205.1). NCBI lineage: Eukaryota > Metazoa > Arthropoda > Insecta > Coleoptera > Lampyridae > Vesta > Vesta saturnalis. The sequence goes on along the minus strand of JARFJB010002298.1, from coordinate 114,702 downwards.
TGATTGTTTACGAATAATCTTTAATATAATAATCGCTGCAAACAAAGATTATTAGTACTAGTATAATTAATGAACTTAGATATTTATGGTAGTAATGATACGATAGTAAAATCACGTAATACAATGTAACTGTATATGTTAATTGAACTTAGGCTCATATGATATCTTCCAAAAGATGTTGCCAAAGTTTGTTACATGCACTATAATTACGCTTAAGAATCGTAGTTTACAGTTTGTAATTTCCCAAAAAACATAATATGAAATAGTCAATAAATTTTAATTAATAATTACAGGACTATTGCCCCCTTTATTTAATCGTATGTAAGGTAATGAATGTAGAAATAATAAAGGCACTGTTAACTGAATACCGCGCCTATTAGTAATATATTATATTTAAGATATATATGTTAAATATGTTTACTTTGAAAAGTCACTTACACGACTTTGCTTAATTAAAAAATTATCGCAGAATGGTGGAGCCGCTAACCCGTTTATTGCATGAAAGTGTACCATGGATCTGTGGACCGCAATCTTTGAATCGGCCAAAACGATGTTGACGTCGAGACCAGTGTTAACGGTTTTAATCCCCAATTAGACACTGAATTATGATACAGATGCCAGTTGACTGGGATTTGATGCAATTTTATTACAAAACACGATGAAACTATACGCGTAGTAGCGTACTACAGTAATCAGACTACGTTAGAGCAAATATTTTATCATTTCTATGAGTTGGAGACAATAGCTGTTGTTTATCCTTTGCGGCATTTTAAAGTATACTTGGTTCGATTAAAATTTCGAGTGGTAACTGATTGCAATGCTTTAAGAACGGAATTCTCAAAAGGGACTTGACAATACGAGTGGCGAGATGGTGGCTCGAAGAACAAGACATTAATTTTGAAATTGTGTATCGCGCAGGGATATGCATATCTCATGTTGATACATTGAGTAGGTAACCGGTCGACTTACCGGAGATTAACCAAGCCGACTTGACTGAAGTTTTGTGAAACATGCAACATCAAACATGTGCTTAACGCTGTTTCTACGCCATACGCGAACGGACAGTCCGAAAAGTATAAGAGAACGATTCTGAATACGTTAACTACCCTTAGTACTGATATCGATGATATACAGTGGGACATGCATATGAAAGAAATGCAGAACGCAATAAATACTGCTTTTAATAAAGGTATCAACCAGACACCGTCCGAAACTTTGATGGGGTACCAACCAAGACTTATGGCACAAGCACCCTTGTTGGCAGAAGTTGAAACGGGGATGGAACGCCTTGGCTTGTCCGAAGTGAGGCATAAAATGAAGAGGTGTATCGCGGCAGATCAAGCTCGCCAGAAGGAGTATTATGACAAACATTGCAGAGAGGCTGATAAGTATAGTAAGGGTGATCTGGTGCTAATACTAGTCACTAGCTCGACAAATGCTGGATCAAGTAAAAAGATTTTACCCTAGTATAGAGGCCCGTTCAAGGTAGTGTCTGTCATGGTTAATGATAGATACTTGGTAGAAGATTTATGTAAGGGACATCACAAGGCACGAAGTGTAACAGCAGTAGAGAAGTTACGGCTCTGGTCTTCCGTCCAGGTGTAAATAGTAGTGGCCACCAATGTGATCACACAGTTCTGTCCATTGTAGCATAGTTTTGAGATGTGGTTGTCGCCACACGGACATGGCTGTCCAGTTATAGAAGTGGTTGTAGCCACACGAACATGATCGATCAGGTACGTAAAGTTTTGATACGTGGTTGTCGCCACACGGGGGCCTGAATGTTTCCAGTGATGTTCAGTATAGCTTAAAAGGCGAACTTAACAGATTTTGGAGAACACGGAGTTGTGCTGCCTGACGACAAGTAGTTTGTCAGGATGGTTGAATGTTACAGTCAATAAATTTAAACTAGTAATTATAGGGCTATTGCCCCATTTATTAATCATGTATAAGGTTATGAGTGTAGAAATAATAAAGGCACTGTTGTTAACTGAATAGCGGGCCTGTTAGTAATACCATATTATATTTAAGATATGTATGTTAAATATGTTTGGTTTACGAATGGAATTGGGAAAAGTCACGTTATTTTATTTCTTACAAATATGCTGGACAAATTTGAACTACTTTCATGCTGTAAAGTGTTATAACAAATACAGTACTGCAGTCTACTTAAAACGCACTTCTCTTTTGCGAATCGAATACGAATACACGGGTTCTTATGTAATTGGTTCACATTTTAAACATGAAATATAACGTAATTTTCTTTATGTACCGGATATATTTTGAAAAAAATACTGTAGTGAATTACATTTTGAAATATAGAAATGTGAAATTAGGAAAGAAAATTCATAAACAAATACACAAAATGTGTAACACTTAATCATTTTTATAATATGTTATATCCCCACAAAGAAACATAATAATTGATGGACTTTATTTTGCGAAGGTTAAACAAAGGTGGGGCATAATGGAAAGATAAATTTGTGAAAACATAAATATCAACAATTTTTTGTAAGCAGTAAAAGCAGAAATTCGATCACATAAATTAAAGTTGAGAATTCAAACAAATACATTCCCAAATTTGGAATAAAGAATGTTGTGGTTAAATACTTCAAGATATGTCTTAAAAATAGTATGACCGGTGTAATGTTTTAAAGATAGGTAAGTTAAATAACGTAACAATGCTTCTAAATTATGACTTCGTACTTGTTAGGAACATAACAGTTGTGGCATAAAAACACATTTATTTTTTTACAATAATGCAGACGTTTAAAACGCAGTACATCCGCATATTAAAAGTTTTTGGTTTGATATCCATTAAATGAAATAAAGGTTGTGCTACTGTATGATCAAAAACTAAAATACTTTGCATTTTTAAATTCAGGGAGAAAACGCTAAAAGCTAATTTTCTATTTGTACATCAGGATAAAATTATTTAGTGAACCACTATATGAGGAGATATGAAACTGCACGTTCATGTTAACCAATATGCCCATTTCAACTAAAATAATGGCAGGACATCTTGCACATTGTTACATTTATGAATCCTTTCTTTTAATTTTAGCCTTTGTGTGTCTTACCAAAACCTTAATAATTTCGACTTTTTAAATATCACCCCCAATGATTATACCATTGTCTTAAAATTAGAAAATAAGAGGACGTTTATAGCTTTTCCCATACCAAGAACTAATATTTACCAAGATATAGCAGAAATTTGCAAATTAAATTAATATTTGTTCAAGGATAATTAAAATTTTAATTCAAATTAACTTTAATTAAAATAATTTGTGTGAAAAACCAGTAGTTTCTCATGAATTCGCTATTTAAAAAGAAAATGAAAAAAGTTGAATAAGGATTTTCGAGGTTAAAATCTACATGTTACGTTTTGATCCCGTATCTAAGGTCCTCTTGACAGAAGCTGGTTTCAATCAACATCTTTGATCTGCATCTTGGGACATAAACCTTGATGTCATTATCCATATTGGCGGATTTTCGAATGCGCGCATTGGTTTTAATTAAAATAATTGGTGTTCCAAAACAAGACATAGGACATGCAACTTACTTATGAATCTATTGTCATCTATAAACAGGAAATGACACGCTTATAGCGATTTGTGCTATGGCCCTACAGCATATTAGGGTTTGACTGAAACCGTTGCTAGCAGATGGAATTCCGCTTGGTCACCACTTTCAACAATCGAAGTCGCGCCATGAGTGCGTGTGTGTGCGTGGTGTGCGGGCGTGCGTGCGTGTATGTGTGTGCGCGCGCTTGTGTGTTGTGCGCGAGTGTGAGTATGAGTGTGAGTGTAAGTATGAGTATGAGTATGAGCGTGAGTGTGCGTGTGCGCGTGCGCGTGCGTCTGCGAGTGCGTGTGCGTGTGCGTGTGCGTGTGCGTGTGCGTGTGCGCGCGCGTGTGAATGTGTGTGTGTGTGTGTGGGTGCGTGCGTGCGTGCGTGCGTGCGTGCTGTGTGTCTATATGTCTGTATGTGTGGGGGGTGCGTGCGAGCGTGACTGTGTGTGCCTTTGATGCACTTCCTTTCAAACTTGACAATAATTATTGTGTGCTCTTATAATGGTGTTATTAATGTTTATTAAAAAACACCAAGAAAATTATTGATGCTAGTAAGACCACCGGAATTTCTAAGACGATCCTTGGTTTACTTTATTCGACCTTCCAACGTATACAGTGGAAATTAAAAGAAATGAAATAATTTTAATTATAATTTTTTTAGGATAACTATGCAACCGCTTCTTTATGTGTTCATAACGAAAACAGGCAACATTGTAAAAACAAAAACAATAATCTATGTCAGAATGACGATTAAAAATGTCAGATAGACATAAATACATGTTAACTTAAAAAAAATTCCAAAGCCGCTCGCTTCTTTAAGATATCCGTAATACAATTTAACCATTTCATTCATATTTAATTAATTTTTAGACTTACCTTGCTTTATATTAAGAAACTCTATAAAGCAAAGCTATACAAAATTAAATCTTCTTTAAAAAATATGTCTACACTTTTTCTTATAAAACTAATCGTTATTCAGTTATTAAAAAAATCTTAACTAACACTTAAAGTCTACCTTTAGAATTTTTTTCCGTTAAATTACGCGTCGTATCAAAAAAATGCATAGAACATAATCGATATACCTAGGTATATATCTCTGAAATATGCAGCTGTTTTAGAAATATTTGATAAAAACCAAAAGCTGCCCCTAATAAACCCCCTTCGCACTGGATTTCTCCCAAAATCTAATCAGCTCCAAATAAGACGGAAACAAGCTTAAATACAACATTTTAATTACGTAGGTGTTTTCGTTCGGGAAACACACAAACTTGCACAAAGGCGCAAAAACACATACACACACGTGTGCGCGCGCGCACACACACACACACACACACACACACACGCACACATGCACACACACACTCGCACAAACGCGCAAACATACGCATACACGCACATACGCACACGCACGCGCACGCGCGCACGCACACCCACACGCACACTCACACGCACACGCACAAGTACACACACACGCACACGCACACGCACACGCACACGCACACGCACACGCACACACACACACACACGCACACGCACACACGCACACGCACACGCACACGCACACGCACACGACACACAGCACACGCACATGCACACGTACACGCACACGCACACGCACACGCACACGCACACGCACACGCACACGCAAACACGCACACGCACACGCACACAAGCACACGCGTACACACACACACACACACACACACACACACACACACACACACACGCACACATTATGACCTATCTTGGCGAAACTTGGCCAAGCGTTGTATAATTAGCTAATAAGTTGAATTAGCGATAGTGAAAAAAATCGATAGCATAATGTGTAGGTTGAAAGATAAAGAAAATAATGGAAATAGAATACTGTTAGTGACAGTAGAAACCAACGCAACGTATTATACGTTTTCTGTCTTTGCGCAAGGTGGTGTTAATTTTTTCGTTTCTAAAGGAGTCAAAACTCTATCTTTTGAACATACCCGCAGTGTGATCGTTCTTCTTAAACACTTTGATTGACGAAGTTTGGTTTTACTGAGCCCAGTGGGATAAATGTGGGTCACATATTAGAGAGATAGTTGTTGTTAATCGAATTAAGGATCAGCAGTGATTTTTAGTATCCATCGCCGTCGCTAAGGAGAGTTAAGAACAAAAAATAAGGTTTTTAAAATTAAAATTTTAATTGCACTGATGTAGGTATTTATTACATCAAAATAAAGAAGAAAATTAAATTTGCCATAAAAATGATACAAGATTTGTTTTAGTATTGTTGTTAGTTTTGATTTTGATTTAATAAATAATAACATTTTTGTATTCTTAACGATACCTAGCGATGGTGATAGACATTACAAATCACTTTTGGTCCTTAATTCGATTAACAACAACTATATCTTTACTATCAGACCAACATTTATCCAATTTGACTCAGCAAAATCAAACTTCGTCAATTAAAGTGTTAAGAAAATCTTCATTTCGCTATAACTTTAAAAAGAGCAAAGATATCAACTTACGGTTCTTACGTTTTTCTTGCAAATTTAATCTAATTTTCGAACACGATGTCAAAAATATGCCATGTGATTTAAATTTTCGGAGTAAAATGAAAAAAAGTGATATTATAGCGCTCTATAGGTTTTATTAGGAACTATTTTGTAGCAATGGGAACGGCAATTTTAAATACCAAACTGTCTTCCAAACAAGCTTTATTTTACTAAAATTGAATAACTGGTTTAGTATTTACAGCAATTTTAATTATTACACCTTCAATAGCTTCCCCTACTCTTATTATGGCTAGTACGCCGATTAACATTAAATCAAAATTCTGTAGAATTGTCTAGACCTTCTAACGATGTAAGGAAAAGGAAAAGGCCACGTATTTCATTCCCTTGGGGAGGGTGGCCTGCTCGAGCTTTCCGAACTCCTTCAGATGGATACCCAGCATACATATATACATTACGTATATATGCATGGTGGGATTAAGGATGGGTGTGGTCAGGATAGGAGAGGAAGGAATGGAGTTAGGGTTCTGAGGGGGAAAATACTACCCCAGCATTCGCCTAAGCAGCCGCACATGGTGTGCGTATACGCAGTGACCAGGCCGCTACATGTGTATGAGGAAAACCCCCTGAAAAAACCTCATACAAGGTAGACGGTAACGGGAATCGAACCCATTACCTCCCGAATGCTAAGCAGATCGTGTCAGCACTACGTTACCAGTTCGGTTACCGATGTAAGCAAAGGTATATCTTTATATAGGAGTTTTGGGAGAAATTTAGAATTCTGTTGTTTAATTTTTAATTGCGCATCCTAGCGGTGAAATATAGAACTTCAAGATAATGTTCAGCATTTTCTCATGCCCACATTCATAACAAAGATTTTTTCCGATTGTTGTCAGATTGACAGGTCCTGATATACAGCCGCTTACCTTGCTTATTTGCCCATCCGGTGTATTGCATTATTCAGCATTTTTGGTTGAGTTTTAGAAATTTTCTCCCTAATAGAGTCATTTAATTCTTCCAGGGTTGTTAAACCTCACAGCCAGTAATCCGCTGGGTTAAGATCAGTGAATCTTGGAGGCTACGAATTTACAAAACCTCTGCTTATATTCTCTACACAGCGATGATTATATTTGACACAGCAGTTTTTCATAAATATAGAAAAATTCAATTCTCGAAACGACCAGATTCCATTTACTGTTTGCTACAGCTTGATTTCTTACATTTATATAAGACTTTATGATGACCCCATATAAGTAGGTATTAAGTATGACGTACCGTTTTTTAAGGAAGTTGTAGCACCAAACACAACGAATTACCGTACGATTAATACAAAAATTATCCATCGTGCTATGAAATTATTTTACAAAGAAATGCGTTCGTTTGGTTCTTTCTGTCTGTTGTATCCGCGAAGTGTCAGGTTTATATTTTGAGGTTATGTGGATTAACCAATGTGCTTTTTCAATCACTTTCTAAGTAGATACATAGAAACGGATCGGGAGTCTTCCATATTATGGGTATTCAAGAACAAGACACTCTAACAAAATCCTGTAGGTATATTTCGGCTGAAGTGTAATTAATTCATATATGAGCCGATTTCACGCAATATTGACTTCATGTTGGATTATTGACAGAAATTAAAATTTACGCAAAATGGGTAAATGCAGACTTAAATATCTTATTCGTTCACAACAAAACTTATAATAATTAAATATCTGTAGACTAGTTTAAATTTTCGATTTCCCCCTTATATATTTTTAGTTTGTAACTCAAATTTCAGTCGAAAAGTGTTTTCAAGATTTGGTATTTTCGGCAACAATAATGATTTAAAATTTAAAATTACATAAAGGAGTATGTAAGTGCATACAATCACCATTCCATTATTATAATCTCAACTTATTTTCATTTATTGTAAGTATGAGAAAATTTAGCATTGCGTAAACATGCTAATATATAAAAAAAATATGTCGTTCAAATTAAGGTTTTTTTAGCACCGTTTATCGAGTAGGGGAGACTGTTGTACCTTGATCATAGTGTACCTTGGATCACTTGATCGTTTTAGTCCTTGTGCTGCTATCTAGGAACTAATAGCCCGTTTAATAGATAGTTTGCATTCTGTATTACAGTGTACATCTAGAGAAGTACGGTTGAAAAGCACGTTGTCGATGTAAAATACAGATTCGTGATTTTAGTCGCAAAAGTAACGATTTTTCAATTTGAAATTAATTTTTTTAAGAGAGTCAGTGAAAAAGAAACAGTTGTTCAGTGAAACCAGTGTATGCAGTAATAATCGGTGAGTACAGAGACATGCTTAAACTTAGATTTAAACATATCCTATAATTGTTACGAATTTTTTTGTCTTTATACACCCTAATGTACCTTGGATCAAAATTATATCATGTACCATCATGTATCATAGGTACATGACGTTAAATTTGCTTGGCATTTTGTTCCAGGGTACAATGCCAAGAACCAAATCTGAAATAAAAGGGGTCCTATTGACCCCGAGGCAATGAAAAAGCAATTCAAGCAGTCACAACCCCTCCAGAAAAGCGAATCTCCATACGCGAGGCTTGTAAAATTTGCAACTCTTGTGCGGCATCTAAATTCTTTCAAAGCGTCTGGTGATAAAAATTATACTTATAACGTAAAGTATGACACAAACAAGATGTTTAGTCATGAAGAAGAAGAAAATCGAAAAAGGAATTCGTCAATTAGCTTATAAATTTGCCTTAGCTAATAAAAAAAGTACCCCAAGCAATGGGATGAAGAAAAATTACTGGAGAGGAATGGATGCGTTTGTTTTGTGGAGACATTACAACACCTTAACAATTAGAGAACCAGAAAAAACAGTCTTTCGCGAGCAACCAGCTTCAATAAAGCCAACGTTTCCATGTTTTTGATAATTTAGAAGATGCTCATAGGCGTTTAGGTCCATTTCCGCCGGAAATAATATAGAATCAGGATGAAACAGGTTTAACGATTGTACAAAATCCTTCAAAGATCGTCGCACCTAAAGGCATTAAACAAATAGGTGCTATGACTTATGGTGAACACGGCCAGTTGATAACTATGAATGGCTGTATAAATACCATCGGCAATCACATCCCTCCAATGCTAATTTTCCCGCGGGTAAATCTAAACGATTTCATGCTTAAGGGGTACCACCAGGTACCATTGGCGGTGCCAACCCATCTGGCTGGTCAACCGAAGAGCTTTATCTAAAATTTTTAGACCACTTTATAAAGCATACTAAACCTTCAAAAGAAGAGCCAGTGTTATTGATAATAGACAACCACGAAACGCATTTGTCAGTACAAGCTGTGGACCGGGCATCCGAAGCAGGTATTGTGATATTAACGTTCCCTCCACACACGTCACATAAGTTACAGCCACTTGATCTGGCTGTTTATTTTCCTTTCATAACCAAGCAGTTGATTCCTGGCTTATTAATAATCCTTGAAACATTTTGACATTTACTGGGTGGCTGAAGCTATTGGACATGACTTTCCTCTAGCATTCACAAGTAATATCGTTAGTGGCTTTAAAAAGGCTGGAATTTTTTCTTTGGACCGAACAGTTTTTAGTAACGATGATTTTTATGCATCGTATGTTACCGATCGTCCGGCTTCAGTAGACAATAGTGAGTCAGTTGCTGTCGGGGCAGATGAAACAACTTCAATTAACGAAATACAACTTGATATGACTCCGTCCACTTCGGCAGCTGCATCCGATACTATTGTCAGTCCAGAACAAATACAACCGTTTCCTAAAGCTGTGCCTCGAAAGACTATCAAAAAGGGAAGAAAGCCAGGTAGAACTCCAATTGCTACAGATACGCCGGAAAAAGAAGAAATCAGACAAGCTAAAGCTAATAAAAACCCTAACAAAAAGCAATGTAGATTGTCAAACGCTGAGAAAAATGCAGAAATAACGAAAAAAAAGGCTGTTAGAAATTTATTTGAGAGTGAATCTGAAAGTGATGACATAACGGACTTTTTGGAAGATGAAGATGATGAAAATGACGTATTGGAGATAATCAACCGTGAAATATCTGAGTCGCAGGAAGAAACAGAATTTGAAAGACCTATTTTTGAAGTAGGGGTATACGTGTTGGTCAAATTTCCAAAGAAAAAGGGACTAGCAGAGCATTACGTAGGAAAAATAAATTCCAAAGACGTTAATGGATTCGAATATCAGATTCAGTTTTATAAAAGAATTGGACAAAGCAGCAAATTTGCTATTGAATCAGAAGAAATCTTTGATGTTGCTGAAGAAGACATAATCGTTAAACTTCCTAAGCCAGTAAGCGTAACAGGATCAGCAAGAGTAACAGGGAAGCTATTGTTTTATGTGAACTTTTCTCATTACAATGTGAAACAATAAATTTCTCTTTTTGTTATTTTTAATATTATTTCTATTATAACAATAAATAAGCTTTTCTTGGTGTTGTTTATTTACAAATAGTTTATAATTTATTTATCCTAGATACATGAGGTTAGTGATCCAAGGTACATTATGGTCATGTACCTTGGATCAAATGTAATACTCCATAAAAAAGTTAAAATAAAAACCTAATTTTTCGTCAAACACAGTTTAAGATGTGCTATCAGCTAGTCAAATGAATGGCCAATACTTGGTAAAAATTCAAATTATTTAAAATATTTAAAGAGGTCATTTCCTTCAGATCTTGTAAAAAATGATCCTCTACTCATTCAATGTTTAACTTAAAAGAACTTGCAATGATACGCTTGCATTTCTGGATACCATAGTCAGAATAGCAAACATAAGTATCTTAAACAAAAATACAGGGATTATGTCTCGACCCGCAATTCTGCTGATAAGGTTTGATTCAAATAAAGTTGGGCATGACTCATCGATGTAAAATTCTATAATAAAATTACATTTTTTATCTCTCACTCTACTACATGTATTAGAGAAGGATGCCCATAAAAACATAAATCTGCTGTATAATTCATATTAGCGTACTAAAACGTAATTAAGAAGCAGTATCTGTCACTCCTTTTATATTTTGAAATTATTGTTTATGCATTTTTGCTATAATTTTTATAAAATACAATTTTTTTTAAAACTATCTACAACTTGTAAAGTGAATTATCGGTAATTTGTTAACATTTTTACATAATTTATATAACATTTGCAAAATTTTAGATATGCTACGTAATAAGTACCTTAAATCTCAAGCGCAGCTCGTAGTTATGAACGTGCCTAATTATTTTGAACGGGGACGTGACAATCAAGGGGTACTCGATCCATTTGAATCTGTTATGTAAGTATGTAGTACGTTATTATGTAAAATATGATACTTGAAAGGACTAACTTCAGCGCACGTCTGAAGCATGTGGGGTTAGTGTAAATACAGTTAGTGCTATAAAAAAAGGGTTACAGAAGCCCAAAAAGTTAATAAACCTCCACAGTCACCAACTAAGCGGAGAAAACGTACAAAGTCCACCGAAGTTGATGGCTATGCGAAGGATGCTGTATCTGTTTTTGTTGGTATACATGTTACGCTGGCATCATTACCAAAAGAATTAAGCAATAGTCAAGTTTTTGATTTCAGTAGATCAAGTTTAAGACGTCTCTTACATTCCATTGGCTTTACATCTAAAGTAGATGATGGTAGAAGAGGTCTACTGGAACAATCACATATTGCTGCCCATCGTGTATTCTTAAGAGAATATTACAAAAATCAAGAAGAAAAATTATACAATCTTATTCTTAGATGAGACTTGGATTTTTAGTCGAGGATTGCACAAAAGAAGCTGGCATGATAAAACTAAGGAAACCACGAAGAGGAAGCCAATGGGTGAAGGGAAAAGGTTTGTTGTAATTTGGTTATTCCCTTATAATTCCTAAATATTTTTTAGATTTATAGTTGTTCATGCAGGAAATAAAGATGGATTTATTTCATATGCTTCACTTTTGTTTTCTACAGTCACAAAGTGCAGACTATCATGGAGATATGTGTGCGGAGTTGTTTACAAAATGGTTTGAAAATAATTTAATTGCAAACTTAAAAGAACCATCTTTAATTGTAATGGACAATGCTAGTTATCATTCCAAACTTCTAGAAAAAATTCCAAATAATTCATATATAAGAAGGAAGAAATATGTATTAACGCACAACATAGCTTATGAACCTAGCATGTTTAAAAAGAATTACTGCAATTAGTTGCAGATAATGCGTTACCAAAGGTATACGAAATAGATGAAATAGTACACAAGTGTGGACACAGAGTATTACGGTATGGGCAAACTGCAAAGAAGACTACAACAAAAATATAGGAAGACATAATTCCAAATTGAACGATAACTATGTAGCTATCGTTGAATTGATGGGACATATTGGCAGAGATGCATTAAACATGCCGAAGTGTTAACGTAGACACTTTGGCATGTTTAATGCATTTCTGCCAATATGTCCCATAAATTCGTCGCAAAGAGTGTTGGTAAATTGAAAAACATTTTGAGGTTATGTAACCATTAATTATAACTGTTAACGATTCCACTTCTGAGAGTGACACTGATAGTGAATAATTTTCTTTAATTTAAATGTTTTAATCCCAATGTAATATAAATATTCTAATTTTACGTAACATATTGATAACTCTACAATAGGTGGACTGAATACATGTAGGTACTGATTTATGTAAATTGCTTTTCATTTAACTTGGAGTAATATTAAATCTATCTGAACTATGTGCTAAATTAAAATATTAAACATCTATAATTTTAACTTCGAACTGCATTACACTGTACACACTTTCTTCTACAAGAATGAAATAATCACAAATGTATAAATATTTATATTATCGTAAAGTATCTATAAGAATTATGTCGATTACAAAGTAATAATTATGTTTCTAGAAGGGTTGTTATAAATCTTGAGAATAACAAACCAATTGCAACGTTCTCATTTTCCACCTGAAATGATTTAATTTATAATAAACAAAAAAAAAAGTATGTTTACTTACAAATATATAGGTTATGTATTATGATGGAATGTAATTATAATCAGACCATATCCTAAATTATAACAATTTACTGTCGCAGCAAAATATGTTTAAATATAAAAAAACATTCAATAATTTTCAACCTGCTTTGACATTTTATGGAAATTTATGTGGAGACATCTGCCGATAAAAATATTAACTAAAAGATACTTTGCTGATTTAATGAAGACTTACGTCGCCTAAATCTTAGTCCGTGTAATTTTAAGAATGAGTCATACCCAACTTTATTTGAATCAAACTATACTCATAAAATTATTGTTTCTGGTTTAGTGATATAAGTAACTGTTTCACCTCAAAATTTTTGATTGAATTCAAAAAGTCACAGGGCCATCTTATTTTAAAAAGAGTTACAATGTATTTCTATTTGCAAATTGTAGATCATTGTTTAAATAATTTATCGTTCATGTAAACTTTCACGATTATCACACATAGTTAAAATACTTATTTTTTAGGTATTAAATCGTAATTTTTATTTATCATTATATTCATTTATACGTTTCAATAACAATTGCAGTTGTTATCCTCAGTAAATGTTACAATTTTTTTTTAATACTAAATGAGGAGGATAACTATAATTGTTATAGAAACGTATAAATTAATATAAAGATAAATAAAAAATACACGATTTAATACCTAAAAGATAAGTATTTTAATTTATCGTTCACTTTCCTAGTGAGATTTCTAATACGTTATTCTTTTTTTTACATTAATAACGTATTAAATTACAGATTATTACATTTTCAAATACTAAATTAACTCCAATTATTTCTATTTTTACTGTACCATTTGGGATGATTTATTGTAAAGGAAACTTTCAGCTTCTGTGTATTCGGTAATGTTTACACATGATACAATTTTTCGACCTTATGAATCTTTAAAAGAATGACAATTATTTAAATTACAATTGCGCCCATTAATATTAAAGTAAGTGTATCAAATAAGGCCCCGTTCCTAATAAGGCCCACCTCCGGTAAATTATAACCGGATACGTAATGTTGCATATTATTGTCCCTAAAAAACACCGACATCTAGCGTCGGAAAAACATAACTTACAATGGCTGTCTGGAAAACCACGTGGACTATTGCATCATTTCACGCGTTCATTTACGGCTCGTTATAATTCTTGGACCCCAAACATTTTACTTTACAGTACTTGCTATTATTCTTTTGTGTATATTTTATGTCACTTTGTTGGTTAACCAGTGTACATATCAGGTATGTAAATATGTTTATGCTTAATAAAATCATATTAACAAAATATTTAAATAACTATTTTAAAGTATAGGATCCCTAATAAGGCCCGGGCGGAACACATTGGAAAGCTGTATTTTTAAATTTACTTTTGATGTAAACTGTTAAATAGCTCTAATCTTTGTTGAGTTTGGTGTAGTTTGAACTGAAATTGCAAACTTTATTTCAGAATAATACTCAAAAAAATGGCAAAAAGAGGTTAATGGACTGAGGCACAAATGGAAATGGCCATACAAGCAGTAAGAAATGGAATGGCTGCAAGAACGGCTGCGAAAGAATTCAATATTCCACACCGCACTCTAAGAAATCGCCTTCTCAGTGGAAACAGTAAAAAGAAAATGGGGCGACCTTCATGTTCAACAAATGAACAAGAACTCGAACTATGTGGAAGTATATTTCGGCTCACCGATGTTGGAATGCCGCTTACAGCTAAAGTGATACAGCGTTCTGTTTTTGAATATTTCCAAAAAATAATATATCTTCTAGGTTTAACAATAAAGGCATTGCTGGTCGAAAATGGCTCAAGATTTTCCTAGGCCGTCACCCAGATGTTTCTAGAAGAAAGTCACAATCAATGAACCCTGATAGAGCGGAAAAATTGAATAGATTCATTGCAGGTGATTACTTCAAAAAACTAAAAGAAATCATGATAAAATTAGACGTTCTTCAGAGCCCCCAACGCATATTTAATATTGACGAAAAGGGATGCCGTTTAAATTTACACAAATCCCAGGATGTATTTGCTCGTAAAGGAGTTAAAAGAGTGCACTTGATTTCCCGAGAACACGCTGAAAATGTGTCGATATTGGACTGTGGAAATACCATCGGACAGATGATTCCGCCGATGATCTTGTTTAAGGGCAAAAGAAAGAAACAAGAATGGTTGGATAATATGCCAGCTGGTACAGTGGTTGAGATGATCGACAAGGGAAGCATTTATCAAATGGGTTCATCATTTTGCAAAATTTAAGCCTCCTGGTAAGGTACTGCTTATTTTCGACGGGGCTTCCTCCACTACTACTACTACCTATCGGTAGTAGTTCCGAAAATTCAATGATGATTATTCTCTACACGACACTTCGAGCTCTGAGGATTTTTCTGAGCCAGCCGTATTTAATAGTTTCCACGAAGTGCTAATTACACCAAATTTAGAAGCCAAGAAAGACAAAGTTGTTTGAAAGAAGTCTTTAAACTATCGCGCACAGGAAGTTACTAGAGCGTTGTTCGAACAAGATACAAATTTAGCAGGACCAAGTGGCGTTAAAAAACAACAACATAAGTATGACGCCTAAAACCAGAAAAAAAAACACACAACGAAACAAAGATTTGTGAAGAAAATATTGTACCAAAACAGAAACAAGAACAAGATAAAAATATATCAGGACCATAAAGACATAATTTACATCGATTAGGGCTTGAACCTTGATGGCGCAGTTGGTTAGCGCGGTACTCTAGCAAAGTACTGGTCGTAGGTTCAAATCCTACTCGAGGTAAAGCTTTTATTTATGTATTTAATAAAATTAATATTAATTTTAAGGACCAAGTGTAGTTCAAAAAAAAAAGAAAGCTGTGTGATGAACAAAATGAGAAAAAAGAACAAAACGATACAAAAATTTGCGAAGAAAATATTGAACAAAAACAAGACAAAAATTTACCAGGAGCAAGAGGAGTACAAAAAAAGGGAAAGGTGAGTGACGAGAAAAAAGGCGAAAGTTGGTTTTGTTATTTATGTCATGAAGATGTTGTGAGGGATATGAGACTTTGCGTGGCATGCAATACATATGTCCACGAAGAATGCGAAAACAAAGAAATTGCATTTTTATGTCCAAATTGTGACTAAATATTTCATCATTGCTTTTAAATAAATGTTTATAAAACATAAACAAAACACATTATTCCTACCATAATTTTAGTGATTTGGTACATGGTGGGCCTTATTAAGAGCACGATGATCTTAATAGGGTCCACAAGACACCATTTTTTTAGCACAAAAATTATTAGAAAACTGGTATTTTTTTAAATGTAATATTTTTATACAAAAGTACATCAGTTGAAAATTCATATCCCTTAATCTCAGATTTTTAAGCCTTCTTTAAGCATTTTAAAAAAGTATACATATTCTTAAGTGGGCCTTATTAGGCTCACTTACCTTATTACCAATAATGAAGATGAGTGCGAAATACCTTCGAATACAACATTTCTGAAACGAAAGTATGTAAGCAAAATAGAATATTAAAGCATTACTATCGGATACAGATAAGGTAGACTGTAAATGTTGCGTAATGTGTCGTCACATTTTCAGAATATGCAAGATTAAACCATTTTTTTAAATTTTATGTGTACCAACACAAGTCTCTGCATAAATTCAATAACTAGAGGGTTACTTGCTCTCTACTAAAACGCAACATGTTATAATAAAGATGTAAACAAGAAACGTATTTTCATATTATATGACGTTATTTTAAATAATATTGTTTTCATAATATTGATTAATAATTTAGAAAAATGAAAAAATAACTTACGCTCATAAGTAATCCATATGATTCCCGTATTGCACCGAAACATCCCAAAAACGCAATAATAAATATAATAGAACCAGCAACAATAAGTACAATGGGTGCTGCCAAAATTCTACCTTCCACAAAATGATTAAATTCTCCAACATCAGCTAAGACAAGTGAACCAGCTGTTATAATTCCAATTCCGGAAACCTAAAAGTTTAATTTAGAAAATAAAATGACATTCAATCAATCACTTACAGCAAAAATTAAATTAAAAAAAAATAATAAATATTTTATAAGGGACATGCCACAAGATTCCATAGTGGAAAGGAACTCAGTCCTTCAGCACTAGAAAACACTGCGTTCACTTCAAAATTCAAGCGTATAATAGTGTGAAAAGAACGTAGTAGATAAATTCAACCCCTCATGACCTAAAAATTCTTTTATTGGAAAATTATTTAACGGAAAAACTTTCATTGGTGGTTTACTTAGTAATAATAATAAAAAAGCAGTTGTTATAGTGACGTATTTGTAAACATTAATTTTCCCTATACCATTATTCCGACTTACTATAAAGCTCGATTAACCTTTATATACTTTATATCTGCTCGTTATAAGTGGTTGTAATTCACCCCCAGACAGTGCTTTCTTTAAATCAATACTCAAATAAAAAAATCGGATTCTGAAAAATGTGATAAAATTAAAAATCGTGAAGCTTGATTAATTATCAATAGAAGTGGTTTACCTATATAGGATTCATTACCCTTGTTTTCCCTTAAAATCAAATGCGTGTAAAACTAAAAGTATTCATGTACAGGAAACGTTTTAGCCCCAATACTTAATTAAATGTTCAGAAATTCCTATTGATAATCAACGGAATTGATTTTCTCTCGCTTGTAGGTTTATTACATGTCATTAACTAATAAAAAACCATTGTTTAAAATTTCGTTACAAATGAAACGTAAGAGAATGAGGTCAAATTGGGATGGTTCTTACACTGTTAATATACATAATTCAGTCCCGTGAGTATAATGAAATTTGTTAGCGTAATCACGCATATTTATATTTATACATTTGTTTATAAATTACAAATTCTTATAATTAATAAGCACAAATAAAAAAGCAAGCTAAATGAATACATAAACAGTAATTTATTATAAGCACGTAGTTGTAACGTTCACACAAAACACAGGGTAAATAGAAAAGATCCATAAATCTTTAATTTACATCGTTTTAATAATATTTACGCAATCCGAATAAAGTAGATTAACCGCAACCGAATCATCATCATGAAATATTCTCGGTTCTAACAATTTACACAATAGGTACCTTTTCATCAATATAAATGCAACGTTTGAAATAAGTGCACAGAACTCGTAGTTTACAATTTATAAATTAAAACAAATTCGACTAAATTGCGTTACTTATTTTATTGCTCAATCTGTTCGATGTACACTGTGTCCCATTTTGGTTGAAAGATAGAAACATGCGGTTTTCGCAACCCTGTCCTACTTTTTCGTGATACGAAAGATGCCACAAACAGAATTGTCATAGTCCTATTAGTATTTGAGAAACAGGGCGAAATTCAAAATTTGCAGATTTTAAGCATGCCTCGTAACTGCTTTGCCTTGTCATTTATCGAAATGGTGAAAAGTGGGTTTTATACAGAATTTTCAGTAGAATTTAGTGGCGTGCATAGTTTTCCCCACAAAAAGTCAGTCTCTTCGCAATAAACCAAAGCTTTGTTTTTTTAAATGGAACACCCTGTATATATTTTTTTATCATATAATAGACCTTAACCTCAGCTTTCAAAAAATATGTATTGGGTGACACTTCTTTTGCATTATTAACCTCAAAAATGAATGTTACGTTAATTTAACATTTTGTTGATATAGTTGGCCATGAAAAAACAAGGTTAATGGTTAGGTAGATTTATCCAAAAACACAAAATTAAAAACTAAACGTAATACCTACAACTTTACATGCTTAATATAAAAAAAGAGATGTTAGAACTGATGACCATTACGTGCTTTTCACACTCTTCCAATTCGTTCTATAGCATTAAGCACAATACTAGGGTAATCTTGTAAATGTCTGAAAACTTCTCTAACTGCATTTGTCAAACGTTCAATGTTATCATATTGAGTTTAGTATATTTTATTTTGCAAGTAACCCCATAAAAAGAAATCTAGGACTGACAAGTCAGGAGACCTAGGAGATCATTTTATCGGCCCATTAGAGCCTATTCATCCATTACCAAAATTGTTTTCCAAAAACGGGCGTATAATTTGAGCATTGTGAGATGGGGCTGCATTCTGTTGGAATTGAATTTGGTTCAAGTGAGCTAAAGGAATGTCATCTAATAATTCAGACACAACCATTTCTAAAATGTCCAAATATCTAGGGAGCGTATAGGTTCGCTTCGATAATGTAAAATTTTATTTTTGATCCTAGTATAAAGCAGGAAACGTTTAGTCCAAATCGTGCTTGTTGTCTTTGGGGGAATATTTGGTGTTGATTTTCTTGAGACCAGAATCTGATATTGTGCCTCTTTAAAACACCCGAATTGCTAAAATGTGCCTCGTCTGACCATATGACATTTCTTCTTAAGTTGGGTACTATATTTAACTTGTTTAAGTATGAATTGCAAAATATTAACCTACGTTCACAGTCGCCAGGATGTAGATGTTGAACAACCTAAATTTATATGGTTTATATTTATGGTCGCGAAATATTCTTTGGATTCTTGTTTTCGAAACTCCAATACTACTTTCTATAGTTCTGCAAGAACTTATAGGATTACCCTCCACACTCGCTAAAACGGTGACCTCATCATTTTCTCGATTTTCTTTATTATATTTTTTTGTCCTGGGTTTAGAAAATGATCCATACTTAATTAAATTTCTTTTTAAACTATAAAACGTGATTTTACTAGGTTTCCCGTTCTGGAAACCTCCATAGGGGTAACTTAATTATCGAAATTAATACAAAGGAAACTACATTTAAAACACAAACCTATTGCTGCGTCGGCGTTTTCATTACTCTGACCAAAGCAAATCAGCATACCATATTTTTCAAAATTTTTATTTTCTGCTATATTTTGCACAATGAAGAAACAATGCGATTGTCGCACAAAAATAATTTTAAGCAGATTTGACAGGTTAATTACGTTTATATAAGACTAGGCTCAGCCTACTTACAAATTTAGATAGTATTCTTTATAAGTTTTATTGCCATTAATATTTTTTTCTGAAGCTGCAAGATGCATTTTACTCAATTAAAAAAAAATTCCAGTTTGAATATGTTTCAAAAACTATTGTACCTAATTTGCATAATTTTTTGTTATTATTTCTGCATTTTTGCGTAAAAGTCCTAAGATTTATTATAATCGCGTATTTATATATTTATAATTATAGTAAAGCAGTAAGAATCTAGTATCCCTTTTTAATACTCAAATACATCTTGGACGTTCAAGAAAATACGCGTTTATACAAAGTTTATAGGTTTCATGGCCTATATCATCAAAATATTAAATTAACGTAACATTCATTTTTGAGGTTAATAATGCAAAAGAAGTGCAAGACAGTATAAATTTTTTGAAACCTGAGAGTAAGCTCTATTATATAATAAAATATATACAAAGTGTTCCATTTAAAAAATCAAAATTTTGGTTTATTGCGAATAATCTGACTTTTTGTGGGGAAAACTATGGACGTCATTAAATTCTATGGAAAATTCTGCATAAAAGCCACTTTTCACCATTTCGATAAATTACAAGGTAACGCAGTTACGAGGGATGCTTAAAATGTTCAAATTTTGAATTTCGCCCTGTATCTCAAATATTAATAGGACTATGACAGTTCTGTTTGTGGCATCTTTCGTTTCATGCAAAACTAGAACGGGGTCGGGAAAACCGCATCTTTCTATCTTTGCTCGCAAACGAGATACACTACAATTTCAACCAAAATGGGGCACAGTGTACATTATCGAGAGCTTTCAAACGTTCAGAAGAATTTATGACAATATTAATATTAGTAAGGATAATGAGCAACTAATCTAAAACAGATTAATAGTTATTAATGTAGCAAGTAGAGCGACGTGCAGCAATGAATACTTTTTGCATGCGTTGCATACAATATTCTTCCTACATTTATACAAAAAGAGGTTTTACTAGGTGACCCTAAGTGTAGGCAAATAAAAAGTATTTTTTTAAAGTAAAACTTAATTATGATTGATTATTATCAATGTTAGTGTGATTTGGTGGATAGTAGTTTTAAAGATGTTGCGTTTGCCAATACACTGATTTTGTCTTGGTTCTGTAAAAAGCCTTCATCGCCACTGTCATTCATGTTTTCAATAATATTATCCATTTTAAACTATAAAACTTTTTTTTCATTTGCTTAAACTGACAAACCCGATTTCTAATGAAAAACTAAGGTATATCGATAGCGTGCGCACGAAACAAGCTTCCATGACAAAATGTAATTTTTTCATAAAAATTTTAAATGAATACAGATTTGTGTAATTCAAATTTGACTATAATTGTTTTAAATTATATAATGGTCTAATTACATTTTACCTAGTTAAACAATATCACTTCAAAAAAGGAAAGTTGAAAACTATAACCAACTTCCGTCACTCAAAAATCAACACTTTTCGTTTTATCAGAACGGCTGTAACATAATACTCACTTTACGGATAATATCCCAACTAAAGCAATTAAACTGAAATGTTCACCAAACATTGTCTCTTTCCCTCTCACTCCCTCTCTCGTCCTCTCTCCCCCTGTTCTCCCACTCGCCCTATATCACCTCCTCTCTCCCATCTCCCTCTCGCCCTATCACTTCCTCTCTTGCCCTTCTCTCCCCATCTTCCTCCTTCACTCCCCTCTCTCCTCCTCAGCAGTACATACTAGGACAAATTCCTGAGACTAAAATAGATCCAGTTCAATTTACCTTAGTCCAAAAGTTGATAGTTTCCGAAATACAGGGTGCCAAAGTTATTTTTTTTAACTCTTTTTTAAATATCTATCTAATAATAACCAGATTTATATCGCGAGCAGCCCTTTGCCTGCATTTAAAGCTCCATAAAAAATTATGGACATACTGACACAAAAAAAATGTCTGCGTCAGTATATCAAATTTCTAGTCAGAAATTCTTATTCCCTGGTATATTTTCTTCAAAAAAGGTGTACCTTGTAGATGTCGCTTCGATCAGCCGTTTCTGTGATAATCGAATTTAAATGTTTCATTGTGTACTAAAATTCTTCACACTTTATCCTGGTTTAGGACTGGTGCAAGAAGTTTGGAGTGTCTTTAACTTTACACAACAACATAAGAATGTAAGAATTAACTGGCAAATAACAAGAGGAACAGCATACAAAGTCAATAACAAACGATCAGAACAGCGAACCTTCATTAAATTATATATTGTTCAATTAAACTCTAGGTAAATGTTGAAAGTGACCCCCGTTTTTATGTGCACAAAGATTAATTCCACGGAGAGAAATGAACTGCACCCTATCCATCATCTCTGCATCTAACCGTAAAATGTTTACTGTTGTCTTAAAGTACTGTTAACCGTACCCTTAGAAACGTCAAGTTCCAAACCAATATGTTTGGTGCTGAGACTCGGATCTTCTTCAACTAGTTCTCAAATTTCTTCCCCAACCTCTGCTGTTATAATAGTATGATTCTGTCCATAATCAACCGTAGTAGGAGGAAAACTACCGGTTGCTCGGAGACGCCTTTCCACTGCGGCAAATGTTTGATGATTTGGAACGCGTCTATTTAGAAATCTTTCTTGGTATACTCTGACCGATTCCAACCAAGAATATTAAAAAAATTTAAAATTTATTAAAATGTCAGATTGAATTGTTTGACATTACTCTTTTGTAACTAATGACAATACTTCATAATGGTTATGATGAATTTTAGTACGCAATGAAACATTTACATTTCATTACAACAAAAACGGCTGCTCGAAGCGACATCTGCAAGGTATACCTTTTTTGAATAAGAATTTATGGCTAGAAATTTGATATACCTAGATAGAAAAAAGTTATGGACCTTTAAATACAGACAAAGGGCTGCTGGTGGCGCCCTCTGGAAGATACATCAAAACTATGATCAAATCTGAATTTCTCATCATATAACACCTCTAGATACCAAATTTCATGCAACTCTTGTTATTATTAAGAGAGACATTTAACAGAGTTTAAAAAAATAATAACTTTGACACCCTGTATTTCGGAAACTATCAGCTTTTAGAATAAGGTAGATTGGGCTAAATTCTCATATTTTAAACTCAGAAATTTGTCCTAGTATTTTGTACAAACCTTTTAGAGACACCCTGTACACAGGGTGGGTGACTACTGCGTAGACGCACGATTGCTCCTTAACTATTAGAGATATCAAAACCAATTTTAGTGTGGTAATACACGATTATTGGACCTACATTCTAAAAATATTTAGGTATATACTGGGTGATTGACAAAAATATGCCAACCCAAACCTGCGTTTTTTAAATGCAATACCCTGTATATTTTGCATTTTTGAATTCACTGTTAGATTTAAAATAAAAGTGTAGATATTTGTATCTGTATCACTAACCGTTCAGCAGATATCGTCACTTTAGTGCCAAAATACTTTGGAACCACGATACGAGCGTTGTCACCATGATTTTGTAAATCGTTTACACCACCGACTATTAATAATAGTCTACTAACAAACAAACTGGAAAAATTTTTGAAATCATGTAAATCTATACAGAATGATTGACTTACGCGAAATGTAATTTTCTACATTTTTGGCAGTTTTATAAAAAAAACAAATTGCATCCTTATCATATCGAGCAACATCAAGCGTTAAGTGAAATAGATTTTCAAAATCGTGAATCTTTCTGCCAATGGGTATCTACTAAAGTCAATTAAGAACCCAATTTTGTTAATAACATTCTATTTACGGATGAGGCAACTTTTCACAATAATCGCAATATTAATACACATAACTATCATCGCTATTCAGATACTAATCCACACATCTTAAGAGTTGTTGATCACCAGCATCGATGGTAAGTTAATGTGTGGGGTGATATACTCAATCTTAATGCGGTTGGTACTTTTTACTTTGATGGGAGTCTTACTGGAGAAAGATATTTACAGTTCTTGGAAAATGACGCGAGCTTTTGGAAAATATCGAGGTAAATAATATTCGTACGATGTGGTTTCAATTGGATGACGCCCCTCCACAGTATGCAATCAACGTTAGGCAATATATCAATACAAATTATCCGATGAGGTGGATAGGACGAGGTGGTTTGCAAAACTGACCAACCAGATCACCAGATCTTACGCCCCTTGATTTCTTCCTTTGGGACTATCTCAAGAAGGATCCGCCTTATGGCTATGAAACCTATTATCAATCTACTTTTCACGGGGAACCGAAATGTGAAAAATATACAGGGTGTTGCATTTGAAAAAATTGAGAAAAATTACATTTCGCATAAGTTAATCATTCTGTATAGTTTTACATGTTTTCAAAAAAAATCCTAGTTTGTTTGTTAGTCGGTGGTATAAACAGATTTACGAAATCGTGGTGACAACGCTCGCATCGTGGTTCCAAAGTTAAGTCTCGTTTGGTACTAAAGTGACGATATCTGCAGAACGGTTAGTGATACAGATACAAATTTCTATACTTTTATTCTAGATCTGACAGTGAATCCAAAATGGAAAAATATACAGAATCTTCCATTAAAAAACACAGGTTTGAGTTGGCATATTTTTGTCAATCACCCTGTATATACCTAAATAAATTCATAATGTAGGTCTAATGATTGTGTTTTACCACACCAAAATTGGTTTTGATATCTCCAATAGTTAACTAGAAATCCTCCATCTACGGAGGATATATGCAATGTAATGATCCTGATTTTTACTAAAAATTTAATTAACTTTCCTCAATTACGCCCTATGAATCCGCGCAATTGCTTTCGTGCATGTTCAAAATTACGTCAATTGCGCATAAATCCCTCCACTTCCTAACTCTGAGTCCATTCGAACCTCCCTTCTTCCGCAAAATCTTCCATATTCTTTCATAATCCTTTTAGATTCGCCTCAGAATCTTCTCCGATATACCAGAGAACATTTTCCAGTCCGCAAAATAAACTATATAACCAGCACACCTACATTCGCCTGCAGGTCTTAGGGCCTTGAGGACGACACGTACATTACATATTGCACGCTTCTCCTAAAGAAAATCCCACCTCAAAGCAAACCGGGAGATCTCTGGGTCTTGTTTATTTATTCCATCACTGTAATTAAAATTAAATTTAATAGAAGAATTTCCAAAGAAGAACTGAGTCGAATTCGTGTATTCATCTATCCAGTTATACATAAATTCGACGCAAGTGCGAAAACAGTCCTTCTCAGCACTAAGCCTGATGACGGAAGCAACAGCGCTTGATATAGTGGTTTGGAACGCGTCTATTTGGAAATCTTTCTTGGTATACTCTGACCGATTCTCCGACCAAGGATATTAAAATTTAAAATTTATTAAAATAACAATAAACATTTGTCAGATTGAATTGTTTGACATTACTCTTTTGTAACTAATGACAATACTTCATAATGGTTATGATGAATTTTAGTACGCAATGAAACATTTACATTCGATTAAAACAGAAACGGCTACTCGGAGCGACACCTACGAGGTATACCTTTTGAATAAGAATTTATGGGTAGAAATTTAATATACCGAGGCCGAAAAAGTTATGGACCTTTAAATACAGACAAAGGGCTGCTGGTGGCGCCCTCTGGAAGATACATCAAAACTATGATCAAATCTGAATTTCTCATCATATAACACCTCTAGATACCAAATTTCATGCAACTCTTGTTATTATTAAGAGAGACATTTAACAGAGTTTAAAAAAATAATAACTTTGACACCCTGTATTTCGGAAACTATCAGCTTTTAGAATAAGGTAGATTGGGCTAAATTCTCATATTTTAAACTCAGAAATTTGTCCTAGTATTTTGTACAAACCTTTTAGAGACACCCTGTACACAGGGTGGGTGACTACTGCGTAGACGCACGATTGCTCCTTAACTATTAGAGATATCAAAACCAATTTTAGTGTGGTAATACACGATTATTGGACCTACATTCTAAAAATATTTAGGTATATACTGGGTGATTGACAAAAATATGCCAACCCAAACCTGCGTTTTTTAAATGCAATACCCTGTATATTTTGCATTTTTGAATTCACTGTTAGATTTAAAATAAAAGTGTAGATATTTGTATCTGTATCACTAACCGTTCAGCAGATATCGTCACTTTAGTGCCAAAATACTTTGGAACCACGATACGAGCGTTGTCACCATGATTTTGTAAATCGTTTACACCATCGACCATTAATAATAGTCTACTAACAAACAAACTGGGAAAATTTTTGAAATCATGTAAACTATACAGAATGATTGACTTACGCGAAATGTAATTTTCTACATTTTTGGCAGTTTTATAAAAAAAACAAATTGCATCCTTATCATATCGAGCAACATCAAGCGTTAAGTGAAATAGATTTTCAAAATCGTGAATCTTTCTGCCAATGGGTATCTACTAAAGTCAATTAAGAACCCAATTTTGTTAATAACATTCTATTTACGGATGAGGCAACTTTTCACAATAATCGCAATATTAATACACATAACTATCATCGCTATTCAGATACTAATCCACACATCTTAAGAGTTGTTGATCACCAGCATCGATGGTAAGTTAATGTGTGGGGTGATATACTCAATCTTAATGCGGTTGGTACTTTTTACTTTGATGGGAGTCTTACTGGAGAAAGATATTTACAGTTCTTGGAAAATGATTTATCCGAGTTTTTGGAAAATATCGAGGTAAATAGTATTCGTACGATGTGGTTTCAATTGGATGACGCCCCTCCACAGTATGCAATCAACGTTAGGCAATATATCAATACAAATTATCCGATGAGGTGGATAGGACGAGGTGGTTTGCAAAACTGACCAACCAGATCACCAGATCTTACGCCCCTTGATTTCTTCCTTTGGGACTATCTCAAGAAGGATCCGCCTTATGGCTATGAAACCTATTATCAATCTACTTTTCACGGGGAACCGAAATGTGAAAAATATACAGGGTGTTGCATTTGAAAAAATTGAGAAAAATTACATTTCGCATAAGTTAATCATTCTGTATAGTTTTACATGTTTTCAAAAAAAATCCTAGTTTGTTTGTTAGTCGGTGGTATAAACAGATTTACGAAATCGTGGTGACAACGCTCGCATCGTGGTTCCAAAGTTAAGTCTCGTTTGGTACTAAAGTGACGATATCTGCAGAACGGTTAGTGATACAGATACAAATTTCTATACTTTTATTCTAGATCTGACAGTGAATCCAAAATGGAAAAATATACAGAATCTTCCATTAAAAAACACAGGTTTGAGTTGGCATATTTTTGTCAATCACCCTGTATATACCTAAATAAATTCATAATGTAGGTCTAATGATTGTGTTTTACCACACCAAAATTGGTTTTGATATCTCCAATAGTTAACTAGAAATCCTCCATCTACGGAGGATATATGCAATGTAATGATCCTGATTTTTACTAAAAATTTAATTAACTTTCCTCAATTACGCCCTATGAATCCGCGCAATTGCTTTCGTGCATGTTCAAAATTACGTCAATTGCGCATAAATCCCTCCACTTCCTAACTCTGAGTCCATTCGAACCTCCCTTCTTCCGCAAAATCTTCCATATTCTTTCATAATCCTTTTAGATTCGCCTCAGAATCTTCTCCGATATACCAGAGAACATTTTCCAGTCCGCAAAATAAACTATATAACCAGCACACCTACATTCGCCTGCAGGTCTTAGGGCCTTGAGGACGACACGTACATTACATATTGCACGCTTCTCCTAAAGAAAATCCCACCTCAAAGCAAACCGGGAGATCTCTGGGTCTTGTTTATTTATTCCATCACTGTAATTAAAATTAAATTTAATAGAAGAATTTCCAAAGAAGAACTGAGTCGAATTCGTGTATTCATCTATCCAGTTATACATAAATTCGACGCAAGTGCGAAAACAGTCCTTCTCAGCACTAAGCCTGATGACGGAAGCAACAGCGCTTGATATAGTTGAGCCGAACTTTCTTTGAGAAAAATTATATTTGTTTCGACCCAGAGGAAATATCAATAACTTATTGACGTATGTAATAAGAGAGAATTTGTTCTCATATCGTCACGTGAAATCTGATGTATTTGAATTAAACCTTGGTGTAGGGCATGGTTCAATTATACGGCCACTACTTTGTATTCTATTTGTCAATGATTTACCTTGAAAACAAAACAGGAATTGCATAGAAGAATTTACACTTTGATATCGAACGAATAAGAATAAAAGCGTTTGTACTATGAAAAGGCTAATTAACAATATCGTGGAACCTGCTTTTGTAAATAAAACTCAATTTTAGGTACAACAATTCATGACATTCTTTCTTTTGGATATCATTGACGAGCTGTGTAAACAATTCCAAACAGCTAATTTAAAATCAAAACTTACCACTTCTTGCCTTATTAACGCTTATTTCTCCTTGGCATACTGGCTTATCTTATACAACATAATTTTATGGGCACACGGTATGCATCTTAACAGTGCGAGCCTCTTACAAAAACGTATTATTAGAATACTGTTTGGCTTACCATTTCGTCAATCATGCAGAAGTACTTTTACGGCTTATACTATTATGACCGTAACTTGTATTTACATTTATAAGTTTGTTATATCCACAAAAATTTAGACAAATTTTTGGAAATAAACATTGCTGATAGTTACGCACGAGAAGCGCACACGAGTTGTGTATTCCAAAGCCAAAGCTGTCAATGTACAGCAAAATCCTCTAATTATGCTGGGTGTATCAAATAGAATAAATTATCAGACTATATGAAAAATGACACACTTAACAAACCATGTGTTCCACAGTTTGTTATATTTAGCATTTGTAAGTATAGCTGCAATGTTGACTCTATTGACAATACTCATTGATGTGTACATTGTTAATATGTATATCTGCTTTTACTTATATATCGAAATTGGTTATAATTCAAAGCAAATGTATTGAGCCAGAAAAATTAGTAAGATGAATAAATTTTTATTAATTTAAAATTATGCAAATAATAATTTATACAACAATTTATTCAATTCCAGAATCCAGATGTGCGAACAAACATTACGTTTGCGTACGCACCAGCCCCTTCTCTATATGTGCAAAATACATCGCGTCTAATTTACCAAAACCCCACTTCTATACGAAGTATATAAGCGAAAGTTTTATTATAATTCGACACCGAGCTGGTAGCGTAGTGGTGACACGACCTGCTTAGCATTCGGGAGGTAATGGGTTCGATTCCCGTTACCGTCTACCTTGTATGTGGTTTTTTTAAGGGGTCTTCCTCGTACACATGTAGCGGCATGGTCACTACGTATATGCGTATATGCACACCATGTGCGGCTGTTTAGGCGAATGCTGGGGTAGTATTTCCCCACTCAGAACCCTAACTCCGTTCCTTCCGATCCTATCCAGACCACACCATCCTTAATCCCACCATGCATATATACGTAATGTATGTATGTATGTTGGGAATCCATGATTGTGGCTGAAGGAGCTCAGAAAGCTTGAGCAGCCCGCCCAACCCCTGGGGAGGGAATGAAATACATGGTCTTTTCCTTTTCCTTTTTATAATTCGACTCTTCGCTTGCAGAATACTTCTCTGTAAGCATTCCTCTGTAGTATTACTACACCACCGTTCCTGAATTTCTGTTAAAATTTCTCTTTACTCGAGAAAATATAAAAACCTGACCAGCGCTCTTAAAACAATTTTCTGTACCAATTAAACCAATCAAACGTAAAGAGGGACTAGCAACCTGTACTAAGAGTGGGCTATTTGCTGAGTAACGCCGGCGGTAACCCCAGTCTTAATATCGAGCTCTTTAACTAGAAAACGGGCTTAAAGCCACGTCTGGAGAGCTCAAATTGT
Source organism: Vesta saturnalis (assembly GCA_036346205.1). NCBI lineage: Eukaryota > Metazoa > Arthropoda > Insecta > Coleoptera > Lampyridae > Vesta > Vesta saturnalis. The sequence continues at coordinate 84,782 of JARFJB010002298.1, read as the reverse complement.
TGCAATACCTCTGACACTCTAGATTAAAACCAGATCCAAGCCATTCTAAGTATTTACGGTTGACCGCTTTTGGCTGTAAATATCTAGAACCCAGAACGTTACTTTTAGTCAGCTAAGGCATCCCTTGGTTATAAAAGAGAATAAAAACTAAACCTTTGTATATTCATATCCTGTCCTCATTAAGAACTACCTGTATAATTAAATCCAGAATTCCGAAACTACTCCCTTATACAACTAAAAGTGAAAATTAATTCAAAATTGAATTAAACAAGGTTGGCTTTGTAATAAAACGAATACGTTTCAATAAGTAGATTATTTAATTTCCTATATAAACAATCTGTTTATATGTTTAACGAAATTAAAACGTAATTGAAACCATCCCTTTTCTTAAATAAATGACAAAGTATTCCCCGCTTTCCATTTGTATAAATTCAATTGAAATAGTTTATTCACCTCAATTGACATCTGTTACATATTTTACTATTGGTAAAATACAAATAAATTGAGAAACTAAATATCCCGGTATTAAATTAACCGTTTCAAACCTGTATATAGAATTTAAGTTTAAGTAATAATTTAATTTTCTTTTCCCATTATCGTGTGTATATAAGAATTCATTATCCCAGAAATTGTAGTAATTGTCGATAGGTACATTCACATTACGCATGCAATCAAGGCTACTCTTGTTATGCTGACATTGACCTAGTTTTGTAAGAGCGTTAATTCCCTATTACGATTACACGGAAAGATTACAAATAATTAACATCGAGTTAATTATTTACCTGTTCCACCCGCGGTTCGGTATCAACGTTAACCACAAACCCTGATTTGTACTTGGTTAAATCAATATTATAAAAGTAAATAATACGTACCCACTTAGTGTAATTATCCAAATAATCTTGAGAAAAGACCATTATATTATATATACACACTCTTTTCAAAATAACCCCGCAATAAATTAGAAAAACAACGCGCCATTTTGTGTTTGAAAATTTTACATCTGATCGTATTACAGAAAGTACCAATCCACGAAAATCCCTAGTAGAAGAAAAGGTACGTTTCACAACATCGGGAGACCCGCTGTATTGGGGGCTGCCGAAGCAACGCGCGTTCCCCAACCAGGAAGAAATTTAATTTACTTATATTGAATTTTTGTTAAATTTTTTTTACTTATATTTTATTTGTAATTTATCAATATATGTATAAAACCTTCGTTTTTTACCTTATTAAAGTTATATGAGTCTAAGAATCCACGACCCCCTCACTGTTTCTAGTATAACAGGAAAATATAACAAAATCTCCCTTAGAGGGGGAATTAATTACGGTAATAGCCATTGGGGCATTACAATGCAGTTATTGCATTTATATCACCAATAATTAGGGTTGTGGTTGATGTTATGGTACCTGTTGCAGAGCAGGTATGAAAAACGGTATTATCTTTTTCATTGTAAAGGTTACCCATCTAAAAACGGCGACATAATGAAATATACATATATATATATATATATATATATATATATATATATATATATATATATATATATATATATATATATATATATATATATATATATATATATATATATATACAGGGTGACTCATGACTATTCCCTCGGTCTCTTGTGCCTACTAAACGGTAAGACATATCCGATTAATTTTTTGGTGACATGTAAATTGATAAGGACCATTTTTTAAATTTTCAATTATACAGGGTGGTCCAGAAAATTGCAATATATCAAAGTTATTTTTTTTTAAATACAATTTTATGTCATTTTTAGATTATACGTTAAAAATTAAGTCAACTTCATTCAACGTTCCTTATTCCCAGCTTACCAATTTTTAGAAAATTGTGATTTTAAGAAAAGTATTCAATTTAAACAAGAACTAAAAACAACGGAAACCTCTTACTTTGAGTAACACAAATTTATATCGATTTATTCGACCTTTAAGGCTTCCATTTGCACTGTGTAGGATTTCGACATTTAGTACAGGGTGTTTAGGAAAAGGATCCTTATTTTATATCTTTCAAACTTGAAAAACCCACTTACCTTAAATGGACCACCCTGCATAATTTTTATTTATGTCAAATAACTTTTCATTTTCTATCAAAGTCTATGAGTAATGCACATGTCTAAAATTAACGATTAAAAAGTTATTAAGATTTTTCTCTAAAATTTTTACGGAATTTTTTTTGTTTACATTCTAGTAGTGATTTTAAAAGTAAGATATTGTTTGAGGCATCTAGTTGGTGGCTGTCCTTAACCTTACTGTTCTTTTAAATACTGTCAAAATTCTTACTTTATTTTCCTTGAAGACTAAAAAAAAATGAAACAGTAGTCTCAAGAAGAAAGAGTGGATATGACGTTTATCCTTGATGAATGTTTTAGAAATTTTTGCTAGTGTCAAGGTGTATACGCAGAAAGGTATCTCGATGGACCGCATCCAGACAAAAGAGCTTTTGTGAAACTGGTAGTGTATCCTGCAAGAAACAGACTAAAGTAAAGTATATTTTAAATAATGAAGACTATGAGTTCTTAGTTTTAGGCTCAGTGGTTGATAATGCAAATGTAAGTTCAAGAGAAATTTCTAGACAAACTGGAATTAGTCAAGCAAGTGTTTAGAGAATTTTGAAAAAACAAAGGTACCATCCTTATCACATACAACTTCATCAGAAGTTCAACGGAGGTTGGATTTCTGTGTATGAAGTCTTGAAGAAGTTGGGGAAGAACTTTCCACAACAACGGCTTGGTATACCATGTGATTGGTCCATATTTTTTAATGGAAACTTGAACGGCGTAAAATTTTTACGGTTTTTAGAACAAGAATTATCGAGTTTTCTAGATGAAGTTCCTTTAGATATTAGAAACAAAATGCGGTTACAGCTAGATGGTGCCCCTCCATATTTTAGTCGGAAAATAAAGAATGATTTAAATGGTTTGAAAGGGGAGGTCCACATGAATTTCCATCTAGATCTCCTGAATTAACCAGCACGGATTGCTTTTTTTTTTGGGGCTACATTAAAAATTTAGTTGTAATACTATACCTACCACTGCTGATGACATGAAGATTAGAATAAAGGATGCGTTTGCTACTGTAACTCCAGATACACTGAGAAACGTTAGGAGATCTTTTGAAAAACGAGTGCGGTTATGCATAGAAGAAAATGGTCAAATCATATTGAGTATCTATTGTAATTTTTTTTTCATAAACGTTTACGTTTTGGTTTTAGTTTTATTTTTAATTAAGTTTTGATCCAATACCTATTTAATTCAATTCAAAGATCGTGACCTATTAGAACGTAAACAAAAAATTTCCATTGAAATTTTAGAGAAAAATCTTAATAGCTTTTTAATCGTTAATTTTAGATATATGTATTACTCATAGTTTTTGGTAAAAAATGAAAAGTTATTTCACATAAATAAAAATTATACAGGGTACAAGTTAAGTGGGTTTTTGAATTTTGAAAAATATAAGATAACAATCTTTTTCCTAAACATCCTGTACTAAATATCGAAACCCTACACAGTGCAAATGGAAGCCGTAAAGGTCGAATAAATCGATACAAATTTGTGTTACTCAAAGTGTTTTTAGTTCTTGTTTAAACTGAATATTTGTTTAAAATGACAATTTTCTCAAAATTGGTAAGCGATAGGTATAGGGAACGTTGAATAAAGTTGACATAATTTTTAACGTATAATCTAAAAATGACATAGAATAAAGGATGTTGTATTTAAAAAACCTAACTTTGATATATTGCAATTTTCTGAACCACCCTGTATAATTTTTTTATAATTTTTAAAAAATAGTCCTTATGAATTTACACGTCACCAAAAAATTAAACTATGCGTGTTATTTACGTCTTTCAAGTAGATTACATAAGCTAAAATTTGAAACCAAAATCAGTAGGTACAATAGTTACCAAGATACAACCCGCCAAACATTGGCAACATTTTCCAAAAAAAAGTGAAATGTTAAGAGTTGGTCAACTTTCGACCCCGCAATCGGGGAAAATCTGATTTTACGAGTAAAGTCATAGGGGGAGATGCAGCGAATATAATTAGTTTTAATTTCAGCACAAAACGACGTCTGGAGGCCCGATAGTTTCCTCACAATGCTAATGAATAAAAAAAATGGGAAAACTGCATTTTTCGCACATTTGCTCTGTTAAGTTCTCGCGACGGTTTGAGGGTAGTTTGAAAGCCCTTTCTTGCACCCGCATGATAGAAATTTCGGAAGGGAGGGGGTGCTACTTCGTGTATCATTGTTATTTGAATGAGCCCCTGATCTGCATACTTCATTGAGTGGCATTTTTTCCACCCCCAATCAGTCTATTGCGTCAGCCAAGTTTTACGCGGCCTTACCTCGAACTTCACCCACATACATCTGCTTTGTTAATCTTGCATTGTCGATACTTTCAATGTGACCAAACCAACGTAGAGTACTACTCTTATACCTATCTATCATAGTCTTTTCTTCACCACACTCCTTCATTATACACCCATTATTCATCGTATCCTTTCTCGTTTTACCGCATGTGCTTCACAGGAATTTGATGCCCACGGCATTTATTTTTCTTTCGTACTCTTAATGACGGGACAAACACATCATGCTCGTTTCGCAGCTTAGCTCGTGGTTTCGTTTTTCATTGACGCCCATACACTTCCAATCACTTTCCTTCCAGCATTGACCAGTCGTCCAATCTCGCTATACATTGTACCATCTGCAGTAACCATTCTACACAGATATCCCAACTCGTCCAATTGTCCCACAATTTCATCATGCAGAGTAAATACTCTACTCTCCTTTTCATATTTCTCACAGCTTGTCCCTATTAACCCTGCCATATGCTTTCTCCAGATCTACAAACGCACAGTACAGTTTCTTTTTTTACACTTAAACACTTTTCGATTACCTGCTCGAGAGCAACCGTCTGATCAACACATCCTCTCCATTTCATGAAGCCACCCTTCACGTCCCAGATCTTAGTTTGGGTAGTTTCACGTACTCTATCAATCAGTACTCTTCCAGATACTTTACCAGGCACACTGAACAAACTTATTCCTCTTTAGTTTTGCAATCACCCCTGTTCCCCTTACCCTTATACAGTGGTACAATGATCGCGCTCTTCCAGTCACTCGACACCTTTCCACAGTTACGTTGAATAATTAACACAATCTTAGTGTAAGTTTTGAATCCCCATATTTTAGGATTGACCCGTGATTTAATCCACGCCTGCTTCTTCACCGTTTTTCAACTTGCCTACCGTTTTTTTATCTCATTTAACCCAATATCGTTTTGAGTTTCATTCACTATTCATTTTACATCCTCCCTATTAAACTCTTCAGTCTTATTTTCCTCACTATTGTGCAGCTTTCCGAAATATTCGTACCAGGTTTCCTCACTTCATAATCGTCTCATACTATTTTGTTGTTCCGATTCATCACTCCTGCAGCGTTCTGTTTTGTTACGGCCCAAAATGGAAGTAAAACGGAGTAATAGATAAAAGCAAAGGTACCGGTAGCTCAGTGGTCATAAAGGGGTGGGTGTTTTTGCATTACGATAGCTTATCACACGGGCGACATAATAGGGTTTCTCATAAATCGATTGGTTGCCAGGGTGTTTATAAATATCCAACTAGGGGCCGAAATACCTAATTACGAAGGTTCACAGCTAGTCTAAACAACCAAAAACTCGCCTACCTTTATCGCAAATATAGGTGAATCCGGGAATAACAGTTGGTACGCTGATTCCTGAAAAGCTACAAAATAATGTTTGCACGTACTTGCAAAATAATATTTGTACGTACTCGCAAAATAATGTGCTACAAGACACCAACTGGTCGTCAGCGATCTTACTTACGTTAATTTGCGTTACGTTATACTTTAAATTTTATAACCAAATGAAATTATATCCATCAACTCAAGATGACTATAGTACTTATTAAAGAATTCTCTCTCAAATTGTTACGTAAAATTGTACTAAATTTTTGAAAAGTAATCGAACGTTGTCACTGTAAAGTTGTGTAGATCAACAATTTTCGCAAACAAATAAATCATTCAGTAAACAAAATATCTCGTAATTAATAATGCAATAGAAAGAAATGGGGCCACAGTTTTGTTATACACTATAAAGAAAATACTATCAGTTCACTGACACCATTAATATATTATCAAAAATTAAACCTAACAGTCGGTAAGTTAAAAAAACGTCATCAACAATTTCGTAAAATCTATTGTTAGATTTGGAATGACGCTTGCAAGTTCATTTCCCCCAAATTAATCTATTGTAACTTAATTTTTACACAATACCGCTGATAAACTCCGATCACCAACAATTGAACAAATTCGGCAGTACATACATTTGTATGTCAATCGGTAATAAAATATATCAGTAAATTGTGTATGGATACACTTTGTAAAACTAAGATTACATCTGATGGCTACTAAACAAAATTATAAGTAAACGTATATTCATCCCTTTTAACAAATAAAGATAGTAAAACACACGATATTAGAATTGTCAACAACACAACAAAATAAATGTACGAAAGTATTTACCTTAAGTTTGAGTAAGCATTCACTTCAAATGGCCACTCAAGATTTCCCCCTTTCTTTGTACTGCAACAATTGTAGATTTCTGAGGATGGCCCTCCAGCAAACGATACGGGTCACCGATATCGTAACCGCAGTCGGATACTTTTTAATTGATAAACCCCGTATTGAATTATGAAAGTTATTTACATGAGACCAGATGCTTAACTTCTGTTTCATTTGGTTAATATACTACACATGGATTTTATATGTACACTACGCTCTTTGTCCTCTATTCATGTACAAATTTCTTGCGACGAAAGTTATACTTACACAAAAAAACTTAATTAAGCGATTTTCTGTTTACTGAGCGAGCCGTGAACATGAAGGTACAAAAGTTTATGAATTTGCGATATTTATTTCCGCAAAACTACGATTTTAACCAAAGTCAAAGGTAGCACTAATCCAAACTAATTCTTAATTTATTCAGAACCTCACAAGATGCGAAAATCAAATTATACACGCTTCATTTAATCAACATTTAATCAACGTTTAAATTCTATTTGCCCTATTCCAAATATGTGAACCTTTTGAAAACATTTACAACCTTTTCAATTCGAAATAACTTAACTCTTGGAAACCAAACCTTTTTCAGACCCCGAAATTCGATAAAGCGGGAAGAAAAAAATCTAGCTTACGTTAATTAGAATTTCCACACAAGGTGACATTTTTGGGCCACGTTTTGTATTTTGACCCATTTACAGAAGGGTTTTTCCTCAAATAATTCTACATTTCTCTTCTTCCACGACCATCACTTCTTCTTTACTTATTCTCACTGGCTCCTGCTTTGTTAATCTTGCGTTGTCCATACTTTCAATGTGACCAAACCAACGTAGTGTACTACTCTTATACCTATCTATCATAGTCTTTTCTTCACCACACTCCTTCATTATACACCCATTATTCATCGTATCCTTTCTCGTTTTACCGCATGTGCTTCACAGGAATTTGATGCCCACGGCATTTATTTTTCTTTCGTACTCTTTTGACATCCCCATGTCTCACTTCCATACAGTAATGACGGGACAAACACATCATGCTCGTTTCGCAGCTTAGCTCGTGGTTTCGTTTTTCATTGACGCCCATACACTTCCAATCACTTTCCTTCCAGCATTGACCAGTCGTCCAATCTCGCTATACATTGTACCATCTGCAGTAACCATTCTACACAGATATCCCAACTCGTCCAATTGTCCCACAATTTCATCATGCAGAGTAAATACTCTACTCCACTTTTCACCTTTCCGATTGAACACCACAATCTTTGTTTTGTTCACGTTTACTTTTAGGTTCGTAGCTCATACGCACTCTCACTTAATAAGACTGTCACCTGCATACATTTACGACACCAACCATTACACTATTTGTAACGGTACACGCTTGCCTAATACATTTATCCATGTATGCGTTGAACAACCACGGTGACATTATACAGCCTTGTCGAAGTCCATGCTCACACCTCCTCTCACCCTAACACATGCCCGGATACCATTATACACTATCCTTATTTCGTTTATTAAACCTTTACTTATGCCATATTCGTTTCATATTTCTCACAGCTTGTCCCTATTAACCCTGCCATATGCTTTCTCCAGATCTACAAACGCACAGTACAGTTTCTTTTTTTACACTTAAACACTTTTCGATTACCTGCTCGAGAGCAACCGTCTGATCAACACATCCTCTCCATTTCATGAAGCCACCCTTCACGTCCCAGATCTTAGTTTGGGTAGTTTCACGTACTCTATCAATCAGTACTCTTCCAGATACTTTACCAGGCACACTGAACAAACTTATTCCTCTTTAGTTTTGCAATCACCCCTGTTCCCCTTACCCTTATACAGTGGTACAATGATCGCGCTCTTCCAGTCACTCGACACCTTTCCACAGTTACGTTGAATAATTAACACAATCTTAGTGTAAGTTTTGAATCCCCATATTTTAGGATTGACCCGTGATTTAATCCACGCCTGCTTCTTCACCGTTTTTCAACTTGCCTACCGTTTTTTTATCTCATTTAACCCAATATCGTTTTGAGTTTCATTCACTATTCATTTTACATCCTCCCTATTAAACTCTTCAGTCTTATTTTCCTCACTATTGTGCAGCTTTCCGAAATATTCGTACCAGGTTTCCTCACTTCATAATCGTCTCATACTATTTTGTTGTTCCGATTCATCACTCCTGCAGCGTTCTGTTTTGTTACGGCCCAAAATGGAAGTAAAACGGAGTAATAGATAAAAGCAAAGGTACCGGTAGCTCAGTGGTCATAAAGGGGTGGGTGTTTTTGCATTACGATAGCTTATCACACGGGCGACATAATAGGGTTTCTCATAAATCGATTGGTTGCCAGGGTGTTTATAAATATCCAACTAGGGGCCGAAATACCTAATTACGAAGGTTCACAGCTAGTCTAAAACCAAAAACTCGCCTACCTTTATCGCAAATATAGGTGAATCCGGGAATAACAGTTGGTACGCTGATTCCTGAAAAGCTACAAAATAATGTTTGCACGTACTTGCAAAATAATATTTGTACGTACTCGCAAAATAATGTGCTACAAGACACCAACTGGTCGTCAGCGATCTTACTTACGTTAATTTGCGTTACGTTATACTTTAAATTTTATAACCAAATGAAATTATATCCATCAACTCAAGATGACTATAGTACTTATTAAAGAATTCTCTCTCAAATTGTTACGTAAAATTGTACTAAATTTTTGGAAAAGTAATCAAACGTTGTCACTGTAAAGTTGTGTAGATCAACAATTTTCGCAAACAAATAAATCATCCAGTAAACAAAATATCTCGTAATTAATAATGCAATAGAAAGAAATGGGGCCACAGTTTTGTTATACACTATAAAGAAAATACTATCAGTTCACTGACACCATTAATATATTATCAAAAATTAAACCTAACAGTCGGTAAGTTAAAAAAACGTCATCAACAATTTCGTAAAATCTATTGTTAGATTTGGAATGACGCTTGCAAGTTCATTTCCCCCAAATTAATCTATTGTAACTTAATTTTTACACAATACCGCTGATAAACTCCGATCACCAACAATTGAACAAATTCGGCAGTACATACATTTGTATGTCAATCGGTAATAAAATATATCAGTAAATTGTGTATGGATACACTTTGTAAAACTAAGATTACATCTGATGGCTACTAAACAAAATTATAAGCAAAAGCATTCTCATCCCTTTCAACAAATATAAATAATAAAACACACTTTGTTAGAATTGTCAACAACACAACAAAATAAATGTACTAAAGTATTTACCCTAAGTTTGATTAAGCATTCACTTTAATTGGCCACTCAAGATTTCCTTTCTTTGTACTGCAACAATTGTAGATTTCTGAGGATGGCCCTCCAGCAAACGATACGGGTCACCGATATCGTAACCGCAGTCGGATACTTTTTAATTGATAAACCCCGTATTGAATTATGAAAGTTATTTACATGAGACCAGATGCTTAACTTCTGTTTCATTTGGTTAATATACTACACATGGATTTTATATGTACACTACGCTCTTTGTCCTCTATTCATGTACAAATTTCTTGCGACGAAAGTTATACTTACACAAAAAAACTTAATTAAGCGATTTTCTGTTTACTGAGCGAGCCGTGAACATGAAGGTACAAAAGTTTATGAATTTGCGATATTTATTTCCGCAAAACTACGATTTTAACCAAAGTCAAAGGTAGCACTAATCCAAACTAATTCTTAATTTATTCAGAACCTCACAAGATGCGAAAATCAAATTATACACGCTTCATTTAATCAACATTTAATCAACGTTTAAATTCTATTTGCCCTATTCCAAATATGTGAACCTTTTGAAAACATTTACAACCTTTTCAATTCGAAATAACTTAACTCTTGGAAACCAAACCTTTTTCAGACCCCGAAATTCGATAAAGCGGGAAGAAAAAAATCTAGCTTACGTTAATTAGAATTTCCACACAAGGTGACATTTTTGGGCCACGTTTTGTATTTTGATCCATTTACGGAAGGGCTTTTTCCCTCAAATAATTCTGCATTTTCTCTTCTTCCACGACCATCACTGCCTCATTCCCTTATTTGTTTCTTAATCTGTACGGTTCATAGAATCGCTTTTTCTCTTTTTGCAGCAACCATTGCCATTTTTTTTTACATACTGCATTTTTAACCGATTCATTTTTCCTGTCTACCTATAGTCGTTCTTCCACACATCTGTACTGCGCAATTGACAACACAGTCTTTCAAGCTTATCCATGCACTTTCAACGTCATTGTCATTTATTTGTTCGTTCCACACTGCTTCATTCACGTTCAACTCTTTACTCACAGCATCTGCATATTTTATTCTCGTGTAATTATCTACTAACTTATCTATCCCAATTCTAGACGTTCGTACTACGTTTGCCATCCTTCTCTAGACCTACTTTTGCTCTAAACACACTCTCGATACAACCAAGAAGTGGTCAGATCCACACTCCGATCCGTGCATTACTGTTGTATCTCTCACCAGGTTGCTAAGTCGTTCATCATACACTATCAAGTCAATCATACTTTTGGATTCACCTCTTTGCCATGTATACATATGCACATTTTTATGCTTAAACCACGTATTAGATACAAACAGGTTTCTTTCTACACAGATGTTCACCAGACGTTCCATATTCTTATTGACTCTTTGGTACTCCGAACTTTTCTAGGATGCGTTCAGTATGTTCTCTCTGTATACTCACCGACCCACTCATATCTCTCAATATTACCACTCTTTTGGCTTACATACGTTCCACACGTTCTCTACATCATTCTCGAAGTTCTCACACTTTTGGTCTCTTTCTCCATTCATTGGTGTATAGCATGCAATGAGATTTTTTTTTAGAAACTCTACTTTTATTCTAACCCCCCATAGTGCTAGACTGCCACCCTCCACCTCCACGGCATCCCTTCCTTTGCGCTTTGTTTCCCATACACACAGAAAATCAAGCTGACTTTCATTCATTACATTCGCAATTTCGAATTGTATACCATGTATACCTCTAACATTCCACGTACCAACTCGCCCATCCTTCCTTGCACTTTCGTCAGCAACGGGGCCTGTCTGTTTCGCTTTTAACAGCCCTTTGTAGCCAGGCCGATCCGAGGCATCCGTATTGTCATTTTAGTAATTAAATTAGCAGGCAGACTGGTTACTAGCCCAATCGTGCCCCGGACAATGTAGCATTCGCTAGTAATGTTATCGTCCTACTACTGGTCAGTGCTAGCACTTATTTGCCTACTACCCCGACAAGAAAGATATAAATAATACAAATGTCTATACTTACTGTACATATATATATATATATATATATATATATAATATATATATATATATATATATATATATATATATATATATATATTATATGCTTAATTTCAATCATTTCGTATTTAAGTTAGATTGTTCCCTATACGATTTTTGGTTCTGATTCTTCTTCCCGAACTTGATGTTATTTGTTTGAGAAAAGAAAAATGATTTAATTATTTTTAATTTAGAATTTCGATTACGAATTAGAATTTAGAGCTAGTTATTTGTTTATTTAATTTATATTTATTTGCTTTGTTATACTTTGGATTACGGATTCGATCTAGTTAATTATTTTTATTTAAACTAATGAAATGAATTCTTATAACAATGATAACGTTTCGGTTTGTTATAGAAAGGGATTTATTACAGAGCTGTACATTTCTATGAATCACATTTGGCATTTTTTATCCTACTGTTACGAATACGTATTTATGATTGTTTTAAACTCCGAGTTACCGTGGAATAAAATAAGTGATTTCCTGAGTTCTCTATATCTTTATTGTTATTGAAAAATGTGTACCTGTTTGAGTTGAAACCTTAAACAAAGGGGTGGTATTTCAGTTTAATTTACGATTTTATGAGTTTTAACAATCGTATCTCGCATGGGTTTAAAGGAACCGTATTTTTCGTAGAAATTCAATGTTGTGGCAATCTTAAATACTATTTACGCGCTTTTTTTTATCTGAAGAGCCATTTCACACGTTACTAAAATTCTAGTGGTTAGATTATTATTAGTATCCAAATCGCTGGGTTATAAAAATCTGTTCAAAAACTCACCCTTACCGTACAGTGCTTTATTGAATTAGAAATTGTCATTTTTCACCAATACATGTTTCGACAAGCGGGAGCTTCCTTTCGCTTTGACGACCCGACACATAAATTAATAAAAGGAAATATGAGCTTGGGGAAGACATCATTAGATAATTAGACACAGATAAAACTAGAAGTGCGAACCAGGTATATTTCGGGCGTTATGAGGGCTATTTTTGCTCAAACCGTAGGCTAATAAATTTAAGTGTAGTGATTTTCGAGTTACAAAATGTATACCTACACACGTATATGTAGGTTGGAAGGTAAAATTATAACCCTTCATTCACACGTATTGTAAAAAAAACTACTTATGTAAAACCAATTGCATGTAGTAAGATGCACTAGTGTACGTGTGTATGCGTGTGTGTGCGCATGTGCGTGTGCGTGTGCATTTTGGAGTGCGTGTGCGTGTACGTATGCCTGTGTGCGGGTGAATGTGCGTGTGGGTGGATATGTGGGTGCGTGCGTACGTACGTGCGTGCGTGTGTGTGTGTGACGAGTGTGTGGGTGGCTGTGCGCCCTGCGTGTCTACGCGTGTGCGTGTGTGCGCATGTGTGTGTTTGTGTGAGAGTAAGTGAGTGAGTGTGAGTGAGTGAGTGAGTGAGTGAGTGAGTGAGTGAGTGAGTGCGTGAGTGAGTGAGTGGTGTGTGTGTGTGTGTGTGTGTGTGTGTGTGTGTGTGTGTGTGTGTGTATATGTACTTCAAATTTTAAAAAAGTTACAAAATTAAAAAACCAAATTAATACTTTTTAATATAATTTCAAAGTAACAAAAAAAATAATCAGTGGCGCACCGTGCAAAATTGTGCATTTTTTAAGATCTAAGGTTTTTAAGATCGCCAAGTATGTGAAAATTAAAAAATCCAGAATGGCGGATCAAAAATGGTGGATGTTTCTATTTTGGAACCGATTTGCCCCAAACTTGGGAATTGGGGATTTTTGACGTCGATGCATAAAATTTTTTTTAAAAATCACAAAATAGCGCATGATTATTGTTCATCAGTAAAAAAACTGTTGATATTTTTTATCGAACTTTAATCAAACAATTAGAAGTTATAATTATGTTATCTGATTGTATTGATACAGTTACTTGGTTTTGACATTTAATTTTCAGAACCAAAACCTGTGTTATATTTGTTGATGTATATGAGAAACCATTATGGCAGTTAATTTGGCAGGGATTTTATATTTCGAAAGGGATTCGGTATTCATCGGCCAATGTATCATACGTATATAGATATGAATTTTGCATGAATTCGAAATGAGTAGAGCAGGAGGTACAAGTTAGATAATGGGGGAGTCTCCTTTGGTGGAAAAGGTGTAATTTATTATTCAACGATTCAATTTATTTTATCAGGACCAATATGTATTCTTTTGTGCAACAAGTAAGTAAGTAATAAGTCGAGAAAGAATTAAGCCGACTAATAATGCTAAATTTTGTTTTATGCATTTGCATTGAGATAAGTTTATAATAGCAAACCTGATCCAAATTTTTAAATTTTTTTACCTCAATGATTTGTTGCCATAACTACTTATGATTTTACCTATATATTTTCTCTTGCTAATGATACAAGTTGTGTTCAAACGTGTTTTGAATTGAATTATGGAATTGAACAGAATGCATAGTTATGAAACCAACGTGACTGAACAAACTCGATTATATTTTTTAATAAAATAAAAGTCAAACCCGCTTTGTTTATTACTAAAAATATGCAAATGTAATAAATGTCAAAAATAAAATTCAATATCTTTTTTAATTGAATAACACACTAAAAGGACATTAAATAGAGAAGGCACCACGGCTGTTACAGGAATAATGCCCTCAGGCAACGTACATCCCTCGGGCCAGAGGCCACCGGGAAGTACACTGTTGACATCGGGGCATTATTATACCCGTAACACCCTTGATACCTTAATTAGTATAATACTTAAAACGACCGCTAGACATTATGATAGCGATTAGTCACGAGTATTGATCACATTTTAAGTAAATGAGAAAAAAAATTATTTTACATTTGACGTCTATCAATTTATAGGGACCGGATGATTGAATCGAAAATCATATTAAAGATTCTTAGTACAGTTTTGGTAATTACATGTAACATTGGTGCTTATAGTTAAAGATATAATAACGCCAAAAGTATTAAAATTTGAGAGGATCCACCAAAGGAGTAGGACCGAACTAAAGCATTTTTTAATTTGCTTCTAATCGGTTGGGTTCTAAATATTTTTTTTTTAATTTTTATGCATACTATTAGATTCCACGTATCTCTATATATTTTGTAACAGTCAGTATATAGTTCGATGTTGCTTATCTTTCGTTTCATCAAACGCTAGCTTGTTTGTACTCCAAATGAAATATACGTTAATAACCTCAATATCTACACAAGCAGGAAGCCATACATAGTGAACAATTAATTGCTAGTAATTGTACTATGCTTTATAAAGATACTAATCACAAATAAACAAAAATTCAATAAACCGTAAGTGAATTAACATTAAAATTTCATAATTTTACTTTAAGTTCCTACAAGTAAATTTTTCCCCAAATACATTGTAGTGAAATTTTTTTCTACACACGCATTTCTAATGTGTGTACTCTGAACGTTTAATGTTTATTATTCACAGATATAGTATAAAACCGGTGAGTAACAATTATTCACTATTGCAGCCAATAACAAACTTGACTATAAAAATGTGCCTAATTAGGGAGTTTTGTACATAAAACAATATAGCCAACTTAAAGAGTTACTAAAACTAAAGCTATTCTAATGTTAGTGGAGTTGATCGGCTTATTTCCACAGTTTATGCTTTTTGAGCGCGACGTTTCGGAAGCGGACTCTGCTTCCGTCATCAGGCTTAGTCCTGAGAAGGACTGTTTTCGCACTTGAGTCGAATTCATATGTTATATTTTTTCCCAATCACTTGACTACTCTTAGATTCGAACCTGGTACCTTTCACTTACTAGTCTGACACCTTTGCCACTGAGCCACGGAGTAATCCAATATATATATATATATATATATATATATATAATATATATATATATATATATATATATATATATATATATATATATATATATATATATATATATATATTAAACTTTTCGTGGTTGCGCAGAAGTTTATTGCACATGTTGCGCAGTAACTTCTTGCGCAGCTGTATTGCGCTTAAACTCTTCGCGCATTATTGGACTCCATATGGGTTTCATTTCTACACTAGTTTGGCTTATTGGATTTTCTGCTAGTGCGATGTATGTGACTTCTTTGAGTTTTCGACGAGTTGTGTTCTCGTCCTTTGCCACTATCTGTATGTTATCCCATTGGATATGGTGGTCTTCGTTCCAGACATGTTCGGCGATTCTTGCTCTTTCTATTTCGCCATTGCGGACGTTGTTCTTGTGTTCCTCTGTTCTCACTTGTGGTCTACTGCTCTGTCCTATGTATGCTCTGCCGCATTCGCATGGTAGGTTATATACACAATTTTTGGAGTTCTGATCTTCATTGTATGGTTTGGTTAGTATTCCCCTGAGCGTTCTGGTCGATTTGAAGGCAGTGCGTATCTTGTCTGAGGTACCTTGTATATATGGTATTATTGCTGTATATTTAGGTTCTTCTTTTCGGTTACCCTTTCCTGTTTAGGTTAGCTGTTAGATCGTGGCAGCGATTTTCTTTGAGTGTCCTAGCGATATTTCCTTTTCTTTGTTCAGGTCCTCTTGTTTTGAGCATATCGTTTTGCACTATCGTACAAGCATTTTGCCACACCTAACTTCACGTTTTGTGGTAATTGAGTTAGTGTAGGTACCTCCCCATGTGGGTAGGTTTCCTGTATACACTTGTCGTGAAAGTGTTGTCATTACTATGTACAAGTACATCTAGAAATGGCAGTTTTTGTTCCGAATCCAATTCCATTGTGAATTTTATGGAGGGTGAGCGGCTATTTAGATGATATAGGAATTCATCTAGCTTATGCATGTGTGTTGCCAACCTACGAAAGTATCGTCCACGTATCTAAGCCACATCCTTGGTTTCTCTGTGAATTCGGATATCGCTTGGTCTTCAAAGTCTTCCATATATATTGCTAACTATGGCTGCTAGTGGGGAACCCATCGCCATCCCAAACTCTTGTTGGTAGAATTTGTCTTCTACCTGGAAATATGTAGTTCTAATGCATATTGTCAGAAGTTCCATTATTGTGTTTACCGAGAGTTGCGTGAGTTCGTCTAACGTTTCATCCTTTTCCAGCTTGTCTCTTATGATAGTTAGTGCCTTATCGGTAGGCACATTTGTGAATAGACTCACAATGTCGAAGCTTACCAGTATTTCATCGTGGTTTGGTTGGAAGTTTCTAATGGTTTCCACGAAGTGCTGCGTATTCTTGACCATAGACTCGGTTTTTCCCGATAAGGGTGTGATGATACCAGCAGATAGCGTGCTACTGGGTGGTCTAATACGCAGCAATTCGTGGAAACCATCAGAAACTTCCAACCAAACCACGAAGAAAACTGGTAAGCTTCGACATTGTGAGTCTATTCACAAATGTGCCTACCGATAAGGCACTAACTATCATAAGAGACAAGCTGGAAAAGGATGAAACGTTAGACAATCGCACGCAACTCTCGGTAAAGACAATAATGGAACTTCTGACAATATGCATTAAAACTACATATTTCCAGGTAGAAGACAAATTCTACCAACAAGAGTTTGGGATGGCGATGGGTTCCCACTATCACTATAGTGAGCAATATAATATATATATATATATATATATATATATATATATATATATATATATATATATATGGAAGACTTTGACGACCAAGCGATATCCGAATTCACAGAGAAACCAAGGATGCGGCTTAGATACGTGGACGATACTTTCGTAGTTTGGCAACACGGCAAGCATAAGCTAGATGAATTCCTAGATCATCTAAATAGCCGCGCACCCTCCATAAGATTCACAATGGAATTGGAGTCGGAATAAAACTGTCATTCCTGGATGTACTTGTACACAGGAATGACAAGACTTTTATGACAAGTGTATACAGGAAACCTACCCACACGGGGAGGTACCTACACTACAACTCCAATCACCAGAACGCTCAGGGAATACTAACCAAACCATACAATGAAGATCAGAACTCCAAAAATTGTGTATATAACCTACCATGCGAATGCGGCAGAGCATACATAGGAGAGAGCAGTAGACCACTCAAAGTGAAAACACAGGAACACAAGAACAACGTCCGCAATGGCGAAATAGAAAGAGCAAGAATCGCCGAACATGTCTGGAACGAAGACCACCATATCCAATGGGATAACATACAGATAGTGGCAATGGACGAGAACACAACTCGTCGAAAACTCAAAGAAGCCACATACATCGCACTAGCAGAAAATCCAATAAGACAAACTAGTGTAGAAATGAAACCCATATGGAGTCCAATAATGCGCGAAGAGCTTAAGCGCAATATACCTGCGCAAGAAGTTACTGCGCAACATGTGCAATAAACTTCTGCGCAACCACGAAAGTATATATATATATATATATATATATATATATATATATATATTTATATATATATATATATATATATATATATATATATATATATATATATATTGGATTACTCCGTGGCTCAGTGGCAAAGGTGTCAGACTAGTAAGTGAAAGGTACCAGGTTCGAATCTAAGAGTAGTCAAGTGCTTGGGAAAAAATTATATATAACATGAATTCGATTCAAGTGCGAAAACAGTCCTTCTCAGGACTAAGCCTGATGACGGAAGCAGAGCCCGCTTCCGAAACGTCGCGCTCAAAAATCATAAACTGTGGAAATAGGCCGATCAACTCCACTAATAGGAAGCCACAGTTACAAAACACTTATAATACAGAACTATTCTAATGTGTGTTATGTTCGATTCACGGTTGGTTGACAAACTTTTCAGCATTTTTTCCTAGGGTATTTAAATCGCGCATTTTAAACACAGATTATTCGCGTAGAACTTTGCGTGTGCATGTGTGTGCTTGTATGGATCTATGTGTGCGCGTGATCGTGTGTGCTCATAAACGGCCATCGAAAAAGTAGTTAAAGTTAGATTATTGATTCGGTCGTACGTGTAGCGAGAGCTTTAGTTGAAATTATGGGACGCTATAATGTTCACTAATTATAAACCGTAGTTTCCATAAATATTGTTTCCGTTTCTGTAAAAATCAAACACGCGAAATCTTCCCGTATACGTGTGTGTGTGCGTATGTAAGTGCCTGCGTGCGTGTGTGTGTGTGTGTGTGTGTGTGCGCGCGATTTCACCATTTGTCTTTTTGTGTTTGTGTATAGTTAAACTGCTTTTTATTTTTGTCGTTACTTGATTCTATAATTTTGTGTGTACTTTAACCTGATTTAATTACACTTTCTGGAATGTGCATATAGAATCTTTCTTTCTCTTTGTTTTTTTTTTTTATTTAGAAATATACTTGTAAAATTGCTTATGGATTAGTAAATTGAGTTTTCTTGCTGATTCTTTTCCAGTTTGTAAGTAACGGGTTGAACCATCATTGCGCAAAACTCGTTAATTTTGAGTAATTTTATTGTTTACCCATTCCCATCTCATACAATTAACACAGCGTAGTTTACCATTAGACCATCAATTATTTAAATCTATATTATAAGTATTTTGTAACTGTGGTCACACATTAGACGAGTTGATCGACCTATTTCCACAGTGTTTGTAGCGCGACGTTTCGGAAGCAGACTCTACTGTCGTCTTCAGGCTTATTCTTGAGTACTGATTTCACACTTGTGTCGCCAATTATGGCAATCTTTTTTATCAGATTTGAATATTGCGAGTAATTCAATATTAGCTTTTAATTATTGAGAGGATAGTTAACTTTATACATGCAAATAATTTCTGTAAGATTAGCATTAGCATGATTGTTAGTAAAGCCAATATAAGTCTTTTAGTTAATTTTTCTAAGAACTTGCATTTTTAGAAAAAATACGACGTTTAAACAAGATAAAGAAAATATAGAATGTTAATAATATTTTTATATACGATATATAATATATGTGTGACGTACGATATGTATCATGTATTTTAATTAATTACGGTTATGTATATAATATTTTATTAGGAAAATGACCGCCACAGCTCATTGTTATTTGTTATTGCGTTTGTTACAACTTCGAATAATCATATCAAAGTGTATGTTGCCGTAACGTACCTTTTTCTTCAGCTCTGTAATTATTCTAGGTCTATTTCCGTAAATTTTACTGTTAAAATAACCTTAAGGGGAAGAATTAATTCACACATACGAGTAGAGTAATTGATAACGTCGGTTTTTGAAGAAATGCGGTGTTATGACGCCTCCGTGCCAAATTTCACATCAAGTAGTCACTTCTTCAACCTGCATTTCCTTTTGGATAATTTCTCTTGGGTAATCCGATTTCCCAATACGGCAGTTTTGTATGTACCTTTTCAGGTAGAAAATGAACAAAAATTGTTCACTTGTTCAAGCATTATGCGAACTTGGATGCTGTTGATGGTTTCTCGCCTTCAACTGCATTTTTTAAGGAATTAAAGAGGGACTAGCAGAGTTCCAGCTGTTGGAAGCAAAGACATATTGATCTGCCCAATACTTTCTCGAACAAGTGGAATATTCGTCCAAACGTCTTGAACGAAAACGATGAACTGCTTTAATTAGCTTTCAGTTCTCGTTTTCCGAAATTTCTGAGCCACATATAAAACTGTAAGTTTTGAAAGTCGATTGTGTAACCAAAATATTCACGTAATGCAGGAAATGCATTTTTTTTTGTGACACCCGTTTTCATAATATACTTTAACCATCTCGACACGTTGCTAAATTTCGTGACGCTCCGTGACTACTTTTGAACACTAGTTTGAACTGGTTTGTAAAAAAACCACTTGACAGACAATGCTCATTGATGCTTCAAAATATCAAAGTCTCCTATGTGGAAATCATTAACGAATCACCCTATGTTATACGAAACATCTAATTAATTAGTAACATAACAAGGCAATGAGAATATTGAAAATTTAGACAAATTCTCTAACGCTTGCCTCAGTAACAAGTTTCAAAATTATTTTTTAGTTTATTCTTTCGAGTTATATTTGACTAGATTGTTTTTGGACTCACACATTTAATTCAAATACTGAAATAGAGCTATATTAAATATGTGTGACAACACAAACAGTATATACTACCGTAAACTGGAGCTACTTTGTGGCTGCAGGTCACGTTGTGACAGTGTTAGCTGAAAAAATGTTTCTAATATGATGGGCTTATTATAAGTGCAATCCAGGTTTCCATATGCTAAATTACAAGCAGAATATACGGCACCATCTAGGACCCTTTCAACTTAAAATCAAGTGTTGTGTTTAGGCAATTATACTCGTCAGGTATGTCCAAAAGGTCAGTACATTTTGTAGTATAAACTATTAGCATCCCCTCACATCAATAAATTTCTTTTACATATTTTTGTTTTTATAATATACAATTATCACGAATAATGTATTATGCGGGGTTACTTTGTGGCATAAAAATATGTCTCAAAGCCACCCCTAAGAAATTGATCAAAAACTAAACCAAAAAAATACAAAAAAATATTTTCGTTACATGTAAATATGCTAAATTTATTTGGATCGCCTAGGAAAATCCATCTAATGTCTCAAAAGGAACTTTTCTGAGCTTGAACATTTTTAAAGCGCCATTAGCAGTTCTAGCAAAGGATCGTACAAAATACGTTACATGCCAGAGCTTTTACTGATGAAACATTATCAACACTCTCTTTGATTACTTAGAATTACAAAATTCCACCTTCTAACGTTTAGAACTTGGATGAGACCAACTTGGTTGATGATCCTGGCCATACAAAACTAATTAAAACAGAGAAACAAAATGCCCCGAAAGAATGTGGCACTCACCTAAGGCATGTACATCTTTGATGGTGTGCGACAATGCGCATAGATAAGGCCATATATGAACTATAAGTCACAAAAGCTGGTTCTCAAGACTGTTGCTGTTAATGCTGAAATAACTTGAAGAGCCGAAGGTCATCATAGGTGATACTATTTTGAATTTATAAGTTGTTCAGGAATGCGAGGCAAACAGTTAAATTAATTTAATTGAAATGAACACTTAATACCGGACAGATGATTATAATCAGCACACTTTCATACATAATTACAAATGTAAATATGACACACACCTGTTAATAATTTCTTTATAAGCTAGACTTCGCATTACCCATATTTATTTACACTAATACTACCTGTTCTTTATAATTAACCTTTTTAGTAATGAAAATGTCACGTATTAGTAAAACAGCAGTTTAATTATATATTTACAGTTATATCCACAGGGGGCGATCCTAATTCGCAAGGCAGCGGAGTCCTACAGTGTTTCCACACAGGGGCCACCAGTTTATTTATTTAATGCAGTATAGTAGCGCCGGGGAGGGTGTCTCATGGCGGACTCGAGAATGGGGATATAATTATTACTGTGAAATGCATCTGTTTCCTTTTATCTTAGTGCGAAGTTCCCACTTAAAGAAAGACGGGTTATATAATATACGTCTGCTGTATATTTTAAATGCAGGACTTAAAAACGTATATCGATTCTAAAGTCAAAGCGCATGACGCTGTCAGATGTCTTCTTGGCTATTTAACCTCAAATTATTCTTCGTATTTCGTTTCGTATAATCACATCGTGTTTTGACAGCGCGGCTTAAATTTGAAAATAACCTAGAAACATTGACGATGTTTTGTTGGTATTCAAAATTACTAACTATATGAACCAATAACGACATACGTTTTTAAAATCTTAAACCATGCTTTACTAAAAGATGAGTCATAAGACACCTCTCGCCGGCCCGACCATATAACTAAGTTTGTTCATCTTGTTATATCCTTTTTAGAGTTTATTTCATTTCATATTATTAAAATAAATTTGTTATAACCTGTTAAGATTCATTCATAAGTTTATTCACAAGGTAGTGATAGTCTTTAATCCCGGCCCGAGAAGCAAAGCAAGGGCAATATAAAAAGTAGCACCAACCGAGTCAGGCGTTACAAAGAATAAATTTGTAGAGTGGAGGGAGGCGAGACAAATTGGCATCAACGTGGTGCCTCGAGCACAGTACCAGGTAAATATTAATAACTAATCTTTCTTACAGAAAACAGTTACTTACAAAAGATAAACTTACAGTCCGAGCTACATCTCAGACTTTATAATACAATTAATTAACATTTACATTCCAGATATAACTATTCTAATAACATTTTACTTACAGCGACAGGCCAAAGTAAGTGTATAAAGATTAATTTTACTTCTAGAATTAAACCAGAATATTTTGTTTAAAAAGAATTGACAATTTCTTACAGAAACAATTTGCTTGTTAATTATAGAAATAATAATTCTTTTTGTACAAACAAATTTCTGTGATGTTAGCTTAACATATTGAAATTAAAAGTATTAAAGTAATTATTTCACAGGATAAATTAAAACATGCTTGCAGAACACAGGATTCTTCCACATTTTAATAAACCAACCAGATTAATTTTAATTTTTAGCCTCTTTAATCAGCCAGTAATCTAAAACAGAAACAATCAGCACCAGCACACCAGAAAAGCCACCAATCCACATTACCAGATAACCTACACCTCACCAAGAATCCATGCATCTGTCTGAGCCAGTTTCTCCTGTACCAGCTCTTTCCCCGACGGAGTGGAATGTCCAGAAACTTCAACTTTGCCCCTGGCACCGAGAACCTGTACCACCAGTACAAACAACTCCGCCACCACACAATCGTCTGGGCAAGAAAAAAAAAATGAAACAGTTACATAAACTATTTCCAGAACACCTACCTGAACAAAAAACCGGAGTTCATGATAGCCAGGAGCTGTATGCCTCTAAGATTCCAGGCCGACTACCGTCACATCCTCCCCTCAACTTCCTAAAAGTACCGAAGACGATATCAAGAGAGTAACCAACCCTACCCAGTTCCCAACACATCTTCCTTTTGCTTCTGGGTGATTTTCCTATCCTAGTAAATAATTCATATCAAAACTTATTTCCTATTTCCTTCTACAATTGTTTTATCACTATTAATAAATGCTGTCATTTGTCCACTCCTTTCCCATTCCATCCAATTTACCTTTAAGCACCAGACCCCCTACCATTCATGCTCTCAAATTCTCAGATTCATTTCATTCATTCACTCACTCACACTCGACGCGTCTCCCTAACCTTCTTACGTCACCCACTTTCTATAATATTTTTTATCCTGTGCCTTTAGTATTATCCTGCCGCGCATTCTGACTAGCCGGACCAATATCCTGACCAGCTACTAGTAGCGTGACCTTTATCCTGATAAGTAATTACTACCCTGACCAGCCTCTCGTATCCTGCACCTGTATTATCCTGACCAGTAACCAGACCAGTAATCCTGACCAGTATCCCTTATACTTTACCCATATTATTGAGCTGACCGTCATCCTGTATTTATGTACGCACACTCTTATGTGTAACATTCTTGGGGGTCAAAAGTCCCGAGAAAGGTGCAAAAACGTGACTAGGGTAAGAAATCCTTAGTTTGCCGGAGGTGATGCGCTAGAAAAACTAAAGATTTCTAAGCCAACAAACAACCCTTTATGACTATAAGACTCCTGCACAAAATAGTAAAACACGTTCATTCGTACAATGCTCTTGGATCTTAATTCGCAAGGCGGCGGCGTCCCGCAGTGTTTCCGTACAGGGGCCACCAGAATCAAATTTTAGTTACCGGTGTATTTATTTAATCCAGTATAACTAAGTTTGTTTATTATATTATATCCTTTTAAAAGTTTGTTTAGTTTTATATTATTATAACAGAATAAATTTGTCATAACCTGTTAAGATGGGCAACAACCGAGTGACGCGCTACAAAGAATAAATTTGTAGAACCGAAGGAAGCGTGACAATTTTATTTTGATAACGTGCGAATATTTTAAAGTTTTTACAGGAAGGGCTTAAATTTTACCGATTCACCTGGTGCGACGTAAGGTAAGCTAGTTTTTGGTTTGTTTTGATCTTTGGTGTGGAATACTTACATTTATGTGCTTAGATTTTCATATTTTCGATTATAATCAAACTCGCACCCTTTGATTTATGACATTCTCCCATTGTGACTTATGTTTTACGTATTATCCTATATGCAAATTAATATCATGCAACCACTAACCACTGAGCTACCGACTCCTTTCCCTTGTCTGTTACATCAGATCCTACTGCCAGTTTTTCCCATGACAAAAGAGAGGTAATAGGTCAACTAAAGAGTTTATAGCAAAAACAATACACACAGATTTTTAATGGAATAGACTAACCAGTAGCGCAGTCCTTATAATAATTCACATTGAATTTTCGACCTGCGTTATCAAGTTTCAGCGTCTGACAAACTAGGTGGCAAGAACCTGGATTGGAATCTACGATAAACGCAGATTCTGTATTTTCCTTAGACGTTTCCGGAGTAATTTGTTTTCATTTGCGGTTACGGTTACCTGATCGACGTATCCTTTTAATTTAAGTTTGAGTCTGCTTCAGCTTGGGTCAACTCTACATTGTTAACCTGTTGTTTCTTAGTTCCTAGGTAGTTCAGTAAACTTCCAGTCTGTTTATCAATTAGTGATTGCCTTTCGAGGTTTTCTTCTTTTGTACTGAGCACCATACTAAATACAAAAAAGTACGGTTTTAATTGTAGTATGAGTAAGTTAACCACACAGAAAAACACTGATATTTTACACTGTATGATTGCTTTTTGTGGAACTTCCACCTCTAGGAGACAACTTTTTCATTTGAGGTGATTATTTACTTATTTACAAATTTAAAAGTAGAGGAAGATATACATTTTGAAAATTGTTGAAATGAAAAAAAATTATTAATAGTAGTCGCGTTATAACTTGTGCGCGGAGGTAACCTCACCCGTTACGAATTCAAAAAAGCTAGATATAAAATAATTATAGTAACTTACCTTAAAAATTAATCGCACTTTTCTAGAGCACAGTAACTGAATAAATAAAGTAAATAAGTCTTCGTTTTCTGGAATCGACAGAAATGTGAGAATTATTCCTTTTTTCCTGTTACGTTTTGAAAGGACAGGAGAATAGATTTTACAATAACGAAATATATATATATATATATATATATATATATATATATATATATATATATATATGTATACAGGGTGAGTCAGTTTTTTGTAGACAAACTTTAACAGGAGATAGAACACATGTTTCTAAAAAGAAAAGTTCCCATAAACATATGTCGTAGAAGGCTTCGTTTCCGAGATACAGGGTGTTGCATATAACTTCTTTTTCTCAAATTTTCATTATAACTCATAAACGAATGCTTAGATTTTTTCATGTTGGGGGATAATGTCTATTAATTAAGGGGCAAATAACAAGCGATAAGAATGTTCACAAACTTGCACAGCGGCGGAGTGGAGGGGTGCTCAACCCCTTTCATAAACAGAATTTCTACGCCAATGACTATTTTTAAAAAACTTATTTTCATTATCTACATACAGTTTAATAAAAATAATGTACCTTCTTCTGTTTCGAAATTCCTGTGTGTTTCGAGTTATTTTGATTTTTAGTGTTTGATGTGGTACTAGGTTAAGTAATGTGCTTTATGTGAATAATTGAATATAAAGTTTTTAATAAAAAAGATATAATAAAACATTTAGAGCCATTTTAGTACCTAACGATCGTTTCTTTAAAATTTCAAATACATTTTCATTTATAAATAGGGTGGTTATCGGTTTTTTTTAGTATCCATTGTTATTATCCTCGTATAAAAAGAAATGCACAATTATTATTGTTATGCGGTCAATACTTTCTGTGTAATTATGTATGTATCAATTTCGCTATAAACATGTATGTAGTTTTTAAGTGAAATTCTAATAAGTTATAGACCGCTGCTCACTTGCTCTCATTAAAGAGCCGCCACAGTATCAAGTCATACTCAAATGCAAGACTTTTGTAAATTGATATCTGTTTAGTATACTAATTTTAACAATCCTTATTTATTATTGTAACAATACTTAATTAATAATTGTGAAATTAATAAGAATTCTTAGCAATAACGATTTATAAATAAATAACAATAACACTAGTATAATAAAATTAGGCACTTTGTTCAAAATGTAAACCGTTCTTTTCAATACACATTTCACAGCGACGTACAATAGAACGTCTTAAGATAAAAATTCTTTTATTCAAACACCTTGTATCATATGCAATTACACAACAGGTTGCACATTCGATTATTACCGAGTTGAATTTATCCGCACATTGCATCATGACTAAACAATGAAGAACATATAATTTCAGTCAGTATACTTTGCTTTTTAATATAATATTGTATCAATATAAAATCAATGAATGGTTGTACTATTTGCAGACGTATATAATTTACTTGAATCCTTTACCTATGTACACATAGGTGATAAGTAATAATCATCAACATAACCTCGAATATTAATATACTTACATAAATATTTATCTTATTTCAGCTGTTCCAATTTTCTTTATTGAAGTTCCATTATCGAAATCAAATGTAATTTGAATCCCATGAAATATACCGATCCAGCGGTGGTTGATATACAGCATAAGCTTATACAGGTATGCTTAAATATTTCTTTGAAATATTTACTAAACTTTTCGTAAACACTTTTAATTTTAATTTGTTATATAATTAAATATAATTATTTGATTTAAAGTTATTGTATAATAAAATACAATAATTTATCTGCATACACATTTTATTTAATCGAAATCTTTTAAATTTTATTTCTATTGGAATAATAACACCATGTTAACTTTGTTAAAATAATTTTATATTAAAAAAATTGAAAACATGATTTAACTCCGATTGTTTAACCACATCACTCGCACAAATAATTCACGTTAACCTTACTTATTATGTTTATTAGAAGATTTTGTTATGAACGAATAAGTTCAAAGGTAAATATGTAATTAAAAATTATTACTAATTTTATTAAATACATAAATAAAATAAAAGTTTACCTCGAGTATGATTTGAACCTATGACCTGTACTTTGCTAGAGTACCGTGCTAACCAACTGCGCCATCAAGGTTCAAGCCCCAATCGATGTAAATTTTGTCTTTATGTATGTAGAACTGATGTAAATTCTAAATATAATGGGAATTAAAATTACTTATATTAATGGAATGTGAGCCTGCAATATCGCAAGGATTCACACATACCAAAGCAACTTGATCAATATTAAATAGCTAACAACATGCCGTATAATTACATATGTACTTAGTTTTATGTTGTTGAACTTATGCAATTTGCGGTTTACATATATGTTTAATCAATTCCTTCGCAATGACTATGTTTAATGTACCTTTTATTCTTATCTTTTCTATATTACCATGATATTTATCATTGTAAATATCATCTATATATATATATATATATATATATATATATATATATATATATATATATAATAAAATTTTCTTTAAAACTTTGTAAATAAACGTAATATCTTGAACGTTTTGTTCCTTTGTCAAGAATTTATTTGTCAAATAAATTCTTGACAAAGGGAACAAAGGACGTTCCTGAAACGTTGAATTAATTTTTACGTTTATTTACACAAGTTTTAAAGAAAATTGTCTTATTTAAACATGAATACTTGTGAAATCTAAATAGATATATATATATATATATATATATATATATATATATATATATATATATATATATATATATATATATTTTTTATTACATTGGGCCAAAATGTCCGACGTACTAAGCATTCTATACAAAACAGTTATTTTGCAACTGTCATGTATCCAAATTATACCTATGTATTTTTTAAGTTTAAGAAAATTTGGGAGCAAGCGAATTCTTAGATAAAAATGTCGCAACAAATATGCATTCTGACAGTCAAAATGTCGCCCTTAGAATTTGCTGCTCGCTGCAGGGTTGCACCAGCCTATCGCTGGCCCCGGTGGTATATGTGTGGTACTTATCACAAGTGGGCACATAAAGCTAAATAATAGTTTATTTTTGAATTTAAACTTATTTATTGAGTTACTATTGCAAACAAGTTATATTATTTAAAAAATTTACATACCCATTTTTAATGGGCGGCATTATCTTGCAGGTGGCCGCTATTACCGGCGAAGTTGGCCAATTCCGTCCAAGTACACAACTTCGAAAATCAATAAATATTTCATACTTAATAATTTATTTGGATGATTGCAAAATAAAACATCGATAATAAATAAAAGTACTAAATCTTGATATCCCTGGTTTTATTATATCATATAAAATAAAATAATTATTTACTATTTTGCTTAGCTGGGCGGCAATGTACGATTTAATTACTTCCAACCATATACCTAATAGAATCCACT
Source organism: Vesta saturnalis (assembly GCA_036346205.1). Classification (NCBI taxonomy): domain Eukaryota; kingdom Metazoa; phylum Arthropoda; class Insecta; order Coleoptera; family Lampyridae; genus Vesta; species Vesta saturnalis. The sequence continues at coordinate 55,589 of JARFJB010002298.1, read as the reverse complement.
TCCACAGAGCTTCTAGAATCGATTGCAAAGTACTTATACTTATACAACTCCTTAGAGTTGTTCCGTATTAAGGTTGATTTTCACTATCCATCTTGACGGAGGTAGGCCGCCGTTCATCAGGTCCCCGTCAAAATATCATTCAGTTCCATAAGCATTCGTGATGGTAAATGAGACTACGCATATTTCGTAAAAAAGTATCATTCGCAACCCGCCGAATCACCATCAACCGATTTAATGAAATGTATTATAAGCAAAAATGATCAACGAACTAGCACTAATGCAATAGACGCTTATCTTACTGGTATTGGCGAAACCATAAAAACATTTCCTTCTGTGTACCAACATATGGCAAAAAGTAAAATATTCAACATTCCATCTGAGATAGAACTACAAATTTTAGCTCCAGCAAGGCGTTACCAACAGCCAAGTATTATGCATGATTGGTATCAACACCCGGTAACAAACCTATCTCAAAATCCAACTACCTTCAGCCTAACGTCGTGTGGAAGTTCATATTCAGATTATGCACAGTTGTAATATACAGGTTGTGGCGCGAAGAGCTTTGATTAAAAGTAATGCCGGATACAGTTATGTTAAAAATCTGAAATTACGAAGCTGTAGGTTTTGGATGACGTTGAGTTCAAAAATAATATTGAATAATATTGAATGTGGCACTTCCGGTTATACCGGAAGTAGACGTCAACTTTGTTATTTTAAATGGAACCGAATATTTTTTATTTTATTTTCGAAGTTACATGAAATTCTACATAAAATTTGTGCACAAAATGAAATATTTTCGAGATATTTCGATTTTTTTGAAATTTTGAAAAAAATCCTAGTCCACATTGAATAACGATATCTCCATTAATAACGAAGCTGGTAACGTGAAATTGTAACCAATAAACAAGAAGCGCTTGCCCGTTAACTCCATACATCCATCTCATTGATATTTCATACAGAGTGTTTTAAACTTAGCCGCCAACATGCACAATTTAAATCATTTATAAGTTGCTTACTTTAAATAGAACACCCTGTATTTTATTACATTTTCCGCTGTATTTTTTTAAGCCAATTCGTTTGGTATCAGTATTCCCTATACCTAAATCCAACCACTTTTGAAATATTTCATTATCTTAGTTAAAACATAACAACACTTAATTATTTCAACATTAGTAAAGGGTAGGCCATGATTTCCATTATTTAAGGTGATATTTTGTTATTTTTTCATAAGTTATTAATTCTGAAAAGTAACCAATAGCCTGAAAGGATTATTAATTGTGGATATCATTAAAAACGTTGACTAGGTATTTTGTATTAATTTAATTAGATAACTTACAAACAAAAATAACTAAATGTAATATTAAACAAATAAAGTTTTATAATAAGTGTTCAAAATTAGCACCATTTACTTCTAAATATTTATGAATTCGTTTCATTAAGTTATGTCTTGTAATTCTGGAAATATGGTCGGGTGTTAGAGAATTAAAAGCAAGTAAGACTCTCTGCATCATATCTTCCTACAGCGGAAAATGTAATAAAATACGGGGTGTTCTATTTAAAGTAAGCAACTTATAAATGATTTAAATTGTGCATGTTGCCGGCTAAGATCGAGTAGGCAATGCACCGATTGACAGAATAAAACAACGATTTAATGAGGAAACCATTAATGAAAACGGGGAAAGATTAATAGAAATTTGCCTGTTGAACAATCTTCGAATTAACAACACATATTTTGAGCATCCCATACAGCACAAAATCACGTGGTCAGACACTAGAGGCCGTAGCTCCATGATCGACTACATTATAACAAACAGAGAAATACACCCCAGAAATATATTAGACGTACGCACATTATCATCAGCGGACGTAGGATCGGGACATGGACTCATATTAGGAAAAATAAATACAACAATCAAACCATAAAGAACCCAATAACAGAAGAAAGACTAAATATAGAAAGCCTAGAACACAACAGAACCAAAACTCTATACTGCAATAGACTAGAAGAGAAACTAAACATACACAAGCTAGAAACGATTGTAGATACGGAAGAATGTTGGAAAATAATAAAAGAAAGTATCAAACAAGCAGCAGAAGAGGCCTTAGGCAAAAGAAAAGTAAACAGAAACAAAAAAGAATATAAAACACCCTGGTTTGATGAGAGAGTCAAAAGCCTAGCAAAGGAAAAGAAACAAGCGTTTTAAGATACAAACAGGAAAATACAAACGAAAAAAGAGAAGAATATGTAAGAATAAGAAATAGAGTTAATCAACAAATAGACAAAAAAGAATATTGGGAGAAGTTCACGAAAGATATGGAACATGACCTATATGGATCGCAAAGAAAAGTGTGGAAAATGATAAAAAGGCAAAGAAAAGATATGAATGAATTCATAAGAATAAACGAAATCACAGAAGAACAGTGGACCGAGCACCTCACAAAAATATATGGAAGAGAAGCAGAAGAAGAAGAACAAGAAGATAGTGATAGAGAAAATAACAGTGAGAATAGAGATAATACATACATATCAAAGGAAGAGACAAATACGCGAATACAGTAACTAAAGAATAGAAAAGCTCCAGGCCCGGATGGAATACACAACGAGCTCATAAAGTACGGGGCGAGACTATGCACTGCACATGGATACAGAAATTATTCAACAATATAATTAACAGTGGAAAGACACCGCAAGAGTGGAAAGAAAGTATTTCAATACCCATACTAAAGAAAGGAGATAGAAAAAACCCAGAAAACTACCGAAGCATCAGCCTAATGAATAGTGCGCTCGAGCTGCTAACAGCAACAATAAAAGGTAAAATAGAAGGAAGACTAAACATAGCCGAAGAACAACAATGCTTCAGAAAGAATTGCAGTAGCATAGACGCCACGTTTATCATTCGTCAGATAATAGAAAAATCAATTGAATATAATAAACCCGCATATATGTGCTTCGTAGACCTAAAAGGTGCATTTGATAAAGTAAAACGGAAGGACATTATAAAACTACTAGATGCAAAAAAATAGAAGGCAGGATAATAAAAATTATTAAAGACATAATTACGAACAATAAAACGAAAGTACGAATGGCTAGAGGAGAAACAGAATACATAACTATAAACGGAGGAATAAGACAAGGGGACTCTCTTAGCTCGCTGATAATGAATCAAATCATTATAGAAGTAAAGAAGAGAGAAGGATATAGAATGGGCGCATACAAAATCAACATAGTATGTTATGCTGATGACGCGGTACTGATAGCAGATAATGAAGACGACCTACAAAGACAACTCCACTCATTCAACATCAAGGCAAAAGAATACAACATGCAAATCTCGACAGAAAAGACAAAGTGCATGGCTATAAGTAAGGAACCACGTAGATGTAAGCTGGAAGTAGAAGGGGAAATCATAGAACAGGTAATGAAATATAACTACCTGGGAACGGAAATTACCAGCGAAAGAAACTTGAACACAGAAGCGACAAAACAAACGATAAAAGCAACAAAAGTGAGCAGCTGTTTAAGAGAAACCATATGGAGAAACAAATACATGAACGTCGATAGCAAAATGAAAATATATAAGACAACGGCGCGACCGGTATTAACTTATGCATCAGAGACAAGAGCCGACACCAAAAATACAAAACAGAAAATAAACAACGTAGAGATGAAGGTACTAAGATCGATAAAAGGCATAACACTAAGAGATAGACAAAGAAATATAGCGAATATAGCGAAGAACAACAAGCCGTATAGCAAGAGACCAGTTGGAAGACCAAAGAAAATATGGAAAGACAATATACAGTCAACAACAACAGAAACAGAATAAGGGCAGACAAACGGAAATATCCTAGTCATGCGAAGAAGAAGATGAAGAAGAAGCCGGCTAAGCCGGAAGTGCCACATTCAGGACAATATTATATTTGAACTCAGCGTTATCCAAAACCTACAGCTTCGTAATTTCAAATTTTTAACATAACTGTATTCGCCATTACTTTTAATCAAAACTCTTCGCGCCACACCCTGTATACATTTTTTAAAATGAAGAGTTACGATATTTTTGTACTTAAATTTACTTTATTTTCTAAGCTTGCCTCAAACAAACTGTCAGTTTTTAATTGGGGCTATTGCGTGCCTAAACGTAGTATTCCTTTTCGTAATACGGGTCCAAGTTTTGACCGCAAATCATTGAACTGATATTTAGACATTCTGAAGTATTGATGAAATTTTACTTCATCTGACAATTCTTCATACAGTGTAAAAATTCTCCTTCAGTTTAGTTCTTCCCAACAAACTTTTATCCACCCATTTCTTTGCTTATTTTGCCTTCCTTGTTTTTATTTTAGACTTTTGCTTCTACTCATCTACTTCAACAAGTAACAGGAATAACCGCTAGCTCAGCAAATGAATAATTTTTAAACACTGTGAAAAAAACGTGATACGCGTCTAAGATTTGTGGATACATGACCAACAATGACTGTCAGATGTTGAAAAGTGTGAATACAACATAAAATTGACGGTCATCTGATGGCAAGGGCGTAGCTAGGATTTATAACAGGGGGGCAAACCATGGTCCATGGTCGTTCAAAACGTAAAATTTTAGGATAAAAAGAAAAGGCAAATGAAAACAAAACTTTGAGATTCTAATTATACTTAAATTAAACTAATAACATTTTTCATGGGTTTAAACTAAATTTATCCAAAACTTTCTTCACTGCACACTCATCAAACACAACCCAGTGAGTCTGTCATCACCCATTGTACTCCTGACACAGGTTTTACCCTTCGCAGGGTACTGAACGATCTTTCCACGGTAGCAGTAGTGGATGGGAAAGCACTTAATATTAGCAGTGCGTGCCTTGTTGCAGGGAAAAAACATTAGCTTCCTCCAAAAGTGCAGCCACTTCAATGTCCTTTAATTTGTCTTCTGCTAAATTCTTTTCTTCCACATATTGTACCACAAATCTAATTCTGCAGACATCACCCAACTTATAAAATTCCATGAAAGGTTCTGCATTATTTTTGAAATCTTTTGAATCCATTTTGAGCATGCTTGAAGGATGAAGATAAGTTAAAGCAAAAGCAGGTGTATTTTCGTTGGAGAATCTAGCATCCAAAGACGAAGTTAAATAATCAAGATAGGGGATGATTATTGACCGCTTCCAGTATTCAACTGCAGACTCAGATGGTGGATTACTTCTGTGTACTTGCTTTTGAGTGACTCGTGGTGCTGACAACTCAACCCCTACTTTCTCTGCGATATCAAGTGATTTTTAAATAATTCATAAGAAACATTTTCGACATCTTGTCGATCTTCTTTGATTACATCTAGAATATCATCAATATGTTTCTTCACCATAACCAAATCCATACTTTTACCTTGTAAAACGTTTACAACGGGTTCCAAAATTGCAGAGTATCTTGCAATTATGTTTAAGCCTAAGATGAATATTGGTTTAGTAACTGCACAGTGCAATTGGTAGGCAGATTTTCTTGTTGCATAGTTTCCTTCCACAGATAGATGGTCTAGTGTTTTAACAATGTCAGTGAAGCTTTTTGAAATTTTTTTATGCTCTTATATTTTTCGACCATCTGGTCACACAGAGCCTTGAAAGATTTGGAACCGATTTCCTACGGGCTGGCGATTCACGAAAGAAGGTTATTGTGTCTTTAACCGTTGCAATTGTGTTTCTTATTTCTGGTAGCTTGCTAGTATCATTGACCACAAGATTTAGTCTGTGGCTGGAGCAATGGAAAAATAAAGATTTAGCGTACTTTTTTAAGAATGGCCTGTACACCACCTTCTTTGCCGGCCATCGTGGAACACCCATCAAATCCGAATCCCACACAATTATCGGCGGAAAAATTATTATCTTCTAAAAACTTTGGATTGCGCTAGCGATTGTAGAAGCATCTTAACATTTTAACTCAATGTAGCCTACAAATTCCTCCCTGATTATTTTTGGCTTTGATCATAGAACCTTAATCCAATAGAAAGCTGCTCTTTTCCAGCGATATCTGCTGTTTCATTAGCCATTACAGCATAAGCTTTTGCCCGTTTACAGTCTTCGATTATTTTTCTTTGATAACTTCACCGCATAATTGTATGGTCTCATTTTGAATTGTTGGTGAGGTATAGATTGCGTTTTTTGACATATATCCAAGTGGCTCTTTAGCTTCTCATCACCAGAGTCAATCCTCAAATTTAAAAGGTCAAAGAAAACTCCCTCATTTCCTTGTTTTCCTCTAAGCGGCAAATCATGAATTCCACAAAATATTATGCATGAAATAATTGCTGACCATATTTGTTTATTTTCTTCAATCGTCTTATGGTGCCCTATTTGCAACTGGACATCAACAGGAGCATTTTCAAGAAATACTTTTGCAGCAGCTGTTGAACATTTGTGGTAATGGCTGCCAACGTGCTTTCTACAATCTTCATGTATATCCTTAAACTTCATGTAAGGCGTTACCACAAATGACCCCAAAACTCCTTTAACTGTAGCAATTCTTGGCGGAAATAAAACACAATACAAACATAGAGCACCTTTCAAACGACCTGAGTACACCAGCCATGGAGTATATTGATCTAACCAGCGATGGTTAAATTTTCTTTTCAAGTGAATGGCATCAGAAGCAAAATCGTAGTTGGATGATGGAACCCAAGGGTTTGTCAACAATTCCTTCTTTTTTCAGAAGGCAAGTTATTGGCACAACTAACATAACGACCAATGTCATTTTCATGGTAGCCATCGCATTCTTCAGTTTGTTTAGAGGTCCCAGTTCCAGAGACAGCTTCATGTAGATTTGAAGAACTACTTGAGCCTCCTTCAAAATAGATTCCGATTTTGATGTTCCGACCATCTTATTTTCATCTTCATCACAATCATTGCTTCCACTTCCACTACTGTCATCATGAACTTTTTTCCGTTTTAGAGATTTTGACCTAAAATAATAACCTAATATCATTCTTGTTCTTAGTCCCTAGCATAAAAATTAGTATAAAACAAAACTACCATGTAATGATAGCTTATAATGTGGATATACCATATCCGATGTTAATATTTTTCTCTAGATTAAAAACACAAAATGAAATTAATAGCACGTATAAATTGCTGTTTGATCTTTAATATGTGAAAATTTCAAGTTTTTATATTTAGTCCCATTTGAGATATCAGCTGTCAAAATCGGTGCATTATTGTAATTTCTGTTATAATTGGAAGGCAAAAAGTCGGCATCATAATAATGAAAAATATATAAAATTATATTAATAATGCACAGAATCTTTTGCCAAAGCTAATAAAATTGGTTCACAAAGATACAAGTAATTGGCAATTTTGTAAAGGGCTGCAATTGAATTTTTTCCAAACGTTGCGATAGAAATAATTTTGAACAAAAGTTAACATCGGATATAACTATCTACATTATAAGCTATCATTACATGGTAGTTTTGTTTTATTTGGTGCTCGTCGAGCAACCAATTTTCAGATTTTTGCACCATTTCTAATGGAATGACTCTAAAGTTTTAATTAAAAATTTAATTTTCTACTGAAATTATTTAATTTACCTTTTTGTAACCAATTTCTTAAATCCATATTGTCTTTTCTGTGATTTCTGTCTCTTTATACTGTGGTAAAACTATTGTTACGGATTTTCCTCTTGTTTCTCAGGCAATAATTTAACACTGATAACTATCCACACCAACTTTATTTAAAACCAATCAAGTTAACAAAACAACACAAATATTCACTTTCTCAACACTTTTAACTATTCCGCTTTTAAATCTCGCGCCTCGCTTTCTATTCGCCGTGTGCAACTTCGTATCCTGCACTATGTACTGTACTGTACTGTCTGTCTTCGCGCCGGATAGGCAATTTTATACACCCTTTTTGAGCCTAGAAATTGCTAGAACATTCGCATCGCCGGTTTCCGTATATTCCTTACTTCTATCTCGATTTTCTCGAAGAAAACCAGTGGCGTTTCGTTACACTATTAAATAGGACACTGTCGCTAGACAAGAGCACTTATACACCAACTCAATAGTTGTTGCAAAAATATTGTCCTATGTTAGGATTTGGAGCAAGTTGTGTTTTAATCACTTGATAGTTTTGCACGAACTGCACTCGGGCGTGACATTTTTCCGTACACTGACGATCCCGAGTCTCGTTCAGGCAACTTTTATTTTAACTTGTTGGTGCAGGTCTTACGTACGTTATAAGAGTATTTATTTCGGATTCTGATGTAGGATTGTGTATTGAATGTTTCAAAATATTTCACACTAAAACTATTTATTGAGTAAATTTATTTTAATTAATTAATAGGATTAAAAATGTAGTTAAATGAAACCAAAAAAAGAGACAATTTTTTACCATTTTTCTCAAAAATGTCCAACTGTTAAGTGGTTGAATGGAACACTAAAATTGACGTATCCTGAGAGTAAATCGAACACTCGTTTTTATCCAATTCTGGTGTGCACGAATGCATTAAATGCATAGATCGAAAACGCTATTAATATATATTTAGCACTATGCCAGTTTTTCAAACAGCTTTGTTTTTTGCTGATGAAATATATTTTAGTGACAAAGGATACGCGAGTAATTTTATTTATTAGAGTTTATTAATTAATTTTAAAATGTTCATAAAAGCAACCAAACGACCACAACAACAAACAATTTAAAATTTAAAAATTATTTAATTTATTTTTGCTCTTCCGGGGGGCAGTTGCCCTCCCTGCCCTTCGCTGGCTACGCCCATGTCTGATGGTTGTCAAGATGGATAGTGTGAATCAACCTTTATGGTGTTAAATTTTTTTACAAGACCTAATTTTCTTTATTAAAAAACAATTATGTATATAACAAATATTAATTATTACACCAGATCAATAGACAATATAGTAAACTGTAATTCTAGAAATGAGCATTTACTGGAAGATTAATATGTACGTTAAAATCAATATTTCTAAGAAAACTATTTTAATATTATGCAATTATTGCGATTATTATAAAAGTTACTTCATAATCTCTATACTACCTTTATCACTATTTTAAATTAGGTATCTAAATAATATAATTATTATGAAAAGTGTATGTTTTTCGGTATTATAAATCGCTCCAAAGCGGAAAATTTTCCTGACCTTGCTACAAAATAAATTTTCCTACAAGTATTCATGTACAAAAAGAAACAAGGGCGTGCTTAGAATTATTACGTTTAGGATCGGTATTCAAATTTCGGATTAGAATTATTTATTTGGCTTCATATGTAGTTAATCGGATGTGCAATGGAAATTATAATACTATTTTAGCTTTTTATTTTTTCGAATCTCGTGTTTTTATAGCTGATGCCAACCAGCAGGCAAGAATGATTCCAATAACCTAAAAAATTTGTAATTAAATTATAATGTTGCGTGTCAAATTTTTACTACACTATATATTTCACTTGTTTACGTTTTTTATGGCCATAAATATAAAACCATGAAGTGATATGTATCTACCTTTTTTAATGAACATGCAGATAATAATAATGAAAAAATAAAACGTAACAACATAAATAATTCAAGATAAAACTAATCTCATAACCGTAGCGTTTTAGCTAAATAATTACCTCAATGAATGCTATTCCAATACCAACACCTATTAGTATTTTGGCATTCGATTCACCTTTCATTTGTAGTTTATCAAAACAACCAATTGAATATAAAATATCGTCTCCAGGTTCAGCTTGAACGCAATGAAAACCTTCAGGGGGTTTCGCATCACGTCTTTCAGTTTTATGGCAGCAACTGAAAGGTCTCTGTTTGTCAGGCCAATCAGTTGGTCCATCCACACCGCAACATTCCATCTAAAAGCGACATACATTATTTTTGTTACTTGATAAACTTAATATTGTTGATCATTTACCTTTACTTGCAAGTTGTCCCACGCAAGTCGATCTGATTTACTTGAATAGTAATTATCCATAGACATTTTAAGTGTGTCCTTAAGTACGTCTTCAAAGTCGCTTTTGTAAACAGCAGCAGCAATACCAACGGCTAGCTCAATAATGAAGATTAATAACAAACACAAAGCAAACTGTAAAAAAAACTTATCACGAATCACTAAATCATGAAGATTTCACTTACGGCCATAAGTAAATAATACGATTCTCGAATAGCGCCAAAACATCCCAAAAATGCAACAATAAACACAATCGCGCCAACTATTATTAAAACAACAGGCGGTGCTAAAATTCTTCCTTCCATAAAATGATTATATTCACCAACATCTGACAAAACTACCGCTCCAGCAACTATCAAAGCGATTCCTGAAATCTTAAAACAAAACTGTAAACGCACAAAAAACGCGTTCATAAACTTACCGCAAAAATTAAATTAAAAATAAATAAAATATATTTAATCATTCTAGCTTCGCACGTTTCCATTTTGCGTTGTTTTCACCACAATGGGTTTTTGAACTTTAATTGTTTTCTAAGATCGCAAGTTTGTAAAATAGCTTTCTAATTTCAAAACTGTTTTCTATTGGTTGAAAGTTTGTTGTAACTAAACGTTACTATGGTAATAAAAAGCGTTGATACCAAAAAGTATTGTGAACCTTTGTGCTGATATTTTGTTCTAAGTTTTACTTCAGAAATTTAGAGATTATTGATTGTAGAAAAACGGAAATAAGTGTATGGTTGGACTTATAATTTATAAATCATAATGGTCATTTAATTATATGCGCTTCATAAAAAATTCTAATTCAAATATCGAACTTCTGTAATAACACCTTTCGATTAAAATCTATGAAAGAACTTGTTAGCAATGCAAATTTATTTCTAAGAATACCTACGTATTGCAAACATTTTGTTAAATCAATAATGCCTGGATTGTGTCAGATTTCGAGTTTTCTCTTTCTTTTTTTTTTGCAATTTATTTTTTGTTTGTACCTATAACGTCATGCAAACAGAATTTTTTTATAGTTCACATTGCAATAAATAAAACACGTTTACATTTCACATGATTAAAATGATTAAAATGTCAAAATAAGAAGCATGACACCCTTGAAAAGTCAAATATTCACTATTTTGATGCAATATTATACAGATTTATATCGCCAAACTTAACACGCAAAACCACTGTATATTTGTTTCACTTTGTATGAGCTAAACGAGCATTCTTGGTCAGAAAAGTCACTGCCGCTCACAGCTACACGCTTATGTAAAAATAACATTTAATTAGATACAAAATAACATTAACTATGTTGCCTCTTTCAGAATTGCTTCTGGAAGGTCTTCGTCAGAACTTTCTGAATATTTAATCTTTCTCGCTATTGACTCACTAGCTCAACACTTGACATTTATTAACCCATTAACTCCCATAGACATCATACGGTATCAATAAATCCGTCTACTTTAAAAATTCGCCCCACACCGTATTGTAAAGCATCAATCTGTTGGAGACATATGACGAATTTGGCCCGTGGCCGAAATAATTATACTTATTGCGAAGTGTCCATTATTGACTTGCCAGATGCCAAAGTAGTGATGTAATTTAGCATCTGGTTAACACTGTTTAAAAACATCCCGAAATGTCCATATACAATATAAGCCGATGCCGATCAGAACAAAAGCAATGCAAAGTAAGGAAATTAAATCTATGGTAACCTAGGTCATATAAATCTACCAGATGCCGAATTACATCACTATTTTGGCATCTGGTAAGTCAATAATGGACATATCGCGATAAGTCTAATTATTTCGGCCCCGGACCAAATTCGTGACATGTCACCAACATATCCACTTTTTTGTTTCTGTGACCTATTACCTACGTGTAAAATAGTTAAAGTTCGAGTTTAGTTATCGGTGGAGGAGGTGTCTAATTTTAATTATGGCGATTTTATATTTTCGTGAAATACGGACATCCGTCGGGCGCAAATGTATTTTTCTGTTATTGCAGGTTTTTTCTTCAAATTGATTTGAGTGATTTGTTGTGAAATATATACAAATCAATGTCAAGTTCGGTGTTTATGAACATTTAAAGATAACTGACACCATATGGTATCCATGGGCGTTGTAGGCCTAAAAATATTTTAACATTTCAGGCGAGGGTTCTCTCCTGCTGAGGCCTTAGATATGTTAGATGACGAAGATATTGCAAATTCTGCGGAAGAAATATTTATAACACCCCCAAATGTCAATGTCGATACTGATAAAGATTCTGGTGATAATGAAGAGGTGGGAACAATATAAAATTTATCGTCTCGTCAATTACAAGCACCTGCGGAAATAAAATTGAAAAATAATGTCAGGTTGGGAATCAATTTTGGTGAGGATATCCCAGTACCGTTAAATCAAACGCTACAGTTACCCTTTGAAGAGACAGTTATTGTGAATAATGATCGACAAAAATGGATTACTGATGGGCTAAAGGAGATCGAAGAATACAAAAATAAAAATAAGAGAAGAAAGCTTACGTGGATTAAGGGTGATGGGCTTCCAACTGAAGGTATTTTCCCTCAACTGATTGCAGTTATTACAGCGCCCTTTCTTGCACAGACGTCTTAGAGTTGTTTTTTGATGAAAATACAGTACAATATCTTATTAACGAAACCAAACCTTATACCAATTTTAAAAATGTTGCAAATCCAAATATAACTACTGCTGAAATCAAATGTTTTATTGGTATTCTAATTTTGACCGCACATAATAACCTAGAGATTATATTGGGAGACAAATAAAGATGTAAATATTAAAATGGTTTCCAACGCAATGAGTGGGTATCGTTTTCTTCAAATTCATAAATATCTCTATTTCGCAGATAAAACAAGTATTCACGAAAACAACAAAGCCTGGAAATTACGGCCTCTAATAAATCGGACCAAACAAGCTTGCCTAAATAACTTTTAGCCAGTGAAAGAGCTAAGTTACGACGAATCAATGGTAAAATATTATCGGCTGCATAGTTGTAAGTAGTTCATAAAAGGCAAGCCAGTCCGTTTCGGATACAACACGTGATGCATTAACAGCAAAGATGATTATCTAATAAATTTTGACTTGCACCAAGGGCAAAATCCGCAGAAAAATACTATGTATGATAAACTATTAGGTATTTATGCTAGAAGAGTTACCCCAACAGTTTCCGTATACGACAACTTGTTTACTGAAATAAATTTATTAGCTTATCTGCGCCAGTGTATGGGATTTGCTGCTGTTGGGACTCTAAGAGAAAATAGAATTCCTGAGTCATTCCCCCTAACAAACAAGAAAGGGTTTTTGAAAGACAAGAAACGTGGAGAGTTTGAGTTTGCACCCGTAACTGTTACTTCTACTCATATAGGGGGCTGCGCCAGTGGACAAGGTCAAACGATACTCTAAAGAAGAAAAAACATATTATGGTTACTCGACCTCTGAGCACTGGAGTTTATAATAAAACATGGGTAGGACAAACTTGATGGATCAAGGTATTGCTGGTTACCAAATAGGAATCCGACGAAAAAATAGTATTCGGCCCTTTTGACTTGGCTGGTTGATGTTGCCATTCAAAATTCTTGGTAGTTGCATAGAAAACATAATCCTAGAACCACAAATTTACAGTTTAGAACAGAATTGGCGTATGTTTATTTAAGAAAATATGGAATTGAAAGGTTATACCCGACTTTCGATGGGATAGAATTGATCATTTTGTCACTCAGTGCAATAGACGACGTTGTGCAGGTGTGTAGTAAATGTAATGTATTAAATACACTATTAAATACAAAAGTTTGTATATATCGCAGTAGTCCTTTACTTATATTAATATTATGCCATTGTATTTTTAATGAAACTTATACAACGCCCATGGATGGTAGCAATTTACTTCAACTGTACAACAAAATGTTACAAAAACACCTTTTTTTCACCCCTCTATATTAATTTAATTTAAATTTATCAAAAAAAGTAAAAAACAAAAATATACATATTTACGGGCGTTAATGGGTTGATTTAATATCAATTTAGTATGAGAACTGTCAAAATGTGACGGCGAAGGCTACATAATTTAATATTTTTAATTGATAGTATCAGTAGTAATGTCAGATTATTTAGATTGAATTTTTTTTTTATTTATTTATATCAACGGAGATTTCATACTCAACAAGCTTATTTTTCAATACGCAATATTTAACAAAAAAAAAAAAATTATAAAATTCTGTAATACCTTGCGTCAAAATGAAAACATAAATGTATTATTTAGCGTGCGGTCAGGTACTGTGCCGCACGGCGTGTGGAAAATTAGAATGTTCTAAACTAGAATGCGTGAGGAATAGTATACCTTCGCTCGTAGAATAACTATCTGGTGTGGAACACCACACGACTTTCCAACCTGCTTTTATAACAACCACACATTACTTTACCACTTTATTCTGTTTTATACCTTCGTCATCAGTTTTGATTCGAAAAAATACAAATTCTTTGCATGATCGCAATCACTATGCATTCGATGACTTAATTTCTACCCTCCAAATAGTGCCACATCTACTTGAAATCATCTGCAATTCTTCCAATCCTCCGCTTATCATTGTATTGTCCAAATCAAACCTCCTCCGCACGTAATTCCTTTTTCGACTACATGCTTCGTAACTGATCTAAGTGTTGTTTTTGAAAACGACCCCCACTGGTTACCACGACCCAGAATCACTCACGCTGATGTCATAAATAGAACTATCTCCGCCCACACCGCGATCGAATATGATCACAATTCAAACTTACCAAACGGGAGATGTCGTAGGGCTTTTACAACCTCGAAACTTTCCTCCTGCACAACCTGACCAGTTCCTCGAGATTTTATATCTGAAAAAGTCCTAACCAACCATTCCAGACCAGCAACCGGTTGAAGACGACCTCTTCTACACCCATACCGGGCAAATATGGTAAGTCGGGCAGTTTGCCAACGCAACTTCCACCACCATAAAAAGACGGTATAACTCAGGACCGTCACCCAGCTTTGCAATCTTCCAATACCGGGCAAACGTATAACGCCACTACCTTGGCGTCGCATTGGTCGACCGGCTGTCTGGAAAGAAGTTTCTTAGCTTACCGATTCGGAGTGTTTATTAAACGTTCACAATTCAAATATAAATTTACGTCCCAGAAGTAAATCTACCATGCTTACTTATTATATCCTGTTTTATGGTTATTTTCTATCACTCAAATATGTTAAATCCAGATACTTAGCCTTATTGGGTTTTCAATGGCGTATTTTTGTATTAATGTTTGACACACATCTAAACGTTTCGATCACACTTAAATTTATCGTCCTCAAAGTTGTAGCGTTCCCCATCTTGAAAAGTGTAATTTGAACTTCTTTGCAATAATGCAAATTCAAGAACAAAACAATCACTAAGTGATATATCTTGACTTGACTGACAATAATCTCACTATTACTCAATTTAATTACCTGCCTTACTTTGACTTTCCTGGCAATAATTAAAACATTAGAATTTATTTACAAGTCTCATATTTAATTACTCGCAAACCTCAAATCTGATACAACGGAGTGGCCGTCTAGTGGTAGATACGTTATGCTATCTACATTAGATAGGCTGGATGAGGTAAGTGTTGCATTATGAGGGGCAGGTGAAAGAAAATAAAACTACTCAAATTAAAATCAACGGGCTTGGCGCAGGGGGTGGTTCAGCCCGTTAATATACTATTGTGGGAAAGAACCACCAATAAAACCCACTTTATTCATAAATAAGTAATTGCACGAGTACATTATTAAATCAAATAAAACAAAAAAAAACAAAGAAAGAGTTAAATATATAACAAAACACCATTAAATCAGGTTAAAGTGCGTACGAAATTATAACATTAAGAGAAAATGAATAATAAGCAGTTTACTTGCACCAAAACGCAATAAAAAAAACACATGCAGTCACACTCACAACTGAGTCATAAATAATCAAATAAAAAAAATCATAATAACAATCGTACTATCAAACATGTGGCTCTTTAAAACCAATCATGTCGGTCTTTAAGTAAATAAGCACATAAAATAATAAAGCAAATTACGGTATATATAGAATACAACAGTAAAATTGCACAGGTGATAATAAGGTAAAGGCAAGAACAAAAGAAAACAAACAAAGAATTTACACGTACCCAATTGTTTAGTGACCACCAAAGCACAAAATACATAAATCAAATTACAATAAATCACATACAAAAAGAAACCAGCTCGCAAGCAAATAATTCTACTTAAACAAACTGACAAAAAAAAACTCATTAAGACAAAGCCTTACAAGGGTAAGTTGTAAATAGATCACTAACATCGTGACAGAAATATAAGAGTGCGTTAGAAAAATACAGTGCTCCTCTCTCAGGTTACACATTCATCTATACAACAAATAAAAACAATAGAAATAAAAATTCGAGGTGTTTAATGGTCTGGCCTGGTAGTGTGTACCTACTTGGCAATTGACTTTTACAATTAGTAACCTAAGCGGCATCCTGTACCAGTTCACCAGCCACCTCTACACAAATATAAATATAAACAACAAACAGCAATGCTAATTCGCATAAATACCAGAGTGAAGGAGCCCGGTACTGTCCTTTATTTTAGCGGATTTTCGCTTACTGAGCCTGCTTATGAATGAGATACCTTCGTAAGGCGATGTTTGATTCTTTTAATACGTTAAATAGGATAGTAAAATGATTGGCTGCGAGCTTTCATTTATATAAAAACACATACACTAGAATAAATATTCCTTTAATTGGTCACATACACAAATTGTTAACATACGTGGTTTAACTTCAAAAAGGGTGACTGTTATTTATCGATTAATATTTGAAAAACACTAACCCCCGAAAGAAAAGGCAACTTAGTGTTGGCGAATTCAAAATAAAATGTACATACAAGATTTATTTTAAAGACAAACTGTTTACAATGAAGGTGTTTAATTAACACACAAATCGATCTGGCTCGATTGACACTAACTGTAACTACCTTTCCCCCGATTTCAAACCTAACTAACTTTACTCCCGCAATCAATCCCCATTTTTTAAAATTAATATAAAAAACAAGAAACATTAATTTACATTGGAACAGTTTCATATTAATTATTGCACGACATCTTAATCTTAAAAATATGCATTCGTCCGTAACAACCCTACATTTCTCTCTCGAGTTTCCAAGTAACAAACAAAGATATCTTTGTTTGCGGTCTGTACCGACACACTTACTTATTTAGCTAGTGACATTTTGCCATTAAGAATTGACTCATAAGAAATTCCAATGGTTCGTTACGTCCCTTTAGTAAGTATTTTTTAGCCTGCACCTGCTACTCACCCCCAACATCTGTTTTACAACCCTAGACAAGTATCAGTTACAAACAACCCCACATTCCTTACATAAAAATATATAAATAAAATATTTTGAAATCATTAGCAAATTACGACGTATTATCAAGATATTAAAAATCCACTAATTATCTTTTCTATCGCGGTAACAATGGCGATTTGACAAACGTGTATTGCAATAGTAAAATTTCCGCGGTCCGCTACGTACATGGTTGTTTAAGATGTTGAAACAAATTTATAAAATTTGAAAACGTGAAAACGCAGACAAGCCTGCTATTAATATAACAGTTTGACAAACGCATAAAGCCTGCTATGAATACCGTTTTAGTAAAGAATAACTAGATCCTTAATAAATTAAATATTCTTAAACTCGTATTCGATTGATTTCGTTTTCGAATTCGATTGATTTCGTTTTCGATTTCTACTTCAATTTCGATATCGATTTCGACTTCGACTTTGGCTTCGACTTCGAGTTCGGGCTCGAAGTCGAGTTCCATTTAGATTCCAATTTCGAGTTCAATTTTAGTTTTAATTTCAATTACATACAGGGTGTGGCATTAGTTCGTCGAAGTACGATATATCCGTTATTAAAGGAGACGTCCAAAAAGTTATTTACAAAAATTATAGGCAACTTCAAACTTCACATTATAAAATTATTTTCATATTTACAGGGTGTTACATGTTACCAGGGTGAACCAAACATACTTTTTTTTAAATTGGATACCCTATATATTATTTTAAATTTAGATTAAGCTCATCTCACCCATACTTCCAATACAGGGTTTCATTACGTTATACAGGGTATTTCAAAGGTAATGGTCAATTATACACGAAAATCATTCTCATTTTAACGTCCTGTATACCCTAGACAGAACAATCTAACAATATTTTTTCCAGGCATAACTTTTTGACATCGGTACAGTGTTACGAGAAAGTGCTATTTCTTTATTATTGCACCAATTGAATATAGTGCTAGCCGAAACCCGAACACATGATTTTGTCAATTTTTTCAAATGAATCACCCTGTATTTTATTTTAAAAAGTGAAAATACACTTTATGTTTTTTCTTTTTATTAAGCACTCCCTATAACTAAAATCGTTAATTTCTGTCATAAGTCATAAGATGCCAAAACACTTTTGAGATATTCTTCTTGCCTATTGAAATTATAAGTATGTGTAATTGTGTATATACCTCAATAGCTTCGCGTTGTAAACGAACATAACAATGAGTTTGTCTTGACAATATTTCCACATTATCAAATTGAATGTCATGATTTGAATTACTTAAAGGATGCTCAGCTACCACAGATTTCTCTGGTTAACCTAATCTACAAATCTCATATGTTCTTTACGTCTTGTATCAAAGCTACGTTTTGTGGTTCCATTGTACACTTTTCCACAAGAAGAAGATAACTTATACACTACGGAAGATGATAATGGATTTGAAACATCTTTAGGTGAAAATCAGTACCAACATTAACCATTGGTTTTCCTTTGTGGGTATGTCTAGTACGTGTAATAAAGTTATTAATATCATTAGGTAAATATTCATTAGCTGGTAAGGATTTGGTTACATATTTATACACATCTTTCAAAAATTCAAAATCACAAATTAGTTTTACTCGATTCACTAAAGATTTAATTACACCAATTTTTTGACGGTGATGGTGGTTTGATAATTTATGAGGGTATCTATCAGTGTGTGTAGGCTTTCTGTAAACCTCAAATTATTCAATTATTAGTTTTAGATATTAGTATGTTAAGAAATGGTAAACTGCCATTAGTTTCCTTTTCCATGGGAAACTGGATATTAGGATGTATACCATTTATAAAAATTAAAAATTAATGTAGGCCTTCTTCATGTCACTAAATGACAAATGTGACATCTACATAAAACTACACAAAAGTTTCTTAGGTGCGTTTTATAACGCTAATGTTTCACAATTTTCCGTGCGAAAAGTAGCTATAACAGAACTAAGAGGGCTACCCATTGCTACATCATCAACCTGTTCATAGAATTTATTATTCCACTAAAAATGAAACAGTGCTGGAAAAGAATTTTTATTTCCTTTGGAAAAACATGTTCAATATATTCTATAGTTTTCTTTGGAGGGTTTTGTGAAAAGTGAAACAACATCGAAACTGACCATTATATCACCCTCTTCAATTTTGAAATTATGTATTTTTTTTAACGAAGTCTGCAGAATTTTTAATATAATGGGGTATATTATCTATATGAGGTTGTAATAGAAGTGTAAGATGTTTTGCAAGATTGTATGCTGGATAACCAGTATTTGTTAACCACCAGACTAGAAGTAAATCTTAAAACAAATTCTCCTGTTTGTCTTTGTGAAAAACCCGCTACTGCTTAACACGTTTAATGTTTAATGGGACTTGAAAACCGGTCTTTGAATCCTTTCAGGTAATTTCGAAGAACGTATTATCCAGCATACGTGGACCCTTAACATTTACTAAGGAAGGTCCCAAATGTTTATATTTTGAACGCAAATTATATTAAGTTCAATATGATGTTATAGTACAAATTAACAAAAACCCAGAAGTTATATTATATATAACGCAGTAATCCACCTAGATATAAATTGTAAACGAAACTAAATTCTATTCACTTTTTATGGAGATCCAATTAATTACTAAAACGTTTAATCATGATAATGTTAAAAGTATTCAATTAGCCTCCCATAGTTATCATTGTAAATAATTATATATACAATTAAAAAATTAAATATTTACTTTTAAACTTATTCGTTCATAACAAAAATTTATAGTAATTGTATATACAGTTTTGTAAATATTTTAATTAAGCTTTAGTGAGACAATTCCGTAATCAACAGTAAACAGCTTTAACCTTGCACAAATGTCAAATTATATAGAAATAGAAAAGCAAACAACCCGCCTACTTGCTTATAATTTTCAAATAATCGAGCTATAAGCAATTCTCTTTTAAATGTATAAAAGGAGAAATAAAATGAAACTCGAGTTTGCACGTATTAACAAAACCGCTACCTAATAGCTTCTTTATTAGACAAGACCGTTGTTCGATAATTTAAAAAAAATATCGTAACTTAACTTATAATTAACCCAGTTTATTAGGACTTTATATTTTGATCATTTTGTGTATTACATTTTTTGCATTGTATAGAAAATTCAGTTAATCAAGTAGAATTGTCAACAATAGGTAATATATGTATTAAACTATTTTATTCATTAGTCAGTGTGGAAAAAGGTGTCTAAAAAGATAATAGAACCTTTAGCCCAAACAATTGAACGTAGCAAAAAATAAACTTTACAAATAACTTTCGTCTGTAAAAGCACCCATTAAAATATAACAAATGACTACTATCTCCAGAGCTAGGTAGACTGCACAGTTAATGAAACACCTCCAACACATACAGGGTCCGCCTTTGGGAGCTGATCCTATGAGTATCTGCTAAACCAAACTTACTATAATTTTGAAAATTTGGTGACAGGATAATGATGTTAGGGCTAACTCATCTAAAATATTTTCACGTTCGTACCACTTCCGGTTATACTGGAAGCCGGTATAGTCGCTTATTTTAAATGGAACACCCGTATATTAATACATTTTGGATTCTATGTCGTATTTTAAGGTAAGTTTGTTAAATAAACTAGATACGAAATTTCAATCGTTTAAAAAACATTTTTCCAAAAAATTGACAGATGTGGTCTTAGTAATAACTCCTTAATTGTTCTGTTCCTGTCAAACAATTTGAATAAAACTTTGAGGTGTTGTAGGCAAAGGTTTATTGCAACAGTCTGCAAAAATGACATTTGTATTTTCATAAAAATAAAATTATGAATGTCTAAACTTGACTATCAAAAATGCAAGTTACTCAAAAAATCAAATGGAAACCCTATTTTTATTACTCAGCTCGATTTAACGTCAAAAATTAAGGTAAGTTTGTTTAAAACTTTATTTGCCTAAACGTAACAGTTTCATACTTATTATCAAAAAGTCCAAATTTTAAAATTTGTGATAAAATGAGCTACATACTTAAATCTAGTATTCGTTCGTGGTCACCATGGAAACCAAATAATTGAGAATTGAAATAAAGAAAAATATTTGAATAAGTTACTGCGAAAAATTATAAAAGTTGGTAGTTTTGTGATTCAGAAGTCATTTAGCCAACTAGAAATTTTGTAAGTCATTTTTTCAAATTCGATATACAACATAAGTGTAAAAATTTAATACTTTATGAGTAAATCGAAAAAAATACTTTTTACTGCGGAGGCAATACATACTTATCAGCGCATCATTACACAATAAAGATGCTTATTTATTTTGTTTTTCTTTTGTAGTCAATAATTTAATAAAATTGTTCACAGTTTGTGTTTTTCTTGATGAAATGGCTCAATTTGAATATTCTAATACAGATTATTTTAATTTGATTTTAATTCACCGAGTTGTAAAACGAACAGTAAGAACATTTATCGAACGCTATCCTGAGCACCCCGACCATCAGCAGATACAATAAGATGTGTGGTTCAAAATTTGGAACAGTTTGGCACATTTAAACACTCTGCGCCTCGCAAAAAACTGCTATTGATAACGAACAGAATGAAGTTATAACTTTAGGATATTTCCGTGCCTATCCTTGTAACTCCATAAACGACGCGAAAACAGATATTGGGTTAACACCAAGAACTATCAGAAGAATTCTTAAGAAACATAAGTTTAGACCATACTGTTTACAATTAGTTCAACATTTGAAAGAAGCGGATTTCTTAAAACGTATCGAATTTTGTGAAACAATTATGCTCAAAATACAAGAAATTCCTAATTTTTGACTAATATCATATGGACGGACGAATCTAAATTTACGAAAAATGGCATATTTAATCGCTGAAACTCGCATTACAGGAATAACGAAAATAGCAATCCAATTCGCGAATGCCATTTTCAGGAAATTTGGAATTTTAACGTATTTTGTGCTATTCGGAATAACGAAGTCTTTAACGTGTATTTTACAACGAAAATTTGAGAAGTTTAAAATAGTTGATTGTTGCGATTTATTATTAAACACTCGAATTCAACCCCGATTAAATCTAGAAAGGGAAATTTATGGTACCAACAAGACGGTGCGCCCCTCACAACACCAACGCTGTTTCCATGAAACTTTATGAAATTTTTGAAGATCGTTGGTTTGCCAATAATGGTCCCTTTCCATGGCCACCTAGGTCACCTGATCTTACGCCAATGGATTTTTATCTGTAAGGTCGAATTAAAAATATTGTTTATGCTACACCACTAACGACTAAAGAAGATTGCATTGCAAGAGTGCAAAATGCCTTCAATTCTCTTTCTCCACAAGAAATTCAGAGGGCTACAAATGAAGCCGTTATAAGACGTGTTCAACAATGTCTTGCGTCTAGCGGCAACATTTTGAACATTTATTGTAAATTAATTTACATTTGATCACGAGCGAGAAATACTAAATAAGCGACTTTATCGTGTAAGAATGCACTGATAAGTATGTAGTTACTACCTTCGATTTACTCATAAAGTATTAAATTTTTACACTTATGTTGTATATCGAATTTGAAAAATGACTTAGAAAATTTCTATTTGGCAAAATGACTTTTGAATCACAAAATTATCAATTTTATAATTTTTCAAATATTTTTCTTTATTTCAATTCTCAATTATTTGGTTTCCATGGTGACCACGAACAAGGAATGCTAGATTTAAGTATGTAGCTCATTTTTATCACAAATTTTAAAATTGGGACTTTTTGATAATAAGTATGAAACTGTTACGTTTAGTCAAATAAAGTTTTAAACAAACTCACCTTAATTTTTGACGTTAAATCGATCTGAGTAATAAAAATTCGGGTTTCCATTTGATTGTTTTGAGTAACTTGCATTTTTGATAGTCAAGTTTAGACATTCATAATTTTATTTTTATGAAAAATACAAATGTCATTTTTGCAGACTGTTGCAATAAACCTTTGCCTACAACACCCCAATGTTTTATTCAAATTGTTTGACAGGAACAGAACAATTAACGAGTTATTACTAAGACCACATCTGTCAATTTTTTAGAAAATGTTTTTTTAAACGACTGAATTTCGTATCTAGTTTATTTAACAAACTTACCTTAAAATTCGGCATAGAATCCAAAATGTATTAATATACGGGTGTTCCATTTAAAATAAGCGACTAAGTACCGATTTCCGGTATAACCGGAAGTGGCGCGAACGTGAAAATATTTTAGATGAGTTAGCCCTAACATCATTACCCTGTCACCAAATTTTCAAAATTATAGTAAGTTTGGTTTAGCAGATACTCATAGGATCAGCTCCCAAAGGCGGACCCTGTATATAAAGTTGAGTATAAATTGTTTTCCTGTAAATTTTTATAATAGGCTTTTAAAAGTAAAACGTATTGGTTGACTAAAATGTTGAAATATAAATTAGAGAATGTGAGATCACCTTTGTAAGTTGTTTGTTTGGATCATGTTTCTGCTGATGTCATTTGGGAAGTGCGCCTTAGAGATTGACGCCGTGCAAGATACAATACCTCAGTCCGTTTAGAGTTACAAAATTATCGTTACCGGCGATGCAATATTTCTTTGGACTACAGTATAATAATAAAGGCACATATCCTTAACGCGATAAGGTGGGTTAGATACAGTATGCTGCGTTGGCGGTTTTCGTGTGAAAGTTGGATGGGACAGAAAAAATATGATGCAATTTTCTTAAGACGAGTAAGAAATAAACGAACCAAAGCGCTGAAACGATTTTGGAGAATTTTACTTTTTTACAAATATTTAATAAGCCATGCATTTTCTTAAATCAACAAAAGCGTATCTGGTTTAGTCTTCTAAAGAAGCAAATCTTTATCTGTATTACATGGCAATATGATGGGTTAGATTACCCAGCAGTATATAAACAAAATAACTATTTTATTAAAGTTTGATTACAGCTGTATCATTTATTTCCATTGTAATATAATGTAGGAAGTGGGCTATAAAATAACGAGACTGACGCTGTAAAACATTTTATTTTGATTTAATAGCCACACCTCGTATTTTACTAAATTTTTTGTTTTCGTTACAGCTTAACCGCTCGAATCGATTTTTAGGTCTTCGGATGGTGATACTCTGCAATATTAGTCCAGCCCATTCGTGGACATAAATGCCGTCCGAGGAATTTTATTCGGAATCTCTGTTTGTTGTGTCGCTGAATCCGAATCTGAAGTTGTTCAACAAAAATGTCTTGAGCGTTCCGAGATATTCTCAAAAAACGGGAAATTTTCGCACTATTTTCAGTTTTTAACTTGTAACTCGAAAACTATGCACTCTAGCGAATAATCCAGAATAAAACGTAAGCCACCAGTACGTTAAATAACTGATGGATAAGTTCGTTGCAACGGGTTCAGTTTCAAACAAGAAACGTGAAGTAGTTGGCCCAGTTAGAAATGAAGCAGTTGAAGTGGCAGTTTTGGGTCACATACAGATGGACAATAAGCAGTCGATTAAAGGTGCCTCAAGCGTATCCCGCTTCAGTGTTCATCGAATATAAAAAATACAAATTTCATCCATTTAAGATAATGCTGGTTCAAAAGTTACATGAAGATGGCTTTGATCGCCGTAACCAGTTTTACGAATACTAATTAATTTTAATTAAAAGATACAAATTTTCGATAAATCAGAGTGCTTTATTGGAATTAGTGATTGTTTCTTGTGTTACAATCTGACATGTCATTGTCATATCGATTGCGTTTGAGCGATTTTCTCGTTTTTGGTGAAATGTTCACGCGTGAGTGCCTTATTTGTGGGGAACCAGTAGGGGCGGATCAGCCATAATTGTAGTAAAGGAAGAAGGATTAAAACATTAGCTTCAGCCTGTGCGCATAGGAAGGACGCGAAGGTTGTTTTGTTCACAAAGGATGATACCCTACTGCATGTTAAGTGTAGGAACAGCTATATCAATGAAAGTATGATAGCTGCAGCTGTGAAGAGGCTAAAACCAGAAGGGCTGGCCCATGTTCGTTCATATCGGTCATCAACTCTGGCTTTCGACTTCAGGACTCAATGTTGAATATGCACTGAAAAATACCCAACGACTATGAGATTAAACAGAAAAAAAACGCCCATTGGCCTTTCGTTACCCAGTGCTCCTTGTTAAAAATGCTGGTGTAAAAGACTCATTTTAGAGTCAGCAAAAATGCGAAACGATGAGTTTGGTAGATGGGTGATGCATCTTCTTCAACCCATCACTGACTTGAAGGCAGATGGGGGGAGGTACCACATGAACTGCAAAAAACTTGAGGGTAAATTCCGTGCAACAAATGAGAAACGTGGACGGAATTCTGACGATGCTATCGCTAGAAACACGAGGGTAATACTGGGTTCCCCATAATCGACTACCCATTTTATTTTATTAATAAATTCCCTACGAGATAACTAAATAAGTTGTTCTCTGTGGGATTATCTTCTGTAGTCTTTGAGATTTAAGTTAATTATTAAACAGGTAGGCGCCTGTCACAAATAAGTTATAAATTAATAATTTCGTGTAACGTCATTTTACTACGAGAAGTTTGTTAGTTTTCATCAATAATTATTTAATTTTTTGTTTTGAGACATTATTTCAACATCCGTTTGAACTTTCATGGATTACTCAGTCCAACAACGTGTGTTTTGTGTAGAAACTTATATAAGAAGCAATTCGATAGAAGAAGTTAGGCGTGCATTCCGGCGTCAGTTTAATAACAACGATAGGGGTCACGCGCCAAATCGTAAAACTGTTAAGTTATGGGTTCGTCATTGGCGTGAAAATGGTTTTGTACAAAATTTGAAGAAGCCTGGACGTCGAAGAACAGTTCGTACACCAGAAAATATTGAAAGAGTTAGAATTTCGTTTACGAGAAGTCCTAAAAGGTCTGCTAATTGACAAACCCTTATCCTAGGAATATCAAAGGAAGCTTAGATCGAATTCTTAAAAGGGATTTAAAATTTCATCCCTATAAATACCAAATGGCACAGCACCTTAGCAATCAAGATAAAGAAGCAAGGTTAGCATTTTATCAAGAATTTTTGGATTTACATCAAGGAGCAATTCACAGTCTCCTAATGAGCGACGAAGCAAATTTTATTTGAACGGCATGGTTAATAAACAGAATTTTAGATACTGGTCAAATGAAAATCCTCGTGAAATCTTTACACAGAACCTCCATAATCCAAAAGTTGTTGTGTGGTGTGGAGTAGGATCTTTTGGTATTATTGGTCCATATTTTTGAGGATGAAAATAACCGCGCTGTAACAGTAACATCCGAGCGCTACGTACACATGCTAGAGACATTCCTCATTCCAGAATTAAAATAGACGAGGATTACTAAACAATGCCTTACTATTCCAACAAGGTGGGGCAACAGCTCATACCGCCAGAAACTCAATGAGTGTTCTGCGAGAAATGTTTAATGGCCGACTCATTTCTCCATTCGGAGATTTGCCTTGGCCTTCGAGGTCCCCGACTTAACGGCACCCGATTTTTCCTGCGGGGATATTTAAAAGCCAAAGTGTTTGCGAGTCGTCCAGGTACAATAGAGGAACTCAAAGTCAAAATTCGTGAAGAAGTTGAAGGAATAGACGAAGGTTTGCTACGCCGTGTAATGAACCACTTTTTATCTAATATTGAAAAATGTGTTGAAGTTGGTGGAGGTCATTTAGAAGACGTTATTTTTAAAAGTAAGAATTAAATTAGCCAAATATTTATAAGTTATCATAAATCCCAAAGAGTTAGCTATAATTTAGTATAATAAATAGTTTGTTTTGTTAACTACAAAATTTTAATGCAAATATTAAAATGGGTAGCCTATTATGGGGAACCCTGTATATGACTATCTTGAAAATACTGATGAAGAATGTCAATTCACAGCAGAACAAGAGATGAAACAATGGAATTATGATGGTGAGCCTGCTGCGTGGAAAACAATTAAAAGGCACCTGATGATCAAGTATGGAAATGACATAATAATCACTGACATGAAACCTCCGATTGTTTCAAAAATACGGGTTATAAAATTATTACTGATGCATAGTATCAAGAAAGGACGCCATCGGAAACAGAAGAAAGGTGACGCATAGTACAGACATCAGCTGCCATTATAGCCGAGGACATAAGAACCCAAGACTATGACATGACCAGTTACCCTCCTCCTCATGATTTCCTTAAAGGTGCTGATGACCATATTTCAGAAACCTTGAAACTGTTTACAGACACATTAATTTTGAAGAAAAAGCGATGATATCTCGAGAAGTGGAGGTCCACTACCCTATCACATGCTCTGATTAGTGCTGTAAGACCAGCTTCATTTGTGTCTCCTGTACAAGTAGGATTGTCGGCATTCCTGTACAAAAAGTTTGACTTACGAAAGTTGGTAGATGTTTTGTCAACACTGGGGTTCTGTTCTTCCTACACATAAACTGTACGATTTGAGATATCGTGTCCCCCGCAACAGTTGATGTAAGAAATTTTTCTCAATGTGTATACGGCAATGCGGACTTTAAGATTCAAACACTTGATGGGTGGAATTTTGTTGGTCACACCAAAAAATGCAGTTTTACCTGGACAGAGATTCAATCGTCTAATCAATGTACCATCAGCAAAACAGGTGGCAGATGCTGGAGCTATCACACTGAAACATTATCATGGTGTTAATAGTACCGATTTAGCTAATGTCACAATTAAAGCCGTTGAGGAGAAATTTACACACATGAGCGTCATAGTACCAACTACGGCTGACTTGATTTGGTTGTATAGCAAGTCAAAGAATCTACCTGGCACGGGAGGTTAGAATGGCTTCATGGAAGAAGTCAACAAAAACTTGCCACATGAAACAAACGTCGTTGGATGCCAGCCATTTATAAATGCACCACATAGTGAGTACGACACAGTCTAGACATCGCTCCTGTGTGCTGTGGAGAAATGTACTGCTATGGGTCAACAAACCACAGTGGTTACATTTGATCAGCGCCTATTTTTGAAGGCCAGGGAAATCGTGGCCAGCAGTTATGGTGAATTACGCAATACTGTTGTTGAATTGGGTGGATTCCACTTAATAATATCCTTCATGGGATGAATCGGGTACATTATGGAGGGCAGTGGACTAAGCGAAATGTTCAACACCATTTAAGCTGTTAACAGCACAATGAAGATTATGACCGGTCTTTCATATGCTCGTGCTATAAGAGCTCATTTCCTTGCTCACCGTACTTTGGCTGACATAGTACTACAAACAATGTACGTTGATCAAGAGTAGAAAAATTAATAATGTTGCTGCTCAAGAAGTTATAAAAACAACTTTGCAGAAGAATTTGGCAGAAAATTGAACGACTTAGGTAACCTAGGAAGTACTGCTAAACTGTGGGTACAATACTTCGAAATGGTGTTAAACAGCTATTAGAAGCAGCAACAAACAGTGAATGGGCACTGCACTTAAGAACCATCAATCTCGTGCTCCCATACTTTCTCTCCAGTGGCCATTTACTTTACACCAAGTCTGCCCATTTATACTTACAGGACATGCTCGAATTGCATGACAGAATGCCAGAAGACAAATACATGAAATGTACCAGTGGAGGTGCCTTCACAGTTCGCCGTAGTGACAGTATGTGGTGCGGCACGTTTACTGATCAGCCCATTGAACAATCTTTGATGAGAAGTATGAAAGTAGATCTCGTAACCTCTCCGACAGTGTAGCCTTTCGATGGTTACATAGACATACAGCCATGGCTCACATCACTGAAGTTGTTGAAGAGTTTTCACATCACTGAAGTTGTTGAAGAGTTTTGCGGTGTTCGCTTTGGAACTAGTGAACAACATATTGATAGCAGGAATCCCGAGTTTAGAGGGACACCGCTGACGCCAACAAACTGTTACACTGGATGGAGGGTCATTACCCTTTCCCAGATAACAATCAGATAATCTCCATAAGTGCTGGAATCGTGGGCGATGAACGAGTCAATTGCCACCGTGCAAGACAATAAGGCCCAGATGGTGTGGTAAGGAATGTTGGTTTGAACCCCAATGCAGTGAAATTCAGAAGACATGATCGGGTAAACCCACTCTCTGTGAAGCACTCTGGAATCAAAGTTCATGACAAGGAAGTACTCATTGACTCTACGACACTGTAACAAGGGATGACCATAATCAAGCAGTGTGAAGAGGAGCTGAAGGGTTTACTGAAATACGAGTTAAGTCCGTATCCTACGTCATTGTTTCAAGAAGGGTCAATGAGGAAAGGAAGGAACGAAGTCCAGCCTTTACAGATCCTTTCACCATTTTCCCGATTCTAGAATGCCAGACCACACCCGACACGTTATAGATAGAGGTCTTCTCCTACACAGGGTGGTTTGGGAGAATAATACGATGTTTGATGAGATTGGCATTTCATTCGTAAGATACATAAATCGGCTCTACTCCAATCCCGCGGTATTATTTGACAGATATCCCAATCATCTTACAAGCAAACAAGCTGAACGGTTGAGAAGGGCCATCAAAAAACACTCAGTAGAAGTGCTGTTTGACAAAGAAATGAAACCAGCTGTTTTTGAAGAACGTTTCTTGCGAAACGATGGGAGTAAGAACCGTTTCATTTCCCTACTCATGGATAAGCTTGCCGAAGCAAACATCTGGTGTGAGCAGGCAGAAGAGGATGCAGACCGGCTCATGGTCACTACAGCCTTGTATCTGTCTGCTCAATGTAGCTCAATCACTGTTGTCGGAGAAGATATCGGCCTTCTGGTGCTACCAGTGGGCTTATCACTACTAGCCACTGTATTCCTCTTCAAGCCTGGAACAGGGAAAGCCAAACCGCACTAGTACCATCCTCAGAGCCTGGTGAGTGACAGGATCGTCCAGAACAACTTTTTCCTTCATTCAGTGACCGGTTGTGATACCACGTCCGCACGGTATGGCCAAGGGAAAGCTAAGGGTTTGAAGGTGCTGGACAAACAACCCCAGCTGTCTTCCCAGCAAGAACTTTTCAGGAGACCTCATGAGTCCACCTTCAACCACGACTCCATGTTAGAAGCAGGGGTTGTTTGGCTCCAGACAGTGTGCCCATTGTGAAACTACTGAATGGACTGAGAGACTCTGATGACGACCACGAGGAACTCGAGAATGACAACTTGGAAGTGGAAGATCCAGAAGAATTGTCAGAGTCACAGTCAGGACCATCTCACGTAGAACCCAAATGCCCCCGCCTGAGCACTTGATTACGTGTACAGTTTGTAAACTTAAGTAATGTAAGTAATGTAAGTAATGTAAGTAATGTAAGTAATGTAAATAATGTAAATAAAGCAAATAATGTAAACAATGTAAATAATGTAAATAAAGCAAATAATGTAAACAATGTAAATAATGTAAATAATGTAAATAATGTAAATAATGTAAATAATGTAAATAATGTAAATAATGTAAATAATGTAAATAATGTAAATAATGTAAATAATGTAAATAATGTAAATAATGTAAATAATGTAAATAATGTAAATAATGTAAATAATGTAAATAATGTAAATAATGTAAATAATGATAATGTAAATAATGTAAATAATGTAAATAATGTAAATAATGTAAATAATGTAAATAATGTAAATAATGTAAATAATGTAAATAATGTAAACAATGTAAACCACGCAAACCACGCAAACGACGCAAACGATGCAAACGATGCAAACGATGCAAGCGATGCAAACGATGCAAACGATGCAAACTATGCAAACTATGCAAACGATGCAAACGATGCAAACGATGCAAACGATGTCAACGATGTCAACGATGTCAACGATGTCAACGATGTCAACGATGTCAACGATGTCAACGATGCAAACGATGTCAACGATGTCAACGATGCCAACGATGTCAACGATGCCAACGATGTCAACGATGTCAACGATGTCAACGATGTCAACGATGTCAACGATGTCACCGATGTCAACGATGTCACCGATGTCAACGATGTAAACGTTGTAAACGTTGTAAACGATGTAAGCGATGTAAGCGATGTAAGCGATGTAAGCGATGTAAACGATGCAAACGATGTAAACGATGTAAACGATGTAAACGATGTAAACGATGTAAACGATGTAAACGATGTAAACGATGTAAACGATGAAACGATGTAAAACGATGTAAACGATGTAAACGATGTAAACGATGTAAACGATGCAAACGATGCAAACGATGCAAACGACGCAAACGACGCAAACGACGCAAACGACGCAAACGACGCAAACGACGCAAACGACGCAAACGACGTAAACGACGTAAACGACGTAAACGACGTAAACGACGTAAACGACGTAAACGACGTAAACGACGTAAACGACGTAAACGACGTAAACGACGTAAACGACGTAAACGACGTAAACGACGTAAACGACGTAAACGACGTAAACGACGTAAACGACGTAAACGACGTAAACGACGTAAACGACGTAAACGACGTAAACGACGTAAACGACGTAAACGACGTAAACGACGTAAACGACGTAAACGACGTAAACGACGTAAACGACGTAAACGACGTAAACGACGTAAACGACGTAAACGACGTAAACGACGTAAACGACGTAAACGACGTAAACGACGTAAACGACGTAAACGACGTAAACGACGTAAACGAGTAAACGACGTAAACGACGTAAACGACGTAAACGACGTAAACGACGTAAACGACGTAAGCGACGCAAACGACGCAAGACGAACGACGCAAACGACGCAAACGACGCAAACGACGCAAACGACGCAAACGACGCAAACGACGCAAACGACGCAAACGACGCAAACGACGCAAACGACGCAAACGACGCAAACGACGCAAACGACGCAAACGACGCAAACGACGCAAACGACGCAAACGACGCAAACAACGTAAACCACGTAAACACGTAAACAACGTAAACAACGTAAACAAGTAAACAAAGTAAACAACGTAAACAACGTAAACAACGTAGACAATGTAGACAAGTAGACAATGTAGACAACGTAGACACAATGTAGACAATGAAAACGTAGACAATGTAGACAACGTAGACAATGTAGACAACGTAACGACAATGTAGACAATGTAACAAGTAAACAACGTAAACAATGTAAACAACGTAAACAACGTAAACAATGTAAACAACGTAAACAACGTAAACAACGTAAACAACGTAAACAACGTAAACAACGTAAACAACGTAAACAACGTAAACAACGTAAACAACGTAAACAACGTAAACAACGTAAACAGTGTAAACAGTGTAAACAGTGTAAACAGTGTAAACAGTGTAAACAGTGTAAACAGTGTAAACAGTGTAAACAGTGTAAACAGTGTAAACAGTGTAACAGTGTAGACAGTGTAGACAGTGTAGACAGTGTAGACAGTGTAGACAGTGTAGACAGTGTAGACAGTGTAGACAGTGTAGACAGTGTAGACAGTGTAGACAGTGTAGACAGTGTAGACAGTGTAGACAGTGTAGACAGTGTAGACAGTGTAGACAGTGTAGACAGTGTAGACAGTGTAGACAGTGTAGACAGTGTAGACAGTGTAGACAGTGTAGACAGTGTAGACAGTGTAGACAGTGTAGACAGTGTAGACAGTGTAGACAGTGTAGACAGTGTAGACAGTGTAGACAGTGTAGACAGTGTAGACAGTGTAGACAGTGTAGACAGTGTAGACAGTGTAGACAGTGTAGACAGTGTAGACAGTGTAGACAGTGTAGACAGTGTAGACAGTGTAGACAGTGTAGACAGTGTAGACAGTGTAACAGTGTAGACAGTGTAAACAGTGTAAACAGTGTAAAAACAGTAAACAACGTAAACAACGTAAACAACGTAAACAACGTAAACAACGTAAACAACGTAAACAACGTAAACAACGTAAACAACGTAAACAACGTAAACAACGTAAACAACGTAAACAACGTAAACAACGTAAGCAACGTAAGCAACGTAAGCAACGTAAGCAACGTAAGCAACGTAAACAACGTAAACAACGTAAACAACGTAAACAACGCAAACAACGCAAACAACGCAAACGACGTAAACGACGTAAACGACGTAAACGACGTAAACGACGTAAACGACGTAAACGACGTAAACGACGTAAACGACGTAAACGACGTAAACGACGGAAACGACGCGAACGACGTAAACGACGGAAACGACGCGAACGACGCGAACGACGCGAACGACGCGAACGACGCGAACGACGCGAACGACGCGAACGACGCGAACGACGCGAACGACGCGAACGACGCGAACGACGCGAACGACGCGAACGACGCGAACGACGCGAACGACGCGAACGACGCGAACGACGCGAACGACGCGAACGACGCGAACGACGCGAACGACGCGAACGACGCGAACGACGCGAACGACGCGAACGACGCGAACGACGCGAACGACGCGAACGACGCGAACGACGCGAACGACGCGAACGACGCGAACGACGCGAACGACGCGAACGACGCGAACGACGCGAACGACGCGAACGACGCGAACGACGCGAACGACGCGAACGACGCGAACGACGCGAACGACGCGAACGACGCGAACGACGCGAACGACGCGAACGACGCGAACGACGCGAACGACGCGAACGACGCGAACGACGCGAACAACGTAAACAACGTAAACAACTGTAAACAATCGTAAACAATGTAAACAACGTAAACAAGTAAACAATCGTACACGACGTACACAACGTACACAACGTACACAACGTACACAACGTACACAACGTACACAACGTACACAACGTACACAACGTACACAACGTACACAACGTACACAACGTACACAACGTACACAACGTACACAACGTAAACAAGTAAACAACGTAAACAACGTAAACAACGTAAACATGTAAACAGTGTAAACAGTGTAAACAGTGTAAACAGTGTAAACAGTGTAAACAGTGTAAACAGTGTAAACATGTAAACAGTGTAAACAGTGTAAACAGTGTAAACAGTGTAAACAGTGTAAACAGTGTAAACAGTGTAAACAGTGTAAACAGTGTAAACAGTGTAAACAGTGTAAACAGTGTAAACAGTGTAAACAGTGTAAACAGTGTAAACAGTGTAGACAGTGTAGACAGTGTAGACAGTGTAGACAGTGTAGACAGTGTAGACAGTGTAGACAGTGTAGACAGTGTAGACAGTGTAGACAGTGTAGACAGTGTAGACAGTGTAGACAGTGTAGACAGTGTAGACAGTGTAGACAGTGTAGACAGTGTAGACAGTGTAGACAGTGTAGACAGTGTAGACAGTGTAGACAGTGTAGACAGTGTAGACAGTGTAGACAGTGTAGACAGTGTAGACAGTGTAGACAGTGTAGACAGTGTAGACAGTGTAGACAGTGTAGACAGTGTAGACAGTGTAGACAGTGTAGACATGTAGACAATGTAACAATGTAGACAATGTAAACAATGTAAACAATGTAAACAATGTAAACAATGTAAACAATGTAAACAATGTAAACCATGTAAACCATGTAAACCATGTAAGCAATGTAAGCAATGTAAGCAATGTAAGCAATGTAAACAATGTAAGCAGTGTAAGCAGTGTAAGCAGTGTAAGCAGTGTAAGCAGTGTAAGCAGTGTAAGCAACGTAAACAACGTAAACAACGTAAACAACGTAAACAACGTAAACAACGTAAACAACGTAAACAACGTAAACAACGTAAACAACGTGAAACAACGTAACAACGTAAACAACGTAAACAATGTAAACAATGTAAACAATGTAAAACAATGTAAACAATGAACAATGTAAACAGTGTGAACAGTGTGGTGTGTAAAGTGTAAACTGTAATGTGAATGTAAACAGTGTGAGTGAGCAATGTAAACAGTGTAAACAGTGTAATGAAAACATGGAGCGTGTAAGTGTGAAGATGTGAAAATTGTAGACATGTGAACAGTGTGGGCAGTGTAGACGGTGGCAGCAATGTAAACAGTGTGAGCAATGTGACAGTGTGGGCAGTGTGCAGTGTGAACAAGTGTACGGTGTGAACGGTGAGGCAGTGTAAACGGTGTGAACGGTGTGGGCAATGTAGACAGTGTGAACAGTGTGACAATGTGACAATTGTGAGACAGTGTGACAGTGTAACAGTGTGCGACAGTGTGAGCAGTGAGCAGTGTAGACAGTGCAAACAGTGTGAACAGTATGAACAACAGTGTGACAGTAAACAATGTAACAATGTAAACAACACAAACAATGTAAACAATGTAAACAATGTAAACAATGCAAACAATGTAAACAATACAAACAATGTAAACAATGTAAACAATGTAAACAATGCAACAATGCAAACAATGCAAACAATGCAATGTAAACAATGTAAACAATGTAAACAATGCAAACAATGTAAACAATGCAAACAATGCAAACAATGTAAACAATGTAAACAATAAACAACGTAAAGCTGTAAACAATGTAAACAATGTAAACAACGTAAACAAGCGTAAACAATGTAAAACAACGTAAACAAGTAAACAATGTAAACAGTGTAAACAACGTAAACAATGTAAACAATGTAAAACAATGTAAACAACGTAAACAATGTAAACAATGTAACAATGTAAACAATGTAAACAATGTAAACAATGTAAACAATGTAAACAATGTAAACAATGTAAACAATGTAAACAATAAACGTAAACAATAAACAATGTAAACAATGTAAACAATGTAAACAATGTAAACAATGTAAACAATGTAATGTAAACAATGCAATGACACGTAAACAGTAAATGTAAACAATGTAAACAATACAATGTAAACAATGTAAACAGTGAAACAATGTACAATGTCAATGAACAGTGTACAATGTGACAATGTAAACAATGTAACAATGTAAACAATGTAAACAATGACAATGACAGTGCACATGAAACAATGTACAATGCACAATGTAAACAATGTCAGTATGAAACAATGTAAACAATGTACAATGCACAATGTAACAGTATGACAATGTAAACAAACAATGTAAACAATATGAAACAATGTAAACAATGAGCAATGCAAACAATGTAAACAATGTAAACAATGTAAACAATGTAAACAATGTAAACAATGTAAAATGAACAATGTAAACAATGTAAACAATGTAACAATGTAAACAATGTAACAATGTAAACAATGTAAACAAAATAACAATGTAAACAATGTAAACAATGTAAACAATGTAAACAATGTAACAATGTAGACAATGTACATGTACAATGTAAACAATGTAACAATGTAACAATGTAACAATGTAAACAATGTAAAAATGTAAACAATGTATGAACAATGTAATGTGAACAATGTAATGTATGTGAACAATGTAAACAATGTAAACTGTGAATGTATGAACAATGTAAACAATGTGAAACAATGTAAACAATGTACAATGTGAAACAATGTGAAATGAGACAATCATGTAAACAATGTGACTGTAATGTGAATGTGAATGTGTAACAATGTAAACAATGAATGAGAACAATGTAACATGTGACAATGTAAAGTGTGAAGTGTGAAACGGTGTAATGTGACAATGTGAAAATGTAAACATGTGAACAGTGTGACAGTGTAGACAATGTGACAGTGTGACAATGTGACAATGTGGGCAGTGTACAGTGTAAGTGTGACAGTGTAAATGTGTAAACAATGTAAAACAATGTACAGTGTACATGTAAACAGTGTAACAATGTAAACAATGTGAACAGTGACAATTAAACAATGTAAACAAGTGCAACAGTGTAAACATGTAACAATGTGAGACAGTGTGCAAACAAGTAGACAATGTAAACAATGCAGACAAGTGTGAATGTAAACAGTGCAGACAGTGCAGTAAACAGACAGTGCAAACAATGAGACAATTGCAAGTGTGAATGTACAGACAGTGCAACAATGAAACAATGTAAACAATGTAACAATGCAGACAATTGCAGACAGTGCAGACAGTGCAATGTGAAACAATGTAAACAACGTGTACAATGTGCAGACAGTGCAGACAATGTGCAATGTGCAACAATTAGACAGTGCAGACAATGTGACAGTGTGAACAAGTGTGGGCATGTAAAGTGTAGACAGTGTGACAATGTAAACAATGTAAACAGTGCAGGCATGTACAATGCAATCAAACAGTGTGAATGTGACAGTGACAATTAAACAATGTAAACAATGTAAACGTGAGACAATTGCAATTAGACGGTGTGACAATGTAAACAACGACAATGTGAATGTGTAAACAATGTAAACAATGTAAACTGTGAACGGTGTGAACAATGTGAACGGTGTGAACGGTGTAAACAATTACAGTGTGAAATGTGAGACAGTGTAAACGGTGTGCAACAGTGTGAAACGGTGTGTAACAGGTGTAAACAGTGTGACGGTGTCAATGTGAGGTGTGACAGTCAATGTGAACATGTAAACAATTGTAATGTGAACAATTCAGAGTGTGGTGTGTGAACAGTGTGAGATGTGAATAATGTAAGTGTAGTGTGACAAGTGTGACAATGTGAGCAGTGTGACAAGTGTAAACAAACATGTAACAAGTGTGACAGTGTGAGCAGTGCAAACAAGTGTGAGCAGTGTGAGCAGTGTAAAATGAACGTGTGAACAATGTGAACAATGTAAACAATGTAAACAATGTAAACAATGTGAACAATGTGCAAACATGTAACAATGTAAACGTGCAAGTGTAAACAATGTAAACTGTAATGTGCAATGTAACATGTAAACAATGTAAACAATGTAAACAATGTGAGCAGTGTAAACAATGTGAAACAATGTAAACAATGTAAACAATGTCAATGTAACAATGAAATGATGTAAACTGTACGGTGCCAATGTGAATGATGTGACAATGTAAACGGTGTAAATGTAAACAATGTAATGAGACAATGTCAATGTAAACAGTGTAAATGTAAAGTGTGAGCAGTGTGGATGTAAACAATGACAGTGCACATGTAAACAGTGTCAATGTAAACAATGTAAACAATGTAAACAGTGTGAGTTGTAAACAAATGCAATGTAAACAATGTAAACAGTGTGAGCAATGACAATGTAAACAATGTAAACAATGTAACAGTGTAACAATGTAAACAATGTAAACAGTGTAAACAATGTAAACAATGTGAACAATGTAAACAATGTACAATTAAACAATGTGGGCGGTGTAAACAATGTGGATGTAAACAATGTAATAATGTAAACAATGTAAACAGTGTCGGTGTAAACAATGTAAACGGTGTAAACAGTGTGGGCAATGTAAACAATGTAAACAATGTGAAACAGTGTGAATGTGTGAGACGTGTGAAGTGTGAAACGGTGTGAATGTGAAACAGTGTAACAATGTAACAAGTAAACAGTGTAATGAACGGTGTGAACAGTGTGAGACAATGTAAACAATACAGTGAGCAATGTAAACAATGTGACAATTGTATGTGAACGGTGTGAACATGTGGGATGTGACAAGTGTGAACAGTGTAACAAGTGTGACAGTGTGAGCAGTGTAAACAGTGTGGCAGTGTAACAGTGTGAGCAATGAGCAGTGTACAGTGAGCAGTGTGAAGTGTAGACAGTGTGCAATTAGCAATGTAGCAATGCAGTGTAACCGGTGTGCAGTGTAAAGACTGTGAGAGTGTAGATGTGAACAATGTAGTGTAGCATGTGAACATGTCATGTAAACAATGTAATGTGAGAGTGAATGAGATGTGAAAACAATGTCAATTGACAGTGTAGACAGTGTGAACACAATGTCAATGTACAGTGTGACAATGACAGTGTGACAATGTGACAATTAACCAACAGTGACAATGTGAGCAATGTAACAAAACAAGTAACAAGTGTACAACACAATGTAATATGTGACAATGTAATTGAGATGTAAACAATGTAAACAATGTAAACAATGTAAACAAACAGTGTAAACAATGTAAACAGTGTAAAATGATGTATGTAAACAATGTAATGAATGTACAATGTAGTAATGTAAACAGACAATGTAAACAATGTAAACAATGTGAACAATGTAAACAGTGTAAACAATGTAAACAATGTAAAATGTAAACAATAATGTAAGTGTAAACAATGTAACAATGTGGCGTAAACTAATGTAACAATGTAAACAATGTAAATGTAATGACAATGTAACAATGTAAACAATGTGAAACAATGTAAACATGTGGGCAGTGTTGTGAACAGTGTAATGTAACAGTGTAAACAGTGTGAGCAATGTCAATACAACATGTCAGTGTGACAATGTAAACAATGTAAACAATGTAAATGGTGTGACAATGACAATGTAATGTAAACAATGTAAACAATGTAAACAATGTAAACAATGTAAATGTCAAATAAACAATGTAAAATTAAACAATGTAACAATGTCAGTGTAAACAGTGTGCAATGTAAACAAATGTAAAATATGTAAACAGTGTAAACGGTGTAATGTAACAATGTAAACGGTGTAATGTAACGGTGTAAATCAATGTAACGGTAAACAATGTAAACATAACAATGTGAATGTAAACAATGTAAACAATGTAAATCAATGTAAACAATGTAAACAATGTAACAAGTGTGAATGTGAACAATGTAAACAATACATGTAACAATGTGACAAGTGTGACAATGTACAATTAATGTAATGTACAATGTGAACAATGTAAAGTGTGGGCAGTAACAAGTGTAAACAATGTAAACAATGTGAGCAATGACAGTGTAAACAATGAACGGTGTAATGTAAACAATGTAAATAATGTAAACGGTGTAAGTGTAAACAATGTAAACAGTGTAAACAATGTAAACAATGTAAACAATGTAAACAATGTAATAATGTAAACAATGTAAACAATGTAAACAACGTAAACAAGTGTAAACGTGTGAAAAATGTAACGTGAATGTGTAAACAATGTAAACTGTAAATGTAATAATGTAAATGTGGCTGAATAATGTAAACATGTAAACAATGTAACAATGTAAACAATGTAAACAATGTAAACAATGTAAACAATGTAAACAATGTAAACAATGTAAACAATGTAAACAATGTAAACAATGTAAACAATGTAAACAATGTAAACAATGTAAACAATTCATGTAAACAAACAATGTAAACAATGTAAATCAATGTAAACAATGTAAACAATAAACAATGTAACAATGTAATATGAGCAAGTGTAAACAGTATGACAATGTAAACAATGTAAACAATGTAAACAATGTAAACAAGTGTGAACAACAATGTAAAATGTGTAAATAATGTAAACAATGTAAACAATGTAAACAATGTAAAACTGTAATGTAAACAATGTAATAACAATGTACAATGTAAACAATGTAAACAATGTAAACAATGTAAACAATGTAAACAATGTAAACAATGTTGTAAACAATGTAAACAATGTAAACAATGTAAACAATACAATGTAAACAATGTAAACAATGTAAATAATGTAAACAATGTAAACAATGTAAACAATACAATGTAAACAATGTAAACAATAAACAATGTAAACAATGTAAACAACAACGCGAACAACGAACAACGCGAACAACGCGAACAACGCGAACAACGCGAACAACGCGAACAACGTACAACGCGAACAACGCAAAACAACGCAAACAACGTAAACAACGTAAACAACGTAAACAACGTAACAACACACACATGAACAACGTACACAACGTAGACAACGTAGACAAACAACGTAAACAACGTAAACAACGTAAACAACGTAAACATAACGTAAACAACGTAAACAACGTAAACAACGTAAACAACGTAAAACTGTAAACAGTGTAAACGGTAACAGTGTAAAACAGTGTAAACAGTGTAAACAATGTAAACAGTGTAAACAGTGTAAACAGTGTAAACAGTGTAAACAATGTAAACAGTGTAAACAGGTACAAGTAAAACGGTGTAAACAGTGTAAACAGTGTAAACAGTGTAACATGTAAACAGTGTAAACAGTGTAAACAAAAATGTAAACGGTGTTGTAAACGGTAAATGTAAACGGTGTAAACAGTGTAAACAGTGTAAACGGTGTAGACGGTGTAGACGGTATGAACAGTGTACAATGACGTTGTAGACAGTGTGAACGGTGTAGACGGTAATGACGGTGTAAGACGGTGTACATGTAGACGGTGTGACGGTAGACGGTGTGACAGTGTAGACGGTGTGACGTGTGGACAGTGGTATGTGACCCTGTGACAGTGTGGACCAACGGTGTGTGGACCCTGTGACGGTGTAGACGGTGTGACACTGTACGGTGGCAATGTGACTAATGAGACAATGTGTTCAATGATGTAAACAATGTAAACAATGTAAACAACAAACAGTACAATCAATGTAAACAATGTAAACAATTCAATGTAAT
Source organism: Vesta saturnalis (assembly GCA_036346205.1). Classification (NCBI taxonomy): domain Eukaryota; kingdom Metazoa; phylum Arthropoda; class Insecta; order Coleoptera; family Lampyridae; genus Vesta; species Vesta saturnalis. The sequence goes on along the minus strand of JARFJB010002298.1, from coordinate 13,878 downwards.
GTAAACAATGTAACAATGTAAACAATGTAAACAATGTAAACAATGTAAACAATGTAAACAATGTAAACAATGTAATAATGCACAATCAATGTACAACATGTAAACAATGTAAACAATGTACAGTCAAAAACAATGTAATGTAAACAATGTAAACAATGTAAACAATGTAAACAATGTAAACAATGTAAACAATGTAAACAATGTAAACAACAATGTAAACAATGTAAACAATGTAAACAATGTAAACAATGTAAACAATGTAATGTAGACAATGTAAATGTAAACAATGTAAACAATGTAAACAATGTAAACAATGTCAAGTGTAAACAATGTAAACATGTAAACAAGTGTAAACAGTGTCAATGTAAACAATGTAAACAATGTAAACAATGTAAACAATGTAAATGTAACAGTGTAACAGTGTCAATGTGAGACATGTAGACGTGTAGACGGTGTGACAAGTGTGGTGTAAACATGTAGAAATGTAACAATGTGACAGTGTGACAGTGTGGGCATGTGACAATGTAAACAATGTAAACAATGTAAACAGTGTAACAATGTAAACAGTGTACAGTGACAGTGTGACAGTGTGCAAACAGTGACAGTATGACAATGTAACAGTGTGACAGTGTACAGTGTACAATGTAACATGTGACAATGTAAACAATGTAAACAATGTAAAATGTAAACAATGTAAACAGTAATAATGTAAACAATGTAAACAATGTAATGTAAACAATGTAAACAATGTAAACAATGTAAACAATGTACAATGTCAGTGTAAACAATGTAAATAATGTAAACAATGTGTGGTGTGAACAATGTGTGTAAACAATGTAACAATGTAAATGTATAATGTGAAAGTGATCAATGTCAATGTCAATGTAAACAATGTACAATGTAAACAATGTACAATGTAAACAATGTAAATAATGTAAACAATGTAAACAATGTAAACAATGTAAACAATGTAAACAATGTCATGTAAACAACAATGTAAACACAATGTACAATGTGACAATGTAAACAATGTAAACAATGTAAACAATGTAAACAATGTAAACAATGTAAACAATGTAAACAATGTAACAATGTAAACAATGTAAACAATGTAACAGTAAACAATGTAAACAATGTAAACAATGTAAACAATGTAAACAATGTAAACAATGTAAACAATGAACAATGTAAACAATGTAAACAATGTAAACAATGTGAACAATGTAAACAATGTAAACAATGTAAACAATGTGAACAATGTGAACAATGTAAACAATGAACAATGTAAACAATGTGAACAATGAACAATGTACAATGTGAACAATGTGAACAATGTGAACAATGTGAACAATGTGAACAATGTGAACAATATGAACAATGTGAACAATGTGAACAATGTAAACAATGTGAACAATGTGAACAATGTGAACAATGTGAACAATAATGAACAATGTGAACAATGTGAACAATGTGAACAATGTGAAACAATGTACAATGAACAATGTGAACAATGTGAACAATGTAAACAATGTGAACAATGTGAACAATGTGAACAATGTGAACAATGTGAACAATGTGAACAATGTGAACAATGTGAACAATGTGAACAATGTGAACAATGTGAACAATGTGAACAATGAATGTGAACAATGTCAATGTGAACAATGTGAACAATGTGAACAATGTGACTGTGAATAATGTGAACAATGTGAACAATGTGAACAATGTGAACAATGTGAACTGTGAATGTGAATAATGTAAACGGTGTGAACAATGTGAACAATGTAACAATTAATGTGAACAATGTGAAATGTGAATAATGTAATAATGTAACAATGTGAAACAATGTGAATAATGTGAATAATGTAACGTGTAAGTGTGAACAATGTAAACAAGTGAACAATGTGAAATGTACAATGTGAATGATGTAATGTGAATAATGTGAAGTGTGAATGTGAGCAGTGTGACAATTGTAAACAATGTAACAATGTAACAAGTGTGACAGTGTAAACAGTGTGACAATGAAGTGTGAGCAAGTGTGAAGTGTGAGCAATGTAAACAGTGTAACAATGTGAACAATGTAGACAGTGTGAACAATGTGAACAATGTGTGAATGTGAGCAATGGGCAATTAAAATAATGTGAATGTGAACAGTGTATGTGAATGTAAACAACAATGTAACAGTGTGAACGGTGTGAGACAATGTGTGAATAATGTGGAAATGTGAACATGTGACATGTAATGTTAATGTGAAACGGTGTGACAATAACAATGTAAACTGTAATGTGAACAATGTGAACAGTGTGAGACAGTGTGAGTGAAACAAAGATGCAGACAATGTCAGTGTGACAGTGTGACAGTGACAATGTGACAGTGTGACAGTAAACAGTGTGAGTGTGGTATGTAAATGTGACAATGTAAACAAGTGTAACAGTGTCAAGTGCAGTGTAATGTGAACAATGACAGTGTAATGTACAGTGTATGTGTGAACAATGTCAATGTACAATGTGAAACAATGTAAACAATGTAAGGCATAATGTAAGTGTGGGCAATGAATGTAACAATGATGTGAACAAGTGTGAAGTAATGATTATGAAGTGTGGTGTGAAATGTGGTGATGTAAACAGTGTGACAATGTGAAACAATGTAAACAATGTAAACAATGTAATGTACAATGTAAACAAGTGTGAATGTAAAACATGTATACAACAATGTAAACAGTGTACAATGTAAATTGTAAACAGTGTAAACAGTGTAACAGTGTGAACATGTGCAAAAATGTGACAATGTAAACAATGTAAACAGTGTCAATGTAAATGACAATGTAAACAATGTAAACAATGTAAACAATGTAAACAATGTAAATAAACAATGTAAACAATGTAAACAATGTAAACAATGTAAACAATGTAAACAATGTAAATGTATAAACAATGTAAACAATAAACAATGTAAAACAATGTAAACAATGTAAACAATGTAAACAATGTAAACAATGTAAACAATGTAAACAATGTAAACAATGTAAACAATGTAAACAATGTAAACAACGCGAACAATGTAACAATGTAACACAATGTAAACAATGTAAACAATGTAAACAATGTAAACAATGTAAACAATGTAAACAACGTAAACAATGTAAACAATGTAAACAACGCGTAAACAATGTAAACAATGTAAACAATGTAAACAACATGAACAACATGTAAACAATGAACAAAACAATGTAAACAATGTAAACAATGTAAACAACGTAAACAATGTAAACAACGTAAACAACGTAAACAACGTAAACAATGTAAACAAGTAAAACAACATGTAAACAATGTAAACAATGTAAACAATGTAAACAATTAAAACAATGTAAACAATGTAAAACAGTAAACAATGTAAACAGTGTAAACATGTAAACATGTAAACATGTAAACAATGTAAACAGTGTAAACAATGTAAACAAGTGTAAACAATGTAAATGTAAAACGAAAAGTACAGTAAACAATAAACATGTAAACAATTAACGTAAACAGTGTAAACGCGGTGTAACAATGTAACGTGAACTGTAGACAATGTACAACGGTGTAACGGTAGCAATGTAACGTAACGGTGTAAACGGTGTAGACTGTAAACGGTGTAGACGGTGTGAACGGTGTAACAGTGTAAACGGTGCAATGTAAACGGTGCAAAACATGAACGGTGTAACAATGTAAACAGTGTAAACAATTGTAAACGGTGTAAACAATGTAAACAGTGTAAACAGTGTAAACAATGTAGACATGTGACGGTGTAACATGTGACAGTGTAAACAATGTAGACATGTAAACAATGTAAACAGTGTAAACAGTGTAAAATTAACAGTGTAAACATGTGGGCAATTGTAAACAATGTGAACAATAAACAAGTGTGTAAACAGTGTGCAGTGTAAACGGTGTAAACATGTAGACGGTGTAAACGGTGTAACAACAGTGTAAACGGTGTGACGGTGTAGAGTGTGAGGTGTAGACGTGTGTAGACGGTGTAAGTGTGGCAATTGTAGACGGTGTGAACGGTGTAATGTGAACAATTGTAGACAGTGTGGTGTGAGCAAGTGTGACGTGTGAAGACGGTAGACGGTGTGGGCAGTGAGGTGGTGTAGATGTGACAGTGTGGGCAGTGTGTGTGACAGTGTGGGCAATTGGTGAGCAGTGTGGGCAGTGTGAGCAGTGTGACAGTGGCAGTGTGAACGGTGTAGGCAGTGTGACAGTGTGACAAGTGTGACAAGTGTGGGCAGTGTAACAGTGTGAAACAGTGTGAGCAGTGTAAACAGTATGACAAGTGAACAATGTGAACAACAATGTAAACAATGTAAACAATGTAAACAGTGTACAATGTGGACGGTGTAAACAATGTAAACAATGTGACAATGTAAACGGTGATGTAAACAATGTAAACAATGTAAACAATGTAAACAATGTAAACAATGTAAACAATGTGAAACGGTGTAAACGGTGTGAATGGTGTAAACAAGTGTAATGAATGTAAACAGTGTGGGCGTGGGCGGTGTAAACAGGTGTAAACAATAAACGGTGTGACAATGTGAATGTGTAAACTGTAAGTGTAAACAGTGTGAGAGTGTAAACGTGTAGACAGTGTGAATGTGAATGGAATGTGGGCAGTGTAGACAGTGCAATGTGACAGTGTGAACAGTGTGAATGTGTGAGCAGTGTGACAAGTGTGGGCAGTGTGACAGTGTAACAGTGTGAGCAGTGTAAACAGTGTGACAATGTAAACAGTATGACAATGTAAACAAGTGAGCAGTGTACAGTGAAACAAGTGTGACAGTGTGAGCAATGTAAACAATGAGCAGTGTAAACAAGTGTGCAATTATAACAATGTAAACAATGTGACAATGTGAGCAATGTGACAATGTAAACAATGTAAACAATGTAAACAATGTACACAATGTGAACACAATGAAACAATGTGAAACAATGTAAACAATGTAAACAATGTAAACAATGACAATGTAAACAATGTAAACAGTAAACAATGTAAACAATGTAAACAATGTGAACAATGTGAAACAATGTAAACAATGTAAACAATGTAAACAATGTAAACAATGTAAACAATGTGAACAATGTAAACAATGTAAACAATGTAAACAATGTAAACAATGTGAACAATGTGAACAATGTAAACAATGTAAACAATGTAAACAATGTAAACAATGTAAACAATGTAAACAATGTAAACAATATGAACAATGTAAACAATGAACAATGTAAACAATGTGAACAATGTGAACAATGTGAACAATGTGAACAATGTGAACAATGTGAACAATGTGAACAATGTGAACAATGTGAACAATGTAAACAATGTGAGACAATGTGAACAATTGTGGCAATTAGACAATGTGAACAATGTGAGACAATGTAACAATGTACAATACAATGTGAACAATGTGAACAATGTGAACAATGTGAACAAGTGTGGACAATGTGAACAATGTGAACAATGTGAACAAGTGAACAATGTGAACAATGTGGACAGTGACAATGTGAACAATGTGAACAAGTGAGAACAATGTGACAATGTGAGACAATGTGAACAATGTGAACAATGTGAACAATGGCGAACAATGTGAACAATGTGACAATGTGAACAATGTGAACAATGTGACAATGTGACAATGTGAACAATGTGAACAATGTGAACAATGTATGTAACGTGAACAATGTGAACAATGTGAACAATGTGACAATGTGAACAATGTGAACAATGTGAACAATGTGAACAAGTGAGACAATGTGACAGACAATGTGACAGACAATGTGAACAATGTGCAATGTGAACAGTGAGACAATGTGAACAAGTGAACAATGTGCAATGTGCAATGTGATGAACAATGTGAGACAACAGTGAGATGTGAGACAGTGTGAATGCAATGAAATGAATGTGAGACAATGTGAATGATGAACATGTAACAGTGTGAACAATGTGACAATGTGAAATATGTGAATGACAATGACAATGTGAACGGTGTGAACAATGTGAACAATGTGACAAGTGTGGGGCAGTGTAGACAATGTGAATGTGAACAGTGTGGGCAGTGAGACGGTGTGAACATGTGAATGTGGTGATGTGAACAAGTGTAGACAAGTGTGGTGTGAATGATGTGCAGTGTAAACAAGTGTGAGAGTGTGACAATGTGACAATGTGAGTGTGAACAGTGTAAACAATGTAAACATGTGAACAATGTGAACAGTGTGAGCAATGTGAGCAGTGTGACAAGTGTGAGCATGTGAGCAGTGTGAGACAATGAATGTGTGACAGTGTGACAGTGTGAGCAAGGAATGTGATGTGAGCAGTGTGAATGTGTGACGGTGTGAACAGTGTGACGGTGTGAATGAGCCAGACAATGTGGGCAATGTGAATGTGTGAGCAGTGTGAATGATGTGAATGTAACAATGTGAAAGTGAGCAATGTGCAACAGTGCAACAGTGTGAAACAATGTACAGTGTAATGTGAATGTGTAATGTGAACAAAGTGTGCAATTGAAGTGTAAACGGTGCAAAGTGTGCAACGTGAAATGTGCAGACAATGTGAAACAATGTAGACAGTGTAAACAATGTAAACAGTGTGAACAGTGAATGTAAACAATGTAAACAATGTAAACAAGTACAACAAACAATGTAAACGGTGAACAATGTGCAAGTGTAAACAATGTAAACAATGTAAACAATGTGACAATGTAAACAATGTAACAAGTGTGAGCAGTATGAGCAGTGACAGTGTGAAAGCATGTAAACAATGTAAACAATGTAAACAATGTAAACAATGTAACAACAGTGTAAACGGTGTGAGATGAAACAATGTAAACAATGTGAACAATGTGAGCAATGTGAAACAAGCAAGTAATGAACAAACAATGTGAACAGTGAGACAGTGTGAGAATGTAAGACAGTGTGAACAAGTGTGAGACATGTAAACAGTGTGAGCAATGTAAACGGTGTAAACAATGTGAAGTGTGGGCAGTGCAATGTAGACAGTGTAAACAAGTAAACAATGTGAACAATGTAAACAATGTGAGACAGTGTAAGTGTGACAATGTAAACAATGTAAACAATGCAAACAATGTAACAATGAAACAGTGTGGGCAATGTAACGGTGTGACAATGTAAACAATGTCAATGTAAACAATGTAAACAATGACAATGTAAACAATGTAAACAATGTAAACAATGTAAACAATGTAAAGCAACAGTGCAATGTAAACAATAAACAATGTAAACAATGTAAACAATGTAAACAATGTAACAATGTAAACAATGTAAACAATGTAAACAATGTGAACAATGTAAACAATGTAAACAATGTAAACAATGTAAACAATGTAAACAATGTGAACAATGTAAACAATGTGAACAATGTGAACAATGTGAACAATGTGAACAATGTGAACAATATGAACAATGTGAACAATGTAACAATGTGAACAATGTGAACAATGTGAACAATGTGAACAATGAACAATGTGAACAATGTGAACAATGAACAATGTGAACAATGTGAACAATGTAAACAATGTGAACAATGTGAACAATGTGAACAATGTGAACAATGTGAACAATGTGAACAATGTGAACAATATGAACAATGTGAACAATGTGAACAATGTAAACAATGTGAACAATGTGAACAATGAACAATGTGAACAATGTGAACAATGTGAACAATGAACAATGTAAACAATGTAAACAATGTAAACAATGTGAACAATGTAACAATGTAAACAATGTACAAGTGTGTAAACAATGTACAGTGTAAACAATGTAAACAGTGTAAACAATGTGTGAACAGTGTAAACAATGTAAACAGTGTAAACATGTAAACAGTGTAAACAATGTAAACAGTGTAAACGGTGTGACAATGTAAACAATGTAAATGTGAAATGTAAACGGTGTAACAGTGTGAGACAGTGTGAACAGTGTGACAATTGTGAACAATGTGAACAGTGTGAACGGTGTAGACGGTGTGACAGTGTGACAGACAGTGTGAGACAGTGTAAATGTGGTGGTGTGACAGTGTGAACAATGTGAGACGGTGTGACAGTGTGAACAATGTGAGCAGTGTGACAGTGTGAGACGGTGTGACAGTGTGACAGTGTGGGCAGTGTCAATTGAGCAGTGTGGAACAAGTGTGAGCAATTGAGCAGTGTGACAGTGTGAACAGTGTGACAGTGAGCAGTGCAGACAAGTGTGACAATGTGACAATTATGAATGTGAACATGTGTGAACAGTGTGAACAAGTGTGAGCAATGTAGACAATGTACAGTGTGAACAATGTGAACAATGTGAATGTGTAACAATGTGAACAAGTGTAGACAATGTGAACAATGTGAACAATGTGGGCAATGTGACATGTGCAATGTGAACAATGTGAAACTGTGAACAAGTGTCAATGTGAACAGTGTGGGCAGTGTGAGCAGTGAGATGAGCAATGTGAGCAGTGTAGTGTGATCAGTGTGAGCAATGTCAGTGTGAACAGTGTGAGCAATGTGAAATGTGACAATGTGAAACAATGTGAGCAATGTGACAGTGTAAACAGTGTGAGCAAACAATGTACAATGTAAAGGTAATGTGACAGTGTGACAATGTAAAGCAATGTATGAGCAAGTGTGAGCGGTGTAACAATGTGAACAGTGTCAATGAGCGGTACAACAATGTGACAAGTGTAACAGTGTGAAGTGTGACAATGTGAGCAGTCAATGTAATGAGCGGTGTGAACAATGTGACAAGTGTGGGCAATGAACAAGTGTAAACAGTGTGGGCAGTGAATGACAATGTGAGCAGGTGTGACAGTGTGAGTGGCCAAGTGTGAATGTGGCAAGTGTGAGCGGTGTGAACAATGTAGACAGTGTGAAGTGTGGATGTGAGCAGTGTGAAGTGTAACAGAATTGACAGTGTGAGGCAGTGAGACAGTGTGAGATGTGAACAGTGTAACAGTGAGCAACAGTGTATGTAAAGTGTAGACAGTGTGAGAGTGAACAGTGTAAAGTGTGAGCAATGTGAGAGCAATGTGAATGTGAACAGTGTGAGGCAATGTGAGCAGTGTGAGCAGTGGAATGTGGGCAGGTATGAGCCAGTGTACAGTGTGAACAGTGTGAGCAATGTAAACAAGTGTGAGCAGTGTGAGCAGTGTGACAATGAGCAATGAACAAGTGGCAACAGTGTGACAATGTGAGCAAGTGTGACAATGTACAATGTGAAACAATGTAAAGTGTGAAATGTGGGCAATGTGGGCATGTGAACAATGTGCACAATGTGAATGTGAGCAGGTGTAATGTGAACAGTGTGAATGTGAGCAGTGTGACAGTGTGAACATGTGACAGTGTGAACTGTAAAGTGTGGGCAGTGTGAGCAATGTGAGACGGTGTGGGCAGTGACAATGTGAGCAGTGTGACTGTGAACAGTGTGACAGTGTGAGCGGTGTGACAGTGTGAGCAGTGACAATGTGACAGTGCAGGCAGTGTGACAATGAGCATGTAACAGTGTGAGCAGTGTGACAGTGTGAACAGTGTGAGCAACATGTGAGCAATGTGAGCAATGAAACAGTGTGAGCAGTGTGAGCAAGTGTGAGCAGTGTGAGCAATGTAACAATGTAAAACAGTGTAAACAATGTGAACAGTGTGTAAACAATGTAAAACAATGTGAAACAATGAGCAATGTAAAACAGTGTAAACAATGTAAAACAATGTAAACAATGTAAACAATGTAAAACAATGTAAACAATGAACAATGTAAACAGTGTGAACAGTGTGGTGTGTAAAGTGTAAACTGTAATGTGAATGTAAACAGTGTGAGTGAGCAATGTAAACAGTGTAAACAGTGTAATGAAAACATGGAGCGTGTAAGTGTGAAGATGTGAAAATTGTAGACATGTGAACAGTGTGGGCAGTGTAGACGGTGGCAGCAATGTAAACAGTGTGAGCAATGTGACAGTGTGGGCAGTGTGCAGTGTGAACAAGTGTACGGTGTGAACGGTGAGGCAGTGTAAACGGTGTGAACGGTGTGGGCAATGTAGACAGTGTGAACAGTGTGACAATGTGACAATTGTGAGACAGTGTGACAGTGTAACAGTGTGCGACAGTGTGAGCAGTGAGCAGTGTAGACAGTGCAAACAGTGTGAACAGTATGAACAACAGTGTGACAGTAAACAATGTAACAATGTAAACAACACAAACAATGTAAACAATGTAAACAATGTAAACAATGCAAACAATGTAAACAATACAAACAATGTAAACAATGTAAACAATGTAAACAATGCAACAATGCAAACAATGCAAACAATGCAATGTAAACAATGTAAACAATGTAAACAATGCAAACAATGTAAACAATGCAAACAATGCAAACAATGTAAACAATGTAAACAATAAACAACGTAAAGCTGTAAACAATGTAAACAATGTAAACAACGTAAACAAGCGTAAACAATGTAAAACAACGTAAACAAGTAAACAATGTAAACAGTGTAAACAACGTAAACAATGTAAACAATGTAAAACAATGTAAACAACGTAAACAATGTAAACAATGTAACAATGTAAACAATGTAAACAATGTAAACAATGTAAACAATGTAAACAATGTAAACAATGTAAACAATGTAAACAATAAACGTAAACAATAAACAATGTAAACAATGTAAACAATGTAAACAATGTAAACAATGTAAACAATGTAATGTAAACAATGCAATGACACGTAAACAGTAAATGTAAACAATGTAAACAATACAATGTAAACAATGTAAACAGTGAAACAATGTACAATGTCAATGAACAGTGTACAATGTGACAATGTAAACAATGTAACAATGTAAACAATGTAAACAATGACAATGACAGTGCACATGAAACAATGTACAATGCACAATGTAAACAATGTCAGTATGAAACAATGTAAACAATGTACAATGCACAATGTAACAGTATGACAATGTAAACAAACAATGTAAACAATATGAAACAATGTAAACAATGAGCAATGCAAACAATGTAAACAATGTAAACAATGTAAACAATGTAAACAATGTAAACAATGTAAAATGAACAATGTAAACAATGTAAACAATGTAACAATGTAAACAATGTAACAATGTAAACAATGTAAACAAAATAACAATGTAAACAATGTAAACAATGTAAACAATGTAAACAATGTAACAATGTAGACAATGTACATGTACAATGTAAACAATGTAACAATGTAACAATGTAACAATGTAAACAATGTAAAAATGTAAACAATGTATGAACAATGTAATGTGAACAATGTAATGTATGTGAACAATGTAAACAATGTAAACTGTGAATGTATGAACAATGTAAACAATGTGAAACAATGTAAACAATGTACAATGTGAAACAATGTGAAATGAGACAATCATGTAAACAATGTGACTGTAATGTGAATGTGAATGTGTAACAATGTAAACAATGAATGAGAACAATGTAACATGTGACAATGTAAAGTGTGAAGTGTGAAACGGTGTAATGTGACAATGTGAAAATGTAAACATGTGAACAGTGTGACAGTGTAGACAATGTGACAGTGTGACAATGTGACAATGTGGGCAGTGTACAGTGTAAGTGTGACAGTGTAAATGTGTAAACAATGTAAAACAATGTACAGTGTACATGTAAACAGTGTAACAATGTAAACAATGTGAACAGTGACAATTAAACAATGTAAACAAGTGCAACAGTGTAAACATGTAACAATGTGAGACAGTGTGCAAACAAGTAGACAATGTAAACAATGCAGACAAGTGTGAATGTAAACAGTGCAGACAGTGCAGTAAACAGACAGTGCAAACAATGAGACAATTGCAAGTGTGAATGTACAGACAGTGCAACAATGAAACAATGTAAACAATGTAACAATGCAGACAATTGCAGACAGTGCAGACAGTGCAATGTGAAACAATGTAAACAACGTGTACAATGTGCAGACAGTGCAGACAATGTGCAATGTGCAACAATTAGACAGTGCAGACAATGTGACAGTGTGAACAAGTGTGGGCATGTAAAGTGTAGACAGTGTGACAATGTAAACAATGTAAACAGTGCAGGCATGTACAATGCAATCAAACAGTGTGAATGTGACAGTGACAATTAAACAATGTAAACAATGTAAACGTGAGACAATTGCAATTAGACGGTGTGACAATGTAAACAACGACAATGTGAATGTGTAAACAATGTAAACAATGTAAACTGTGAACGGTGTGAACAATGTGAACGGTGTGAACGGTGTAAACAATTACAGTGTGAAATGTGAGACAGTGTAAACGGTGTGCAACAGTGTGAAACGGTGTGTAACAGGTGTAAACAGTGTGACGGTGTCAATGTGAGGTGTGACAGTCAATGTGAACATGTAAACAATTGTAATGTGAACAATTCAGAGTGTGGTGTGTGAACAGTGTGAGATGTGAATAATGTAAGTGTAGTGTGACAAGTGTGACAATGTGAGCAGTGTGACAAGTGTAAACAAACATGTAACAAGTGTGACAGTGTGAGCAGTGCAAACAAGTGTGAGCAGTGTGAGCAGTGTAAAATGAACGTGTGAACAATGTGAACAATGTAAACAATGTAAACAATGTAAACAATGTGAACAATGTGCAAACATGTAACAATGTAAACGTGCAAGTGTAAACAATGTAAACTGTAATGTGCAATGTAACATGTAAACAATGTAAACAATGTAAACAATGTGAGCAGTGTAAACAATGTGAAACAATGTAAACAATGTAAACAATGTCAATGTAACAATGAAATGATGTAAACTGTACGGTGCCAATGTGAATGATGTGACAATGTAAACGGTGTAAATGTAAACAATGTAATGAGACAATGTCAATGTAAACAGTGTAAATGTAAAGTGTGAGCAGTGTGGATGTAAACAATGACAGTGCACATGTAAACAGTGTCAATGTAAACAATGTAAACAATGTAAACAGTGTGAGTTGTAAACAAATGCAATGTAAACAATGTAAACAGTGTGAGCAATGACAATGTAAACAATGTAAACAATGTAACAGTGTAACAATGTAAACAATGTAAACAGTGTAAACAATGTAAACAATGTGAACAATGTAAACAATGTACAATTAAACAATGTGGGCGGTGTAAACAATGTGGATGTAAACAATGTAATAATGTAAACAATGTAAACAGTGTCGGTGTAAACAATGTAAACGGTGTAAACAGTGTGGGCAATGTAAACAATGTAAACAATGTGAAACAGTGTGAATGTGTGAGACGTGTGAAGTGTGAAACGGTGTGAATGTGAAACAGTGTAACAATGTAACAAGTAAACAGTGTAATGAACGGTGTGAACAGTGTGAGACAATGTAAACAATACAGTGAGCAATGTAAACAATGTGACAATTGTATGTGAACGGTGTGAACATGTGGGATGTGACAAGTGTGAACAGTGTAACAAGTGTGACAGTGTGAGCAGTGTAAACAGTGTGGCAGTGTAACAGTGTGAGCAATGAGCAGTGTACAGTGAGCAGTGTGAAGTGTAGACAGTGTGCAATTAGCAATGTAGCAATGCAGTGTAACCGGTGTGCAGTGTAAAGACTGTGAGAGTGTAGATGTGAACAATGTAGTGTAGCATGTGAACATGTCATGTAAACAATGTAATGTGAGAGTGAATGAGATGTGAAAACAATGTCAATTGACAGTGTAGACAGTGTGAACACAATGTCAATGTACAGTGTGACAATGACAGTGTGACAATGTGACAATTAACCAACAGTGACAATGTGAGCAATGTAACAAAACAAGTAACAAGTGTACAACACAATGTAATATGTGACAAT